>CM050941.1:71283850-71883850 GCA_027789145.1 Solanum arcanum
ACGCCATTTCGATGATTTTCGTGTGCTATAGCACACCATTTTTTGGGTGATCCGAATTCCGACGTCAAAAATGCCAAATTTTTTCGTGGACATCTGTCAAGACCTTGTCTATGCGTATGATTGGCCATCACGGCCTGTCGAACCCATTTGGAGGGTCAAACCAGCCCCGAAGCGAGCATACGCCTCATTTCGACGATTTTCGTGTGCTATAGCACACCATTTTTTGGGTGATCCGGATTCCGACGTCAAAAATACCAAATTTTTTCGTGGACGTCCGTCAAGACCTTGTCTATGCATACGGTTGCTCATCACGGCTTCTCGACCCATTTGGAGGGTCAAACGAGCCCAAAAGCGAGCATACGCCTCAATTCGATGATTTTCGTGTGTTATAGCACACCATTTTTTGGGTGATCCGGATTCCGACGTCAAAAATGCCAAATGTTTTCGTGGACGGTTTTCAAAACCTTGTCTATGCATACGGTTGGCCATCACGGCTTGTCCGACCCATTTGGAGGGTCAAACGAGCCCCGAAGCGAGCATACGCCTCATTTCGACGATTTTCGTGTGCTATAGCACACCATTTTTTGGGTGATCCGGATTCCGACGTCAAAAATGCCAAATTTTTTCGTGGACGTCCATCAAGACCTTGTCTATGCATACGGTTGTCTATCACGGCTTGTCCGACCCATTTGGAGGGTCAAACGAGCCCCGAAGCGAGCATACGCCTCATTTCGACGATTTTCGTGTGCTATTGCACACCGTTTTTGGGTGATCCGGATTCCGACGTCAAAAATGCCAAATTTTTTCGTGGACGTCCGTCAAGACCTTGTCTATGCATACGGTTGTCCATCACGTCTTTTCCGACCCATTTGGAGGGTCAAACGAGCCCCGAAGCGAGCATACGCCTCATTTCGACTATTTTCGTGTGCTATAGTACACCATTTTTTGGGTGATCCGGATTCCGACGTTAAAAATGCCAAATTTTTCCATGGACGTCTGTCAAGACCTTGTCTATACATACAGTTGGCTATCACGGCTTGTTCGACCCATCTGGAGGGTCAAACGAGCCCCGAAGCGAGCATACGCCTCATTTCAACGATTTTCGTGTGCTATAGCACACCATTTTTTGGGTGATCCGGATTCCGACGTCAAAAATGCCAAATTTTTTCATGGACGTTCTTCAAAACCTTGTCTATGCATACGGTTGGCCATCACGGCTTGTCCGACCCATTTGGAGGGTCAAACGAGCCCCGAAGCGAGCATACGCCTCATTTCGATGATTTTCGTGTGCTATAGCACACCATTTTTTGGGTGATCCGGATTCCGACGTCAAAAATGCCAAATTTTTTCGTGGAAGTCCGTCAAGACCTTGTCTATGCATACAGTTGTCCATCACGGCTTGTCCGACCCATTTGGAGGGTCAAACGAGCCCCGAAGCGAGCATACGCCTCATTTCGACGATTTTCGTGTGCTATAGCACACTATTTTTTGGGTGATCCGGATTCCGACGTAAAAAATGCCAAATTTTTTCGTGGACGTCCGTCAAGACCTTGTCTATGCATACGGTTGGCCAACACGGCTTGTCCGACCCATTTGGAGGGTCAAACGAGCCCCGAAACGAGCATACGCCTCATTTCGACGATTTTCGTGTGCTATAGCACACCATTTTTTGGGTGATCCGGATTCCGACGTCAAAAATGCCAAATGTTTTCGTGGACGGTTGTCAAAACCTTGTCTATGCATACGGTTGGCCATCACGGCTTGTACGACCCATTTAAAGGGTCAAACGAGCCCCGAAGCGAGCATACGCCTCATTTCGACGATTTTCGTGTGCTATAGCACACTATTTTTTGGGTGATACGGATTCCGATGTCAAAAATGCCAAATTTTTTCGTGGACATCTGTCAAGACCTTGTCTATGCATACGGTTGGCCATCACGGCTTGTTCGACCCATTTGGAGGGTCAAACGAGCCCCTAAGCGAGCATAGGCCTCATTTCGACGATTTTCATGTGCAAAGCACACCATTTTTTGGGTGATCCGGATTCCGACGTCAAAAATGCCATATGTTTTCGTGGACGTCCTTCAAGACCTTCTCTATGCATACGGTTGGCCATCACGGCTTGTCCGACCCATTTGGAGGGTCAAACGAGCCCCGAAGCGAGCATACGCCTCATTTCGACGATTTTCCTGTGCTAGAGTACACCATTTTTTAGGTGATCCGGATTACGACGTCAAAAATGCCAATTATTTTTATGGACGTCCGTCAAGACCTTTTCTATGCATACGGTTGACCATCACGGCTTGTCTGACCCATTTGGAGGGTCAAACGAGCCCCGTAGCGAGCATACGCCTCATTTCGACGATTTTCGTGTGCTATAGCACACCATTTTTTGGGTGATCCAGATTCCGACGTCAAAAATGCCAAATTTTTTCGTGGACATCCGTCAAGACCTTGTCTATGCATACGAATTTCCATCACGGCTTTTACGACCCATTTGGAGGGTCAAACGAGCCCCGAAGCGAGCATACGCCTTATTTCGACGATTTTCGTGTGCTATAGCACACCATTTTTTGGGTGATCCGGATTCCGACGTCAAAAATGCCAAATTTTTTTGTGGACGTCCGTCAAGACCTTGTCTATGCATACGGTTGGCCATCACGGCTTGTTCGACCCATTTAGAAGGTCAAACGAGCCCCGAAGCGAGCATACGCCTCATTTCGACGATTTTCGTGTGCTATTGCACACCTTTTTTGGGTGATCCGGATTCCAACGTCAAAAATGCCAAATGTTTTTGTAGACGTCCGTCAAAACCTTGTCTATGCATACGGTCGGCCATCACAGCTTGTCCGACCCATTTGGAGGGTCAAACGAGCCCCGAAGCAAGCATACGCCTCATTTCGATGATTTTCGTGTGCTATTGCACACCTTTTTTTGGGTGATCCGGATTCCGACGTCAAAAATGCCAAATTTTTTTGTGGACATCCGTCAAGACCTTGTCTATGCATACGATTGTCCATCACGGCTTGTCAGACCCATTTGGAGGGTCAAACGAGCCCTGAAGCGAGCATACGCCTCATTTCGACGATTTTCGTGTGCTATAGCACAACATTTTTTGGGTGATCCGGATTTCGACGTCAAAAATGCCAAATTTTTTCGTGCACGTCTGTCAAGACCTTGTCTATGCATACGGTTGGCCATCACGGCTTGTCCGACCCATTTAAAAGGTAAAACGAGCCCCGAAGTGAGCATACGCCTCATTTCGACAATTTTCGTGTGCTATTGCACAATCTTTTTTGGGTGATCCGGATTGCGATGTTAAAAATGTCAAATATTTTCGTGGACGTCCGTCAAGACATTGTCTATGAATAAGGTTGGCCATCACGGCTTGTCAGACCCATTTGGAGGAACAAACGAGCCCCGAAGCGAGCATACGCCTCATTTCGACGATTTTCGTGTGCTATAGCACACCATTTTTTGGGTGATCCGGATTCCGACGTCAAAAATGCCAAATTTTTTCGTGGACTTCCGTCAAGACCTTGTCTATGCATACAGTTGGCCATCACGGCTTGTCCGGCCCATTTAGAAGGTCAAAGGAGCCCCGAAGCGAGCATACGCCTTATTTCGACGATTTTCGTGTGCTATTGCACACCATTTTTGGGTTATCCGCATTCCGAAGTCAAAAATGCCAAATTTTTTTGTGGACGTCCGTCAAGACCTTGTCTATGCATACGGTTGGCCATCAAGTCTTCTCCGACCCATTTGGAGGGTCAAACGATCCCCGAAGCGAGCATACGCCACATTTCGACGATTTTTGTGTGCTATAGTACACCATTTTTTGGGTGATCCGGATTTCGACGTCAAAAATGCCAAATTTTTCCGTGGACGTCCGTCAAGACCTTGTCTATGCATAAGGTTGGCCATCACGGCTTGTCCGACCCATTTGGAGGGTTTAACGAGCTCCGAAGCGAGCATACGCCTCATTTCGACGATTTTCGTGTGCTATAGCACACCATTTTTTGGGTGATCCGGATTCCGACGTCAAAAATGCCAAATTTTTTCGTGGACGTCCGTCGAAACCTTGTCTTTGCATACGGTTAGCCATCACGGCTTGTCCGACCCATTTGGAGGGTCAAACGAGCCCCGAAGCGAGAATACGCCTCATTTCAACGATTTTCGTGTGCTATAGCACACCATTTTTTGGGTGATCCGGATTCCGACGTCAAAATGTTAAATTTTATCGTGGACATCTTTCAAGACCTTTTCTATGCATACGGTTGGCCATCACGGCTTGTCCGACCCATTTGGAGGGTCAAACGAGCCCCGAAGCGAGCATACGCCTCATTTCGATGATTTTTGTGTGCTATAGCACACCATTTTTTGGGTGATCCGGATTCTGACGTCAAAAATGCCATATGTTTTCGTGGACGTCTGTCAAGACCTTGTCTATGCATACGGTTGGCCATCACGGCTTGTCCGACCCATTTGGAGGCTCAAACGAGCCCCGAAGCGAGCATACGCCTCATTTCGATGATTTTCGTGTGCTATAGCACACCATTTTTTGGTGATCCGGATTCCAACGTCGAAAATGCAAATTTTTTTCGTGGACGTCCGTCAAGACCTTTTCTATGCATACGGTTTGCCATCACGTTTTGTCCGACCCATTTGGAGGGTCAAACGAGCCCCGTAACGAGCATACGCCTCATTTCAACGATTTTCGTGTGCTATAGCACACCATTTTTTGGGTGATTCAGATTCCGACGTCAAAAATGCCAAATTTTTTCGTGGACATCCGTCAAGACCTTGTCTATGCATACGATTAGCCATCACGGCTTGTACGACCCATTTGGAGGGTCAAGCGAGCCCCGAAGCGAGCATACGCCTCATTTCGACGATTTTCGTGTGCTATAGCACACCATTTTTTGGATGATCCAGATTCCGACGTCAAAATTGCCAAATTTTTTCGTGGACATCCGTCAAGACCTTGTCTATGCATATGATTGGCCATCACGGCTTGTACGACCCATTTGGAGGGTCAAACGAGCCCCGAAGCGAGCATACGCCTCATTTCGACGATTTTCGTGTGCTATAGCACACCATTTTTTGGGTGATCCGGATTCCGACGTCAAAAATGCTAAATTTTTTCTTGGACGTCCGTCAAGACCTTATCTATGCATACGGTTGGCCATCACGGCTTGTCCGGCCCATTTAGAAGGTCAAACGAGCCCCGAAGCGAGCATACGCCTTATTTCAACGATTTTCGTGTGCAATTGCACACCATTTTTGGTTAATCCGGATTCCGACGTCAAAAATGCCAAATGTTTTCGTAGACGTCCGTCAAGACCTTGTCTATGCATACAATTGGCCATCACATCTTCTCCAACCCATTTGGAGGGTCAAACGAGCCCCAAAGCGAGCTTACGCCACATTTCGACGATTTTTGTGTGCTATAGTACACCATTTTTTGGGTGATCCGGATTTCGACGTCAAAAATGCCAAATTTTTCCGTGGACGTCCGTCAAGACCTTGTCTATGCATACGGTTGGCCATCACGGCTTGTCCGACCCATTTGGAGGGTCAAACGAGCTCCGAAGCGAGCATACGCCTCATTTCGACGATTTTCGTGTGCTATAGCACACCATTTTTTGGGTGATCCGGATTCCGACGTCAAAAATGCAAAATTTTTTTGTGGACGTCCGTCAAAACCTTGTCTTTGCATACGGTTGGCCATCACGGCTTGTCCGACCCATTTGGAGGGTCAAACGAGCCCCGAAGCGAGCATACGCCTCATTTCGACGATTTTCGTGTGCTATAGCACACCATTTTTTGGGTGATCCGGATTCCGACGTCAAAAATGCCAAATTTTTTCGTGGACGTCCGTCAAGACCTTGTCTATGCATACGGTTGTCCATCACGGCTTGTCCGACCCATTTGGAGGGTCAAACGAGTCCGAAGCGAGCATACGCCTCATTTCGACGATTTTCGTGTGCTATAGCACACTATTTTTTGGGTGATCCGGATTCCGACGTCAAAAATGCAAAATTTTTTCATGGACGTCCATCTAGACCTCGTCTATGCATACGGTTGGCCATCACGGCTTGTCCGACCAATTTGGAGGGTCAAACGAGCCCCGAAGCGAGCATACGCCTCATTTCGACGATTTTTGTGTGCTATAGCACACCATTTTTTGGGTGATCCGGATTCCGACGTAAAAAATGCCAATTTTTTTCGTCGACATCGACAAGACCTTGTCTATGCATACGGTTGGCCATCACGGCTTTTCCGACCCATTTGGAGGGTCAAACGAGCCCTGAAGCGAGCATACGCCTCATTTCGACGATTATCGTGTGCTATAGCACACCATTTTTTGGGTGATCCGGATTCCGACGTCAAAAATGCCAAATTTTTTCGTGGACGTCCTTCAAGACCTTGTCTATGCATACGGTTGGCCATCACGGCCTGTCCGACCCATTAGGAGGGTCAAACGAGCCCCGAAGCGAGCATACGCCTCATTTCGACGATTTTCGTGTGCTATAGCACACCATTTTTTGGGTGATCCGGATTCCGACGTCAAAAATGCCAAATTTTTTCGTGGACATCCGTCAAGACCTTGTCTATGCATACGATTGGCCATCACGGCTTGTCCGACCCATTTGAAGGGTCAAACGAGCCTCGAAGCGAGCATACGCCTTATTTCGACGCTTTTCGTGTGCTATAGCACACCATTTTTTTGGTGATCCGGATTCTGAAGTCAAAAATGCAAAATTTTTTCGTGGATGTCCGTCAAGACCTTGTCTATGCATACGGTTGTCCATCACGGCTTGTCCGACCCATTTGGAGGGTCAAACGAGCCCCGAAGCGAGCATACGCCTTATTTCGACGATTTTCGTGTGCTATAGCACACCATTTTTTGGGTGATCCGGATTCCGACGTCAAAAATGCCAATTTTTTTTGTGGACGGCCGTCAAGACCTTGTCTATGAATACGGTTGGCCATCACGGCTTGTCCGACCCATTTGGAGGGTCAAACAAGCCCCGAAGCGAGCATACGCCTCATTTCGATGATTTTCGTGTGCTATAGCACACCATTTTTTGGGTGATCCGGATTCCGACGTCAAAAATGCAAAATTTTTTTGTGGACGTCCGTCAAGACCTTGTCTATGCATACAGTTGGCAATCACGGCTTGTACGACCCATTTGGAGGGTCAAGCGAGCCCCGAAGCGAGCATATGCCTCATTTCGACGATTTTCGTGTGCTATAGCACACCATTTTTTGGGTGATCCAGGTTCTGACGTCAAAATTGCCAAATTTTTTCGTGGACATCCGTGAAGACCTTTTCTATGTATACGATTGGCCATCACGGCTTGTACGACCCATTTGGAGGGTCAAATGAGCCCCGAAGCGAGCATACGCCTCATTTCGATGATTTTCGTGTGCTATAGCACACCATTTTTTGGGTGATCCGGATTCCGACGTCAAAAATGCTAAATTTTTTCTTGGACGTCCGTCAAGACCTTGTCTATGCATACGGTTGGCCATCACGGCTTTTCCGGCCCATTTAGAAGGTCAAACGAGCCCCGAAGCGAGCATACGCCTTATTTCAACGATTTTCGTGTGCAATTGCACACCATTTTTGGTTAATCCGGATTCCGACGTCAAAAATGCCAAATTTTTTCGTGGACGTCCGTCAAGACCTTGTCTATGCATACAATTGGCCATCACGTCTTCTCCAACCCATTTGGAGGGTCAAACGAGCCCCAAAGCGAGCATACGCCACATTTCGACGATTTTTGTGTGCTATAGTACACCATTTTTTGGGTGATCCGAATTTCGACGTCAAAAATGCCAAATTTTTCCGTGGACGTCCGTCAAGACCTTGTCTATGCATACGGTTGGCCATCACGGCTTGTCCGACCCATTTGGAGGGTCAAACGAGCTCCGAAGCGAGCATACGCCTCATTTCGACGATTTTCGTGTGCTATAGCACACCATTTTTTGGGTGATCCGGATTCCGACGTCAAAAATGCCAAATTTTTTCGTGGACATCCGTCAAAACCTTGTATTTGCATACGGTTGGCCATCATGGCTTGTCCGACCCATTTGGAGGGTAATACGAGCCTCGAAGTGCGCATACGCCTCATTTCGACGATTTTCGTGTGGTATAGCACACCATTTTTTAAGTGATCCGGATTCCGACGTCAAAAATGCCAAATTTTTTCGTGGACGTCCGTCAAGACCTTGTCTATGCATACGGTTGTCCATCACGGCTTGTCCGACCCATTTGGAGGGTCAAACGAGTCCGAAGCGAGCATACGCCTCATTTCGACGATTTTCGTGTGCTATAGCACACTATTTTTTGGGTGATCCGGATTCCGACGTCAAAAATGCAAAATTTTTTCATGGACGTCCATCTAGACCTTGTCTATGCATACGGTTGGCCATCACGGCTTGTCCGACCAATTTGGAGGGTCAAACGAGCCCCGAAGCGAGCATACGCCTCATTTCGACGATTTTCGTGTGCTATAGCACACCATTTTTTGGGTGATCCGAATTCCGATGTAAAAAATGCCAATTTTTTTTGTCGACATCGTCAAGACCTTGTCTATGCATACGGTTGGCCAGCACGGCTTTTCCGACCCATTTGGAGGGTCAAACGAGCCCTGAAGCGAGCATACGCCTCATTTCGACGATTATCGTGTGCTATAGCACACCATTTTTTGGGTGATCCGGATTCCGACGTCAAAAATGCCAAATTTTTTCGTGGACGTCCGTCAAGACCTTGTCTATGCATACGGTTGGCCATCACGGCCTGTCCGACCCATTAGGAGGGTCAAACGAGCCCTGAAGCGAGCATACGCCTCATTTCGACGATTTTCGTGTGCAGCACACCATTTTTTGGGTGATCCGGATTCCGACGTCAAAAATGCCAAATTTTTTCGTGGACATCCTTCAAGACCTTGTCTATGCATACGATTGGCCATCACGGCTTGTCCGACCCATTTGAAGGGTCAAACGAGCCCCGAAGCGAGCATACGCCTTATTTCGACGATTTTCGTGTGCTATAGCACACCATTTTTTTGGTGATCCGGATTCCGAAGTCAAAAATGCAAAAAATTTTCGTGGATGTCCGTCAAGACCTTGTCTATGCATACGGTTGTCCAACCCATTTGGAGGGTCAAACGAGCCCCGAAGCGAGCATACGCCTTATTTCGACGATTTTTGTGTGCTATAACACACCATTTTTTGGGTGATCCGGATTCCGACGTCAAAAATGCCAAATTTTTTTGTGGACGTCCGTCAAGACCTTGTCTATGCATACGGTTGGCCATCACGGCTTGTCCGACCCATTTGGAGGGTCAAACAAGCCCCGAAGCGAGCATACGCCTCATTTCGATGATTTTCGTGTGCTATAGCACACCATTTTTTGGGTGATCCGGATTCCGACGTCAAAAATGCAAAATTTTTTTGTGGACGTCCGTCAAGACCTTGTCTATGCATACAGTTGGCCATCACGGCTTGTTCGACCCATTTGGAGGGTCTAACGAGCTCCGAAGCGAGCATACGCCTCATTTCGACGATTTTCGTGTGCTATAGCACACCATTTTTTGGGTGATCCGGATTCTGACGTCAAAAATGCCAATTTTTTTCGTCGACATCGACAAGATCTTGTCTATGCATACGGTTGGCCACCACAGCTTTTCCGACCCATTTGGAGGGTCAAACGAGCCCTGAAGCGAGCATACGCCTCATTTCGACGATTTTCGTGTGCTATAGCACACCATTTTTTGGGTGATCCGGATTCCGACGTCAAAAATGCCAAATTTTTTCATGGACGTCCGTCAAGACCTTTGTCTATGCATACGTTTGGCCATCACGGCTTATCCAACCCATTTGGAGGGTCAAACGAGCCCCGAAGCGAGCATACGCCTCATTTCGACGATTTTCGTGTGCTATAGCACACCATTTTTTGGGTGATCCGGATTCGGACGTCAAAAATGCCAAATTTTTCCGTGGACGTCCGTCAAGACCTTGTCTATGCATACGGTTGGCCATCACGACTTATCCGACCCATTTGGAGGGTCAAACGAGCCCCGAAGCGAGCATACGCCTCATTTCGACGATTTTCGTGTGCTATAGCACACCATTTTTTAAGTGATCCGGATTTCGACGTCAAAAATGCCAAATTTTTTCGTGGACGTCCGTCAAAACCTTGTGTATGCATACGGTTGGCCATCAAGGTTTGTCCGACCCATTTGGAGGGTCAAACGAGCCCCGAAGCGAGCATACGCCTCATTTCGACGATTTTCGTGTGCTATAGCACACCATTTTTTGGGTGATCCGGATTCCGACGTCAAAAATTCCAATTGTTTTCGTGGACGTCCGTCAAGACCTTGTCTATGCATACGGTTGTCCATCACGGCTTGTCCGACCTATTTGAAGGGTCAAACGAGCCCCGAAGCGAGCATACGCCTCATTTCGACGATTTTCGTGTGCTATAGCACACTATTTTTTGGGTGATCCGGATTCTGACGTAAAAAATGCCAAATTTTTTCGTGGACGTCCATCTAGAACTTGTCTATGCATACGATTGGCCATCACGGCTTGTTCGACCCATTTGGAGGGTCAAACATGCCCCGAAGCGAGCATATGCCTCATTTCGACGATTTTCGTGTGCCATAGCACACCATTTTTTGGGTGATCCAGATTCCGACGTCAAAAATGCCAAATTTTTTCGTGGACGTTTGTCAAGACCTTGTCTATGCATACGGTTGGCCATCACGGCTTGTCTGACCCATTTGGAGGGTCAAACGAGCCCCGATGCGAGCATACGCCTCATATCGATGATTTTCGTGTGCTATAGCACACCATTTTTTTGGTGATCCGGATTCCGACGTCAAAAATGCCAATTTTTTTCGTGGACGTCCGTCAAGACCTTGTCTATGCATACGGTTGGCCATCACGGTTTTTCCGACCCATTTGGAGGGTCAAACGAGCCCCGAAGCGAGCATACGCCTCATTTCGACGATTTTCGTGTGCTATAGCACACCATTTTTTGGGTGATCCGGATTCCGACGTCAAAAGTGCCAAAATTTTTCGCGGACGTCCGTCAAGACCTTGTCTATGCATACGGTTGGCCATCACGGCTTGTCCGCCCCTATTTGGAGGGTAAAACGAGCCCTGAAGCGAGCATACGCCTCATTTCGACGATTTTCGTGTGCTATAGCACACCATTTTTTGGGTTATCCGGATTCCGACGTCAAAAATTCCAAATGTTTTCGTGGACGTCCGTCAAGACCTTGTCTATGCATACGGTTGGCCATCACGGCTTGTCCGACCCATTTGGAGGGTCAAACAAACCCTGAAGCGAGCATACGCCTAATTTCGATGATTTTCGTGTGCTATAGCACACCATTTTTTGGGTTATCCGGATTCCGACGTCAAAAATGCCAAATGTTTTCATGGACGTCCGTCAAGACCTTGTCTATGCATACGGTTGGCCATCACGGCTTGTCCGACCCATTTGGAGGGTCAAACGAGCCCCGAAGCGAGCATACGCCTCATTTCGACGATTTTCGTGTGCTATAGCACACCATTTTTTGGGTGATCCGGATTCAGACGTCAAAAATGCCAAATGTTTTCGTGGACGTCCGTCAAGACATTGTCTATGCGTACGATTGGCCATCACGGCTTGTCCGACCCATTTGGAGGGTCAAACGAGCCCCGAAGCGAGCATACACCTCATTTCGATGATTTTCGTGTGCTATAATTTTTTGGGTGATCCGGATTCAGACGTCAAAAATGCCAAATGTTTTCGTGGACGTCCATCAAGACATTGTCTATGCGTACGATTGGCCATCACGGCTTGTCCAACCCATTTGGAGGGTCAAACGAGCCCCGAAGCGAGCATACGCCTCATTTCGACGATTTTCGTGTGCTATAGCACACCATTTTTTGGGTGATCCGGATTCCGACGTCAAAAATGCCAAATTTTTTCCTGGACGTCCGACAAGACCTTGTCTATGCATACGGTTGGCCATCACGGCTTGTCCGACCCATTTGGGGGGTCAAACGAGCCCCGAAGCAAGCATACGCCTCATTTCGACGATTTTCGTGTGCTATAGCACACCATTTTTTGGGTGATCCGGATTCCGACGTCAAAAATGCCAAATGTTTTCGTGGACATCCGTCAAGACCTTTTCTATGCAAACGATTGGCCATCACGGCTTGTCCGACCCATTTGGAAGGTCAAACGAGCCCTGAAGCAAGCATACGCCTCATTTCGACGATTTTCGTGTGCTATAGCACACCTTTTTTTGGGTGATCCAGATTCCGACGTCAATAATGCCAAATTTTTTCATGGACGTCCGTCAAGACATTGTCTATGCGTACGATTGGCCATCATGGCTTGTCCGACCCATTTGGAGGGTCAAACGATCCCGAAGCGAGCATACGCCTCATTTCGATGATTTTCGTGTGCTATAGCACACCATTTTTTGGGTGATCCGGATTCTGTCGTCAAAAATGCCAAATTTTATCGTGGACGTCCGTCAAGAACTTGTCTATGCATACGGTTGGCCATCACGGCTTTTCCGACCCATTTGAAAGGTAAAACGAGCCCTGAAGCGAGCATACGCCTCATTTCGACGATTTTCGTGTGCTATTGCACACCCTTTTTTGGGTGATCCGGATTCCGATGTTAAAAATGCCAATTTTTTTCGTGGACGTCCGACAAGACCTTGTCTATGCATACGGTTGGCCATCACGGCTTTTCCGACCCATTTGGAGGGTCAAAGGAGCCCCGAAGCGAGCATACGCCTCATTTCGACGATTTTCGTGTGCTATAGCACACCATTTTTTGGGTGATCCGGATTCCGTCGTCAAAAATGCCAAAAATTTTTGTGGACGTCCGTCAAGACCTTGTCTATGCATACGGTTGGCCATCACGGCCTGTCCGACCCATTTGGAGGGTCAAACGAGCCCCGAAGCGAGCATACGCCTCATTTCAACGATTTTCGTGTGCTATAGCACACCATTTTTTGGGTGATCCAGATTCCGACGTCAAAAATGCCAAATTTTTTTGTGGACGTCCGTCAAGACCTTGTCTATGAATACGTTTGGCCATCACGGTTTGTCTGACCCATTTGGAGGGTCAAACAAGCCCCGAAGCGAGCATACGCCTCATTTCAACAATTTTCGTGTGCTATAGCACACCATTTTTTGGGTGATCCGGATTCCGACGTCAAAAATGCCAAATTTTTTTGTGAACGTCCGTCAAGACCTTGTCTATGAATACGGTTGGCCATCACGGCTTGGCCGACCCATTTGGAGGGTCAAACAAGCCCCGAAGGGAGCATACGCCTCATTTCGATGATTTTCGTGTGCTATAGCACACCATTTTTTGGGTGATCCGGATTCCGACATCAAAAATGCCAAATTTTTTCGTGGACATCCGTTAAGATCTTGTCTATGCATACGGTTGTCCATCACGGCTTGTCGGACCCATTTAGTGGGTCAAACGAGCCCCGAAGCGAGCATACGCCTCATTTTGACGATTTACGTGTGCAATAGCACACCATTTTTTGGTTGATCCAGATTCCGACGTCAAAAATGCCAAATTTCTTCGTGGACGTCCGTCAAGACCTTTTATATGCATACGGTTGGCCATCAAGGCTTGTCCGACCCATTTGGAGGGTCAAACGAGCGTCGAAGCGAGCATGTGCCTCATTTCGACGATTTTCGTGTGCTATAGCACACCTTTTTTTGGGTGGTCCGGATTCCGACGTCAAAAATGCCAAATTTATTCGTGGACGTCCGTCAAGACCTTGTCTATGCATATGGTTGTCCATCACGGCTTGTCCGACCCATTTGGAGGGTCAAACGAGCCCCGAAGCGAGCATACGCCTCATTTCGACGATTTTCGTGTGCTATAGCATACCATTTTTTTGGTGATCCGGATTCCAACGTCAAAAATGCCAAATTTTTTTATGGACGTCTTTCAAGACCTTGTCTATGCATACGATTGTCCATCACGGCTTGTCCAACCCATTTGAAAGGTAAAACGAGCCCCGAAGCGAGCATACACCTCATTTCGACGATTTTCATGTGCTATAACACACTATTTTTTGGGTGATTCGGATGACAACGTCAAAACTACCAATTGTTTTCGTGGACGTCCGTCAAGACCTTGTCAATGCATACGGTTGGCCATCACAGCTTGTCCGACCCATTTGGAAGGTCAAATGAGCCCCGAAGAGAGCATACGCCTCATTTCGACGATTTTCGTGTGCTATAGAACACCCTTTTTTGGGTGATCCGGATTCCGACGTCAAAAATGCCAAATTTTTTCGTGGACGTCCGTCAAGACCTTTTCTACGCATACGGTTGGCCATCACGGCTTGTGCGACCCACTTGGAGGGTCAAACGAGCCCCGAAGCGAGCATACGCCTCATTTCGACAATTTTCGTGTGCTATTGCACACCATTTTTTGGGTGATCCGGATTCCGACGTCAAAAATGCCAAATATTTTTGTGGACGTCCTTCAAGACCTTTTCTATGCATACGGTTGGCCATCACGGCTTATCCGACCCATTTGGAGGGTCAAACGAGCCCCGAAGCGAGCATACGCCTCATTTCGACGATTTTCGTGTGCTATAGCACACCATTTTTTGGGTGATCCGGATTCCGACGTCAAAAATGCAAAAATTTTTAGTGGACGTCCGTCAAGACCTTGTCTATGCATACGGTTGTCCATCACGGCTTGTCCGACCCATTTGGAGGGTCAAACGAGCCCCGAAGAAAGCATACGCCTCATTTCGACGATTTTCGTGTGCTATTGCACACCCTTTTTTGGGTGATCCGGATTCCGACGTCAAAAATGCCAATTTTTTCGTGGACGTCCGTCAAGACCTTGTCTATGCATACGGTTGGCCATCACGGTTTTTCCGACCCATTTGGAGGGTCAAACGAGCCCCTAAGCGAGCATACGCCTCATTTCGACGATTTTCGTGTGCTATAGCACACCATTTTTTGGGTGATCCGGATTCCGACGTCAAAAATGCCAAATTTTTTCGTGGACGTTCGTCAAGACCTTGTCTATGCATACGGTTGGCCATCACGGCTTGTCCGACCCATTTGGAGGGTCAAACGAGCCCCGAAGCGAGCATACGCCTCATTTCGATGATTTTCGTGTGCTATAGCACATTATTTTTTGGGTGATCCAGATTCCAACGTCAAAAATGCCAAATTATTTCGTGGACTTCCGTCAAGACATTGTCTACGCGTGCGATTTGCCATCACGGCTTGTCCGAACCATTTGGAGGGTCAAACAAGCCCCGAAGCAAGCATACGCCTCATTTCGATGATTTTCGTGTGCTATAGCACACCATTTTTTGGGTGATCCGGATTCTGACGTCAAAAATGCCAAATTTTTTCGTGGACGTCTGTCAAGACCTTGTCTATGCATACGGTTGGCCATCACGGCTTGTTCAACCCATTTGGAGGGTCAAACGAGCCCCGAAGCGAGCATACGCCTCATATCGACGATTTTCATGTGCTATACCACACCATTTTTTTGGTGATCCGGATTCCGACGTCAAAATTTCCAAATTTTTTCATAGACGTCCGTCAAGACCTTGTCTATGCATACGGTTGGCCATCACGGCTTGTCCGACCCATTTGGAGGGTCAAACAAGCCCCGGAGCGAGCATACGCCTCATTTCGATGATTTTCGTGTGCTATAGCACACCATTTTTTGGGTGATCTGGATTCCGACGTCAAAAATGTCAAATGTTTTCGTCGACGTCCGTCAAGACCTTGTCTATGCATACGGTTGGCCATCACAGCTTGTCGGACCTATTTGGAGGGTCAAACGAGCTTCGAAGCGAGCATACGCCTCATTTCGACGATTTTCGTGTGCTATAGCACACCATTTTTTGGGTGATCCGGATTCCGACGTCAAAAATGCCAAATTTTTTCGTGGACGTCCATCAAGACCTTGTCTATGCATACGGTTGGATATCACGGCTTGTCCGACCTATTTGGAGGGTCAAACGAGCGTCGTAGCGAGCATACGCCTCATTTCGACGATTTTCGTATGCTATAGCACACCATTTTTTGGGTGATCCGGATTCCGACGTCAAAAATGCCAAATTTTTCCGTGGACGTCCGTCAAGACCTTGTCTATGCATACGGTTGGCCATCACGTCTTGTCCGACCTATTTGGAGGGTCAAACGAGCTCCGAAGCGAGCATACGCCTCATTTCGACGATTTTCGTGTGCTATAGCACACCATTTTTTGGGTGATCCGGATTTCGACGTGAAAAATGCTAATTTTTTCCGTGGACGTCCGTCAAGACCTTGTCTATGCATACGGTTGGCCATCACGGCTTCTTCGACCCATTTGGAGGGTCAAACGAGCTCCGAAGCGAGCATACGCCTCATTTCGACGATTTTCGTGTGCTATAGCACACCATTTTTTGGGTGATCCGGATTCCGACGTCAAAAATGCCAAATTTTTTCGTGGACGTCCGTCAAAACCTTGTCAATGCATACGTTTGGCCATCAAGGCTTGTCCGACCCATTTGGAGGGTCAAACGAGCCCCGAAGCGAGCATACGACTCATTTCGATGATTTTCCTGTGCTATAGCACACCATTTTTTGGGTGATCCGGATTCCGACGTCAAAAATGCCAAATTTTTTCGTGGACATCCGTCAAGACCTTGTCTATGCATACGGTTGGCCATCTCGGCTTGTCCGACCCATTTGGAGGGTCAAACGAGCCCCGAAACGAGCATACGCCTCATTTCGACGATTTTCGTGTGCTATAGCACACCATTTTTGGGTGATTCGGATTCTGACGTCAAAAATGCCAAATTTTTTCGTGGATGTCCGTCAAGACCTTGTCTATGCAAACGGTTGGCCATCACGTCTTGTCCGACCCATTTTAAAGGTCAAACGAGCCCCGAAGCGAGCATACGCCTCATTTCGATGATTTTCGTGTGCTATAGCACACCATTTTTTGGGTGATCCGGATTCCGACTTCAAAAATGCCAAATTTTTTCGTGGACGTCCTTCAAGACCTTTTCTATGCAAACGATTGGCCATCACGGATTGTCCGACCCATTTGGAAGGTCAAACGAGCCCCGAAGCGAGCATACGCCTCATTTCGATGATTTTCGTGTGCTATAGCACACCATTTTTTGGGTGATCCGGATTTCGACGTGAAAAATGCCAATTTTTTCCGTGGACGTCCGTCAAGACCTTGTCTATGCATACGGTTGGCCATCACGTCTTGTCCGACCTATTTGGAGGGTCAAACGAGCTCCGAAGCGAGCATACGCCTCATTTCGACGATTTTCGTGTGCTATAGCACACCATTTTTTGGGTGATCCGGATTTCGACGTGAAAAATGCCAATTTTTTCCGTGGACGTCCGTCAAGACCTTGTCTATGCATACGGTTGGCCATCACGGCTTGTCCGGCCCATTTGGAGGGTCAAACGAGCTCGAAGCGAGCATACGCCTCATTTCGACGATTTTCGTGTGCTATAGCACACCATTTTTTGGGTGATCCGGATTCCGACGTCAAAAATGCCAATTTTTTCGTGGACGTCCGTCAAGACCTTGTCTATGCATACGGTTGGCCATCACGGCTTGTCCGACCCATTTGGAGGGTCAAACGAGCCCCGAAGCGAGCATACGACTCATTTCGACGATTTTCCTGTGCTATAGCACACCATTTTTTGGGTGATCCGGATTCCGACGTCAAAAATGCCAAATTTTTTCGTGGACGTCCGTCAAAACCTTGTCTATGCATACGGTTGGCCATCTCAGCCTGTCCGACCCATTTGGAGGGTCAAACGAGCCCCGAAGCGAGCATATGCCTCATTTCGACGATTTTCGTGTGCTATAGCATACCATTTTTTGGGTGATCTGGATTCCGAAGTCAAAAATACCAAATTTTTTCGTGGACATCCGTCAAGACCTTGTCTATGCATACTATTGGCCATCACGGCTTGTCCGACCCATTTGAAGGGTCAAACAAGCCCCGAAGCGAGCATACGCCTTATTTCGACGATTTTCGTTTGCTATAGCACACCATTTTTTTGGTGATCCGGATTCCGACGTCAAAAATGCCAAATTTTTTCGTGGACGTTCGACAAGTCTTTGTCTATGTATACGGTTGGCCATCACGGCTTTTCCGACCCATTTGGAGGGTCAAACGAGCCCCGAAGCGAGCATACGCCTTATTTCGACGATTTTCGTGTGCTATAGCACACCATTTTTTGGGTGATCCAGATTCCGACGTCAAAAATGCCAAATTTTTTTGTGGACATCTGTCAAGACCTTGTCTATGAATATGGTTGGCCATCACGGCTTGTCCGACCCATTTGAAAGGTCAAACGAGCCCCGAAGCAAGCATATGCCTCATTTCGACGATTTTCGTGTGCTATAGCACACCATTTTTTGGGTGATCCGGATTCCTTTGTAAAAAATGCCAAATTTTTTTGTGGACGTCCGTCAAGACCTTGTCTATGCCTACGGTTGGACATCACGGCTTGTCCGACCCATTTTGAGGGTCAAACAAGCCCCGAAGCGAGCATACGCCTCATTTCGACGATTTTCGTGAGCTATAGCACACAATTTTTTTGGTGATCTGGATTCCGACATCAAAAATGCCAAATTTTTACGTGGACATCCGTCAAGATCTTGTCTATGCATACGGTTGTCCATCACGGCTTGTCCGACCAATTTGGTGGGTCAAACGAGCCCCGAAGCGAGCATACGCCTCATTTTGACGATTTTCGTGTGCTATAGCACACCATTTTTTTGGGTGATCCGGATTCCGACGTCAAAAATTCCAAAGTTTTTCCTGGACGTCCGTCAAGACTTTGTCTATGCATACGGTTGGCCATCACAGCTTGTCCGACCCATTTGGAGGGTCAAACGAGCCCCGAAACGAGCATACGCCTCATTTCGACGATTTTCGTGTGCTATAGCACACCATTTTTGGGTGATCCGGATTCCGACGTCAAAAATGCCAAATTTTTTCGTGGATGTCCGTCAAGACCTTGTCTATGCAAACGGTTGGCCATCACGTCTTGTCCGACCCATTTTAAAGGTTAAACGAGCCCCGAAGCGAGCATACGCCTCATTTCGATGATTTTCGTGTGCTATAGCACACCATTTTTTGGGTGATCCGGATTCCGACTTAAAAAATGCCAAATTTTTTCGTGGACGTCCTTCAAGACCTTTTCTATGCAAACGATTGGCCATCACGGCTTGTCCGACCCATTTGGAAGGTCAAACGAGCCCCAAAGCGAGCATACGCCTCATTTCGATGATTTTCGTGTGCTATAGCACACCATTTTTTGGGTGATCCGGATTCCAACGTCAAAAATGCAAAATTTTTTCGTGGACGTCCGTCAAGACCTTGTCTATGCATACGGTTGGCCATCAAGGCTTGTACGACCCATTAAGAGGGTCAAACGAGCCCCGAAGCGAGCATACGCCTCATTTCGACGATTTACGTGTGCTATAGCACACCATTTTTTGGGTGATCCGGATTCCGACGTCAAAAATGCCAAATTTTTTCGTGGACGTTCGTCAAGACCTTGTCTATGCATATGGTTGGCCATCACAACTTGTCCGACCCATTTGGAGGGTCAAACGAGCCCCGAAGCGAGCATACGCCTAATTTTGACGATTTTCGTGTGCTATAGCACACCATTTTTTTGGTGATCCAGATTCCGACGTCAAAAATGCCAAATTTTTTCGTGGACGTTCGACAAGTCTTTGTCTATGCATACGGTTGGCCATCACGGCTTTTCCGACCCATTTGGAGGGTCAAACGAGCTCCGAAGCGAGCATACGCCTCATTTCGACGATTTTCGTGTGCTATAGCACACCTTTTTTTGGGTGATCCGAATTCCGACGTCAAAAATGCCAAATTTTTTCGTGGACGTCCGTCAAGACCTTGTCTATGCATATGGTTGGCCATCACAACTTGTCCGACCCATTTGGAGGGTCAAACGAGCCCCGAAGCGAGCATACGCCTCATTTCGACGATTTTCGTGTGCTATAGCACACCATTTTTTGGGTGATCCGGATTCCGACGTCAAAAATACCAAATTTTTTCGTGGACATACGTCAAGACCTGTTCTATGCATACTATTGGCCATCACGGCTTGTCCAGCCCATGTGAAGGGTCAAACGAGCCCCGAAGCGAGCATACGCCTTATTTCGACGATTTTCGTTTGCTATAGCACACCATTTTTTTGGTGATCCGGATTCCGACGTCAAAAATGCCAAATTTTTTCGTGGACGTTCGACAAGTCTTTGTCTATGCATACGGTTGGCCATCACGGCTTTTCCGACCCATTTGGAGGGTCAAACGAGCCCCGAAGCAAGCATACGCCTTATTTCGACGATTTTCGTGTGCTATAGCACACCATTTTTTGGGTGATCCGGATTCCGACGTCAAAAATGCCAAATTTTTTTATGGATGTCCGTCAAGACCTTGTCTATGAATATGGTTGGCCATCACGGCTTGTCCGACCCATTTGAAAGGTCAAAGGAGCCCCGAAGCAAGCATATGCCTCATTTCGACGATTTTCGTGTGCTATAGCACACCATTTTTGGGTGATCCGGATTCCGATGTAAAAAATGCCAAATTTTTTTGTGGACGTCCGTCAAGACCTTGTCTATGCCTACGGTTGGACATCACGGCTTGTCCGACCCTTTTGGAGGGTCAAACGAGCCCGAAGCGAGCATACGCCTCATTTCGACGATTTTCGTGAGCTATTGCACACAATTTTTTTGGTGATCCGGATTCCGACATCAAAAATGCCAAATTTTTTTGTGGACATCCGTCAAGATCTTTTCTATGCATACGGTTGTCCATCACGGCTTGTCCGACCCATTTGGAGGGTCAAACGAGCCCCGAAGCGAGCATACGCCTCATTTCGACGATTTTTGTGTGCTATAGCACACCATTTTTTGGGTGATCCGGATTCCGACGTCAAAAATGCCAAATTTTTTCAATGGACGTCCGTCAAGACCTTGTCTATGCATACGGTTGGCCATCACGGCTTGTCCGACCCATTTGGAGGGTCAAACGAGCCCCGAAACGAGCATACGCCTCATTTCAACGATTTTCGTGTGCTATTGCACACCCTTTTTTGGGTGATCCGGATTCCGACGTCAAAAATGCCAAATATTTTTGTGGACGTCCGTCAAGACCTTGTATATGCATACGGTTGGCCATCACGGCTTATCCGACCCATCTGGAGGGTCAAACGAGCCCCGAAGCGAGCATACGCCTCATTTCGACGATTTTCTTGTGCTATAGCACACTATATTTTGGGTGATTCGGATTTTGACGTCAAAACTACCAATTGTATTCGTGGACGTCCGTCAAGACCTTGTCTATGCATATGGTTGGCCATCACGGCTTGTCCGACCCATTTGGAGGGTCAAACGAGCCCCGAAGCGAGCATACGCCTTATTTCGACGATTTTCGTGTGCTATAGCACACCACTTTTTGGGTGATCCAGATTCCGACGTCAAAAATGCCAAATTTTTTTGTGGACATCCGTCAAGACCTTTTCTATGCATACGGTTGGCCATCACGGCTTTTCCGACCCATTTGGAGGGTCAAACGAGCCCTGAAGCGAGCATACGCCTCATTTCGACGATTTTCGTGTGCTATAGCACACCATTTTTTGGGTGATCCGGATTCCTTTGTAAAAAATGCCAAATTTTTTTGTGGACGTCCGTCAAGACCTTGTCTATGCCTACGGTTGGACATCACGGCTTGTCCGACCCATTTTGAGGGTCAAACAAGCCCCGAAGCGAGCATACGCCTCATTTCGACGATTTTCGTGTGCTATAGCACACCATTTTTTGGGTGATCCGAATTCTGACGGTAAAAACTCCAAATATTTTTTAATACATCCGTAAAGACCTTGGATATGCATCCGGTTGGACCTTATGCCAGTCTAAACCATATTCAAGGTCAAACGAGCCCTGAAGCGCGCATACCCCCCAATTTAGACAATTTACGTGTGCTATAGCAAATCATTTTTTGGGTGATCCGAATTTCGACGTCAAAAATGCAAAAAAACTTTGTGGACGTCCATCAAGACCTTGGCTATGCATCCAGTTTGCCATCATGGCCAGTCCGACCCATTTTCAAGGTCAATTGCCCCAAAGCGCGCATATCCCCCATTTAGACGATTTTCTTGTGCTATAGCAAACCATTTTTTGGGTGATTCGGATTCCGACGTCAAAAATGACAATTTTGTTATGGACGTCTGTCAAGACCTTGGCTATGCAGCCGGTTGGCCCGCACGGCTAGTACGACTTATTTTAAAGGTCAAACAAGCCCCGAAGCGCGTATACCCCCATATCGACGATTTTCATATGCTATAGCAAACCATTTTTTGGGTGATCCAAATTCTGACGTCAAAAACGCCAAATTTTTTTTGTGGAGGTCCTTTAAGACATTGTCTATGTAGACGGTTGTCCCTTACGGCCAGTACAACCCATTTTCAAGGTCAAACAATCCCCAAAGCTCGTATACCCACCCACCCCACCCCCACCCCCACCCCAATTCATACGATTTTTTGTGTGCTATAGCAAACCATTTTTTTGGTGATCCGGACTCCGACGACAAAAATACAAAAAATTATTTGTGGACTCCATCAAGTAATTGGCTATGCGGACGGTTGTCCCTCACGGCCAGTCCGACCCATTTTCAAGGTCAATTGAGCCCCAAAGCGCGTATACGCCCCCCCTATTTTAATGATTTTTTTGTTTTATTGCAAACAGTTTTTCGGTTGATCCAGATTCTGACGTCAAAAATGCCAAAAAAAATTTTGGACGTCCATCAAGACCTTGTCTATGCAGAAGGTTGGCTATCACGTCTAGTCCGACCCATTTTCAAGGTTAAACAAACCCCGAAGTGCGCATAACCCCCCCCCCCCCCCCATTTATACAACTTTCGTGTGTTATAGCAAACCATTTTTTGGTTGATCAAGATTCCTACGTCAAAAATGCCAAATGTTTTGTGGACGTACATCAAGACCTTGTCTATGCATCAGGTTGGCTCTCACGTCCACTCAGACCTATTTTCAAGGTCAAACAAACCTCAAAGCGCATACCCCCCATTTAGACGATTTTCGTGTGCTATGACAAACCATTTTTTGGGCGACTGTATTTTGATGTCAAAAATGCTAAAAATTTTGTGAACATTCGTCAAGACCTTGGATATTCATCCTCTTTGCCCTCACGGCCAGGCCAATCCATTATCAAGGTCAAACGAGCCCCAAAGCGCATACCCCCCATTTGAACAATTATCGTGTTCTATAGCAAACCATTTTTTGGGTGATCTGGATTCTAATGTCAAAAATGCCAAAAACGTTTTTGGATCTGTTAAGACCTTGGCAATGCATCCGCTTGGAACTAACGGCTAGTACGATCCATTTTCAAGGTCAAAGGAGCCCTAAAGCACGCATACACCCCATTAAGACGATTTTCGTGTGCTATAGCAAACTATTTTTTGGGTGATCAGGACTTTGATGTAAAAAATGCAAAAACCAATTTTTTGACATCCGTCAAGACATTGGATATACAGCTGAATGGCCCTCACGGCCAGTCCGACCCATTTTCAAGGTCAAACGAGCCCCGGAGCGCGCATACCCTCCATCTAGACGATTTTCGTGTGCTATAGAAGCCATTTTTGAGGTGATCGGGATTCCTACGTTAAAAATGCCAAAAATTTCTATAGACGTCCGTCACGACCTTGGATATGCATCCGGTTGGCCCTCATTGCCAGTCCGACGCATTTTCAAGGTCAAACGAGCCCCTAAGCATGCATACCCCCAATTTAGACAATTTTTGTGTGCTATAGCAAACCATTTTTTGGGTTATCCGGTTTACGACGTCAAAAGTGCCAAATACTTTTTGTTGAAATCCTTCAAGACCTTGGCTATGCATCCGGTTGACCTTCACGTCCTGTCAGACCTATTTTCAAGGTCAAACAAGCCCCGAAGCGCGCATACCCCCTATTTCGATGATTTTCCTGTGCTATAGCAAATCATTTTTGGGTGATATGGATTACGACGTCAAAAAGTCCAAATTTTTTTGTAGAAGTCCTTGAAGACCTTGTCTTTTCATTAGGTTTGCCTTACGGTCAATACGACCCATTTACAAGGTCAAACGAACCCCAAAGCGCGCATACTCCACCATTTCAACGATTTTCGTGTGCTATAGCAAACCATTTTTCGAGTGATCCGGATTTCACTGTCAAAAATGCCAAAAATCATTATGGACGTCCGTCAAGACCTTGGCTATGCAGCCAGTTGTCCATCATGGCAGTCCGACCCATTTTCAAGGTCAAATGAACCCCGAAGCGCACATACTCCCCCATTTCAATGGTTTTTGTGTGCAATAACAAAACTTTTTTTGAGATATCTATATTCCGACATCAAAACTGCAAAAAAAATTTTGTGGACGTCCGTCAAGACCTTATGTATGAATCCGATTGTCCCTCATGGCCAGTCCATCCAATTTTGAAGGTCAAACGAGCCCCGAAGCATGCATACCCCCCATTTAGACGATTTTTGTTTGCTATAGCAAACCATTTTTTGTGTCATCCGAATTCCGACCTCAAAAATGCATAAAAATTTTATGGACGTCCGTCAATATCATGGATATGCAGCTGATTCTCTCTCGTGTCCATGTAGACCCATTTTTAAGGTCAAATAAGCTCAGAAGGGCACATACCCCCCCCCCATTTAGATGATTTTCGTGTGCTATAGCAACCAATTTTTTGGGTGATCAGATTCCGACGTTAAAAACTCCAAATATTTTTGTATACATCTGTAAAGACCTTGGATATTCATCCGGCTGGAACTCATGCCAGTCTGACCCATATTCAAGGTCAAACAAGCCCTAAAGCGCGCATACCCCCAATTTAGACAATTTACGTATGCTATAGCAAACCATTTTTTGGGTGATCCTGGTTTCGACGTCAAAAATGCCAAAATCTTTGTGGACATCCGTCAAGACCTTGGCTATGCAACCAGTTGGCCATCATGTCCAGTCCGACCCATTTTCAAAGTCAATTGCCCCAAAACGCGCATATCCCCCATTTAGACGATTTTCCTGTGCTATAGCAAACCAGTTTTTGGGTGATTCGGATTCCGACGTCAAAAATGACAATTTTGTTATGGACGTTTGTCAAGACCTTGGCTATGCAGTCGGTTGGCCCTCACGGCTAGTACGACCCATTTTAAAGGTCAAACAAGCCCCGAAGCACGCATACCCCCATCTCGACGATTTTCATGTGCTATAGCAAACCATTTTTTGGGTGATCCGGATTCCAACGTCAAAAATGCCAAAAAATTTTGCGGAGGTCCTTTAAGACATTGTCTATGTAGACGGTTGTCCCGTACGGCCAGTACGACCCATTTTCAAGGTCAAACAAGCCCCGAAGCTTGCATACCCACCCACCAATTCATACAATTTCTGTGTGCTATAGCAAACCATTTTTTGGTGATCCGGACTCCGACGACAAAAATACAAAAAATAATTTGTGGACTTCATAAAGTAATTGGCTAGCGGACGGTTGTCCCTCACGGACAGTCCGACCCATTTTCAAGGTCAATTGAGCCTCAAAGCGCGCATACGCCCCCCCTCCATTTGGATGATTTTTGTGTTTTATAGCAAACAGTTTTTCGGTTGATCCGGATTCCGACGTCAAAAATGCCAAAAAAATTTCTGGACGTCCATCAAGACCTTGTCTATGCAGATGGTTGGCTATCACGTCCAGTCTGACCCATTTTCAAGGTTAAACGAACTCTGAAGCGCACATACCCCCCCCCCCCATTTATACAACTTTCGTGTGTTATAGCAAACCATTTTTTGGTTGATCAAGATTCCTACGTCAAAAATGCCAAAAGTTTTGTGGACGTACATCAAGACCTTGCCTATGCATCCGGTTGGCTCTCACGTCCACTCAGACCTATTTTCAAGGTCAAACAAACCTCGAAGCGCATAACCCCCATTTAGACGATTTTCGTGTGCTATGGCAAACCATTTTTTTGGTGATCCGTATTTTGACGTCAAAAATGCTAAAAAAAAATTTGAACGTCCGTCAAGACCTTGTATATTCATCTTCTTTGCCCTCATGGCCAGTACGACCCATTTTCAAGGTCAAACGAGCCCTAAAACGAGCAAACCCCCATTTCGATAATTTTCGTGTGCTATAGAAAACCATTTTTTAGGTTATCTGGATTCTGATGTCAAAAATGCCAAAATTATTTGTGGACATCTGTCAAGACCTTGGCTATCAAGATGGTTGGCCCTTACTACTAGTCCGACCCATTTTCAAGGTCAAACAAGATCTTGATTATGCATTCGGTTGGCCCTAACAGTCAGCCCGACCCATTTTCAAGGTTAAACGAGTCCTGAAGCGTGCATACCCCCCCCCCTTATCGATGATTTTCGTGTGCTATATCAAAGCATTTCTTAAGTGATCCAGTTTACGACATGAATCATATCAACATTTTTAGTGGACGTCTATAAAGACCTTGACTATGCAGCCGGTTGTCCCTCACGGCCAGTACGACCCATTTTCAAAGTCAAACGATCCCCGAAGTGTGCATACCCCCCCCCCCCCCATTTCAACGATTTTCGTGTGCTATAGCAAACCATTTTTTAGGGTGATCCGGATTTCGACGTATAAAATGCCTACTTTTTTGTGGATGTCCATCAAGATCTTGGATATGCATCACGTTGGCCCTCACGGCCAGTCCTACCCATTTTCAAGGTCAAATGAGCCTCAAAGCGCGCATACCCCTCATTTCGACGATTTTCCTGTGTTATAGCAAACTATTTTTTGGGTTATCCGGATTCTGATGTCAAAATGCCAAAATATTTTTTGGACGTCCGTCAAGATCATTTCTATGCATCAGGTTGGCCCTCATGGCTAGTCCAACCCATTTCAAAGGTCATCGAGCCCCAAAGCGCGCATACCTTCCATTTCGATGATTTTCGTGTGCTATAAAAAACTATTTTTTGGATGATCCGGGTTACGCGACAAAAATGCTGAAATTTTTTGTGAACGTCCGTCAAGACCTTGGTTATGCATTCGGTTGTCCCTCATGTCTAGTACGACCCATTTTCAAGGTCAAACGAGCCCCGAAGCTTGCATACCCCCCCCCCCATTTCGACGATTTTCGTGTGCGGTAGCAAACCATTTTTTGGGTGATCAGGATTCCCACATAAAAAATGCCATAATTTTTCATAGATTTGGTTATGCATCCGCTTGGACCTCACGGCCAATCCAACCCGTATTCAAGGTCAAACGAGCCCCGAAGCGCGCATACCCTCCATTTCGATGATTTTCGTGTTCTATAGCAAATCATTTTTTGGGTGATTCAGATTCCAACGTCAAAAATGCAAAAAAAGAATTGTGGACGTCCGTCAAGACCTTGGATATGCACCAGGTTGCCCCTCACGGCCACTCCAACCCATTTTCAAGGTCAAACGATCCCTGAAGCACGCATACCCCCATCTCGCCGATTTTTGTGTGCTATAGCAAACCATTTTTTGGCTGATCCAAATTTTGACATCAAAAATGCTAAAAAATTTAGTGGAGGTCCTTTAAGACCTTGGCTAGTAAACGGTTGGACCTCACGGCCTATACGACCAATTTTTAAGGTCAAACAAGCCCCGAAGTGCACATACCCCCCCCCCCGACCTATTTTCAAGGTCAAACGAGCCCTAAAGCGTGCATACACCCCATTTAGATGATTTTCGTGTGCTATAGCAAATCATTTTTCGGATGATCTAGATTCCGATGTCAAAAGTGCCAAAAAATTTTGTGGAAGTCCATCAAGACCTTGGCTATGCAGCCAGTTGGCCATCACTGCCAGTCCAAACCATTTTCAAGGTCTAATGATCCGTAAAGCGTGCATACCCCCATTTTGACGATTTTCTAGTACTATAGGAAACCATTTTTTGGGTTATCCTGATTACGACGTCAAAAATGCCAAAATTTGTTGTGGAGGTCCTTCAAGACCCTATGCATCCAGTTGGACATCATGGCCAGTCCGACCCATTTTCAAGGTCAAATGAGCATCGAAGTGCGAATATCCCTCATTTAAACGATTTTCGTGTGCTATAGCAAACCATTTTTTGGGTGATCCGAATTCCGATGTCAAAAATGACAAAAAAATTTGTGGACGTCCGTCAGGACCTTGGATATGCATCCAATTGGACCTCACGGTAATTCCGACCCATTTTAAAGATCAAACAAGCCTCAAAGCTCGCATACCCCCATCTCGACAATTTTCGTGTACTATAGCAAACCATTTTTTTTGGTGATCTAGACTCCGACATCAAAAATACAAAAAAAAAATTATGGACGTCCATCAAGTAATTGGCTATGCAGTCGTTTGGCCCTCAAGGCCAGGCCGACCCATTTTCAAGGTCAAACGAGCCCCTAAGCGCATACTCCCCATTTGGACGATTATCGTGTTCTATACCAAACCATTTTTGGGTGATCCAGATTCTGATGTCAAAAAAACCAAAAAAGTTTTTGGATCTGTTAATACCTTGGCTATGCATCCGCTTGGAACTCACGGCCAGTACGATCCATTTTCAAGGTCAAACGAGCCCCAAAGCGCGCATACACCACATTTAGACGATTTTCATGTGCTATAGCAAACCATTTTTTGGGTGATCAGGACTTTGATGTCAAAAGTGCAAAAAAAAAAATTTGGACATCCGTCAAGACCTTGTCTATACAGCTTAATGGCCCTCACGGCCAGTCCGACCCATTTTAAAGGTCAAACGAGCCCTGGAGCGCGCATACCCTCCATCTAGACGATTTTCGTGTGCTATAGAAAATCATTTTTGAGGTGATCAGGATTCCTACGTTAAAAATGCCAAAAATTTCTATAGACGTCCGTCAAGACCTTGGATATGCATCCGGTTGGCCCTCATTGCCAGTCTGACCCATTTTCAAGGTCAAACGAGCCCCTAAGCATGCATACCACCAATTTAGACGATTTTTGTGTGCCATAGCAAACCATTTTTTGGGTGATCCGGTTTACGACGTCAAAAATGCCAAATATTTTTGTGGAAATCCTTCAAGACCTTGGCTATGCATCCGGTTGACCTTCACGTCCTGTCAGACCCATTTTCAAGGTCAAACAAGCCCCGAAGCGCGCATACCCGCTATTTCGATGATCTTCGTGTGCTATAGCAAATCAATTTTTGGGTGATATGGATTACGACGTCAAAAAGTCCAAATTTTTTTGTAGACGTCCTTCAAGACCTTGTCTTTTCATTAGGTTTGCCCTCACGGACAATCCGACCCATTTTCAAGGTCAAACGAACCCCGAAGCGCACATACTCCCCCATTTCAACGATTTTGTGAGCTATAGCAAACCATTTTTGGGATATCTGTATTCCGACATCAAAAATGCAAAACTTTTTTGTGGACGTCTGTCAAGACCTTGTCTATGAAGCTGATTGTCCCTCACAGCCAGTCCATCCCATTTTGAAGGTCAAACGAGCCCCGAAGCATGCATACCCCCCATTTAGACAATTTTCGTTTGCTATAGCAAACCATTTTTTGTGTGATCCGGATTCCGACGTCAAAAATGCAAAAAAAAAGTTGTGTACGTCCGTCATGACCTTGGTTGTGCAGCCAGTTCTCTCTCATGTCCAGTCAGACCCATTTTCAAGGTCATATAAGCCCAGAAGGGCGCATACACCCCATTTAGATGATTTTTTTGTGTGCTATAGCAACCTATTTTTTGGGTGATCCCTATTTTGACGTTATAAACATCAAATATTTTTGTAGATGTCCATCAAGACCTTGGATATGCATCCGGTTGGCCCTCACGGCCAGTCCCACCCATATTCAAGGTCAAACGATCCCTGAAGTGTGCATACCCCCCTTTAGACGATTTACGTGTGCTATAGCAAACCATTTTTTGAGTGATCCGGATTTCGATGTCAAAAATGCCAAAAATCTTTGTGCACGTCCTTCAAGACCTTGGCTATGAAGCCAGTTGGCCATCACGGCCAGTCTGACCCATTTTCAAGGTCAAATGAACCCCGAAGCGTGCATACTCCCCCATTTCAATGATTTTCGTGTGCTATAACAAACCTTTTTTTTGAGATATCTGGATTCCGACATCAAAAATGCAAAACTTTTTTGTGGACATCCGTCAAGACCTTATCTATGAAGCCGATTGTACCTCACGGCCAGTCCATCCAATTTTAAAGCACAAACGAGCCCCGAAGCGTGCATACCCCCCATTTAGACGATTTTTGTTTGCTATAGCAAACCATTTTTTGTGTCATCCAAATTCTGACGTCAAAAATGCATAAAAATTTTGTGGATGTCCGTCAATACCTTGGCTATGTTGCCGATTCTCTCTCAGGTCCAGGCAGACCCATTTTCAAGGTCAAATAAGCCCAAAAGGGCGCATACCTCCCCCCCTCCATTTAGATGATTTTCGTGTGCTATAGCAACCCATTTTTTGGGTGATCCAGATTCTGACGGTAAAAACTCCAAATATTTTTTAATACATCCGTAAAGACCTTGGATATGCATCCGGTTGCACCTCATGCCAGTCTGAACCATATTCAAGGTCAAACGAGCCCTGAAGCGCGCATACCCCCCAATTTAGACAATTTACGTGTGCTATAGCAAACCATTTTTTGGGTGATCCGGATTTCGACGTCAAAAATGCAAAAAAACTTTGTGGACGTCCATCAAGACCTTGGCTATGCATCCAGTTGGCCATCATGGCCAGTCCGACCCATTTTCAAGGTCAATTGCCCCAAAGCGCGCATATCCCCCATTTAGACAATTTTCTTGTGCTATAGCAAACCATTTTTTGGGTGATTCGGATTCCGACGTCAAAAATGACCATTTTGTTATGGACATTTGTCAAGACCTTGGCTATGAAGTCGGTTGGCCCTCACGTCTAGTACGACCCATTTTAAAGGTCAAACAAGCCCCGAAGCATGCATACCCCCATCTCGACGATTTTCATGTGCTATAGCAAACCATTTTTTGGGTGATCCGGATTCCGACGTCAAAAATGCCAAAATTTTTTGTGGAGGTCCTTTAAGACATTGTCTATGTAGACGGTTGTCCCTTACGGCCAGTACGACCCATTTTCAAGGTCAAACAAGCCCCGAAACTCGCATACCCACCCACCAATTCATACGATTTCTGTGTGCTATAGCAAACCATTTTTTTGGTGATCCAGACTCCGACGACAAAAATACAAAAAATAATTTGTGGACTTCATCAAGTAATTGGCTAGCGGACGGTTGTCCCTCACGGCCAGTCCGACCCATTTGCAAGGTCAATTGAGCCCCAAAGCGCGCATACGCCCCCCCCCCCCCCTCCATTTGGATGATTTTTGTGTTTTATAGCAAACAGTTTTTCGGTTGATCCGGATTCCGACGTCAAAAATGCCAAAAAAATTTCTGGACGTCCATCAAGACCTTGTCTATGCAGATGGTTGGCTATCACGTCCAGTCCGACCCATTTTCATGGTTAAACGAACCCTGAAGCGCGCATACCCCCCCCCCCCCATTTATACAACTTTCGTGCGTTATAGCAAACCATTTTTTGGTTGTTCAAGATTCCTACGTCAAAAATGCCAAAAGTTTTGTGGACGTACATCAAGACCTTGCCTATGCATCCGGTTGGCTCTCACGTCCACTCAGACCTATTTTCAAGGTCAAACAAACCTCGAAGCGCATAACCCCCATTTAGATGATTTTCGTGTGCTATGGCAAACCATTTTTTCGGTGATCCATATTTTGACGTCAAAAATGCTAAAAAAAAAAATTGAACGTCCTTCAAGACCTGGTATATTCATCCTCTTTGCCCTCATGGCCAGTACGACCCATTTTCAAGGTCAAACGAGCCCTAAAACAAGCAAACCCCCATTTCGATGATTTTCGTGTGCAATAGAAAACCGTTTTTTAGGTTATTTGGATTCTGATGTCAAAAATGCCAAAATTATTTGTGGACATCTGTCAAGACCTTGGCTATCAAGATGGTTGGCCCTCACTACCAGTCCCACCCATTTTCAAGGTCAAACAAGATCTTGATTATGCATTCGGTTGGCCCTAACAGTCAGCCCGACCCATTTTCAAGGTTAAACGAGTCCTGAAGCGTGCATACCCCCCTTATCGATGATTTTCGTGTGCTATATCAAAGCATTTCTTAAGTGATCCAGTTTACAACATGAATAATATCAAAATGTTTAGTGGACGTCTGTAAAGACCTTGACTATGCAGCCGGTTGTCCCTCACGGCCAGTACGACCCATTTTCAAGGTCAAATGATCCCCGAAGTGTGCATACCCCCCCCCCATTTCAACGATTTTCGTGTGCTATAGCAAACCATTTTTTAGGGTGATCCAGATTTTGACGTATAAAATGCCTACTTTTTTGTGGACGTCCATCAAGATCTTGGATATGCATCCATTTGTCCCTCACAGGCAGTCCTACCCATTTTCAAGGTCAAATGAGCCTCAAAGCGCGCATACCCCTCATTTCGACGATTTTCATGTGTTATAGCAAACTATTTTTTGGGTTATCCGGATTCTGATGTCAAAATGCCAAAATATTTTTTGGACGTCCGTCAAGATCATTTCTATGCATCTGGTTGGCCCTCATGGCCAGTCCAACCCATTTCAAAGGTCAACGAGCCCCGAAGCACGCATACCTTCCATTTCGATGATTTTCGTGTGCTATATAAAACTAATTTTTGGGTGATCCGGGTTACGCGACAAAAATGCTGAAATTTTTTGTGGACGTCCTTCAAGACCTTGGTTATGCATTCAGTTGTCCCTCATGTCTAGTACGACCCATTTTCAAGGTCAAACGAGCCCCGAAGCTTGCATACCCCCCCCCCCCATTTTGACGATTTTCGTGTGCTGTAGCAAACCATTTTTTGGGTGATCAGGATTCCCACATAAAAAATGCCGAAATTTTTCGTAGATGTCTGTATAGGATTTGGTTATGCATCCGCTTGGACCTCACGGCCAATCCAACCCGTATTCAAGGTCAAACGAGCCCCGAAGCGCGCATACCCTCCATTTCGATGATTTTCGTGTTCTATAGCAAATCATTTTTTAGGTGATTCGGATTCCAACGTCAAAAATGCAAAAAAGGAATTGTGGACGTCCGTCAAGACCTTGGATATGCACCAGGTTGTCCCTCACGGCCACTCCGACCCATTTTCAAGGTCAAACGAGCTCCGAAGCGCATATCCCCATTTCAACGATTTTCCTTTGCTATAGAAAACCATTGTTTGTGTGATAAAGATTCCGACATCAAAAATGCCAAATTCTTTGTGGACATCGTCAATACCTTGGCTATGCATCCGGTTGGACCTCACGGCCAGTCCGACCCATTTCAAGGTCAAACGAGCTCTGAAGCTTGCCTACCCCCCATTTCGACGATTTTCGTGTGCTATAGCAAACCATTTTTTGGGTGATCCGGATTCCGATGTCAAAAATGCCAAAAAAAATTTGTGGACGTCCGTGAAGACCTTGGCTATGCATCCGATCAACCCTCATGACAATGTGTTGTATATTTTATCTAAGATATTGTAATAGAATTTCACCATTTTAAATTTGAAGTTTATGAGACTAGGTTAGTGTTATGGTCTCATGAATTCCAAATGTATCTATTTCTCAATGACTTTCTAATATTTGGTTATTTTTCAAAATCATGTTCGAAAAATGGCTATTTATTTAATTTTATTCGATACAAGAGTTAGTAAATATATGAAAACCCGATAAATATTGTGAAAAAAAACGTGCTTTATGAGTTGTATCTGAGGCTCATAGTCTGGTCCTAGTAGAACATTTGATGCTTTGATATCACGATGTATTATACGATGTTTACAACATTTGTGAAGATAATGTAAACCTCTAGCAATTCCAAGGGCAATTTTATATCTCATCGGCCATTCAAGTGATTTATTTGTTTTCCTGCAAAAAAGCATTAAAAAGCCAAAAATTATTGATCATCGATCCAAGAATGTAAAATATTCCAAATCTATTATATAATATATGTAAAAATTTATCTAATGTTGTCAATATTTACCTCGCAGAGGTGAAATAACAATCTATTAAACGTTAAAGGTATTATAAGTTTTAAAAGTTGAAAACTTGTATCCTTCTAGTTAAAATTACTAATTTACCCCTTATAAGATCATGGTGTGTGTAAAAAAAACCATCTAGATATATATATTTGTAAAAATTGCTCTGTAGCTATCTAACAAATCGTTCATATCGTTAATATAATAGAACATGGATTGTTCAACTTGATTAACGATGAATAAATTTTATTGTTTAACTACAGAATCTATCGATCGAGATATAACTATTATAAAATGAAAAGAGTAAATTAGGTTAAAAAGACATACTATGTAATGCCTTAGAGAGAGTGCCATTTGGATAGATTTTGAAGATGAGATAGAATCCATTTTCAATGCAATAACCAACTAAACTTGTTGTATTTGGATGATTAACATATCTAATTACACCTAATTCCATTAAAAATTCTTTTTCTTTGTTCATATTAGTGCTATCTTTTGCTAATCTTTTAACAGCAATTCTTCTTCCATCTTCAAGATCTCCTCGATATACATCTGAGTATCCTCCTTGTCCAACTAAATTCTCTACAAAAAGGAAATAAATCAATGATAGTTCACAAAATTGAAATTTTATATCATGATTTAATAATTATGTTTAGTCCCAAATAATATACAAATCCTTGCTATTTTATTTAATAAGATCTTTTGAAAATGAATTCTATTTCTCATAAGATATAAGTTATGGCTATAAATTAAATTTGTTATCCGGAGTCAAAAGTTCAAGACCAAATACCCTTTTAAAGGAAACTTCCCTTTCATATTAGGAAAAATTACTGAAATACGCATCTTATATTTTCTTTATTTTCAATATCCCCTTCTATTTCTAAAAACCTCTAAAATTTATTTTTTCTCTTTTAATGTATTTAATGTATCTGAGCTACTATTTAATGTATCTGAACTATATATTATGTATCCGATTTATTTTATAACGTATCTGAGCTAGTTTTTAATGTAAGCAACTTATGTTATAATGTATCTGAGATAGTCTTTAATGTATTATAAATTTTAAGCGATTATAACTTAAAAAATGAGAAGGAAAAGTAAAATACTTTTTATACTATGTGATATACTTAACAATTTTAAAAGCCACACTTAGCCCATTGGACTAAGGGGGACATAATTCAAAGAGTAGCCTATAAAAGGCCATTTGGTCAAATATATGTATAATTCATGTATAACATATGCATCATTATGCATAATTAATATATAATCTGTGTATATCGTCGATTAGAAAGATTTATTAAATCTATCTAGTTATTTATGTGAAGGTCTGTTCCGAAAGAGGTAAAAGACAAACATATATATACAACATATGAAGAACACAAACCTGGATGAAAATAATTTGTGTTACGACCCAATTTCGAAAACTGAAGGGTTTCGAAGCCGATTTCGCAACTTTGGCCAATTTTTTGAAAATGTTTAATTTTAGGAGTCGCCACTTATTTTATAGGAAAAATAAGAAAACCATTTAAAAATGTGATCTTAAAATAAAATTCTTTCACAAACCAGAGTCGGGTAAGAGTTCAATTAATTTTTTAAGGAAGGGCTTAGGCACCTTAGAGAATCCGCTAACACGCGGTTGACCGACGAATTTTAAAATTGGCTAATTTTAAGAATACAAAAAAAAACTTATTTATTTATTTCAAACTACTCAAAAATTTGTGAAAACTTAGATATAAATCTTTGATACTTCTAAAAGTCTCGAGATTTATCTTGAAAGTTCTATCCATATTCAAGTTTTGAATCATATATGATTCATTCAAACTCAACATGGAGTAAATAACCTTGTTTAATAACTATGAAAGGATATAAGGGAAATCCTCAAGTCATCATACAAAGTCTTAAGTTATTAGAAGATACCTAACACATATTTTGAGAAACTTAACAATTTTATCCTATTCAAAAATTTGAACTAAATAGTTAGTTCAAACTCATAAGTTCAAACTCGTAAACATGGATTCAAAGCTTTCTAATAACTATGAAAGAACGTAAAAAGTTCTTAAGTTATTCTAATAAGCTTAAGCTATTTAACTTAAACCGAGTTTTGAATTTGAAGACTTGGAGTAAAAATCTATCCGGGAATTCACCTAAATTAATAAAGGGTAGATGTTAGAACACAAAATCACAATATATAATGGAAGCAAAGTGTGAATGAAACTTGGACATCAAGTCCATTTGCCGCCACCGCTGCCCGTATTAGGACCTTTTAAGTCCAAAAAAAAAATTCCAGTTCTAGTCCCATAAGGAACTGTTGCTACTGCTGCTGGTTTTGTGGGATTTTAACCCAATTTTGCTCTTCACTTTCGGCCTTTTAAGGCTGCTGCTGCTGCTGCATTTTTTGGGTGTTTAAACCCATTTTTTGCTCTTCAGTTCCGGCCTTTAAAGGTTGTTGTTGCTGCTGCATTTTTTTGGGTGTTTAAACCCAATAACGTAACTCCCTTTTGCGACTCCGAAGAAAGTTGACTCAAGAAGAGGAATAATGCAAGAGAAGGGAGTCCGGATGGACTCAAATAAGATAGTTCATGTAAAAAAAGAAAAAAGGAAAATAAAGATTTGCAAGATGATCAAGTTAGAAAATAATGACCAACAAGTGATATAATTCAATCCATCAATAGGAATTTTTCAGAAAATAAAAGCAACACAGTGATTTACTAAAATTCTGCAACAACATGACTTAATCATATAACTTTAGCATGAGTTGGTTAACTACATTGGCAAATTGAACACCTCTGTAATACATAATAGACAAGAAGATACAATCTTTTATCCGTCAACTTTGATCTAAGCGATTCAACAAAGAGAAAAAAATAATTAAAAAAATAAACAAGCAATAGTGATAAACAGCCAAAACAAATACATGACAATAACTAAACAGAAGTTCCCTGACACGTCAACTATCAAGTAAACTACTTAAACCCAACAATTGATCAAACCAAAAGAGAGATCGAAACAGAGTCATACGTGGTTTAAAGATAAACAACTTTAGACTCAATTTGATCAAAGTGTCACTCAATTACGAGCACAACAAAACTTTTTCAAGCCATTGCTCAGGCAAGTGGCGAATTAAATAATCACGATGTTTAATGAAACAGATGCAAGGGAAAAGATATGAGAACTAGGGAGAACAACAAAAAATTTAACAGGGAACACAGGAGTGAGCGAACAATTTCCAAAATGGCTAGCTTAGGAATTCTAGAAAATTAAAACTCATGAAGCAGTCATTTGAGAGCTTTTTAAAAAAAACATAAGAAAAAATCTATAGTATGGTTCCCGAAACTATACCTACAAGGAACTCACAGATTTGAAGAAAACAAGTTTGAGGCAACAATTACAAAAGGAACTCAAAACTATACCAAAACAAATCATTAACCCAAAACTTGAACAAATATCAACAGTGAAGAACATGAGCAACAGAGCCACCAGACTAAAGGAAACACTTGAACAATGTAACTTTCAATCAAAACAACTCTTAATAGAGAACCTAAACTAATATATTTGACATTCCTAAAAAAATTGCAAACACAAATCCAAATGCTTATTGTTTATAAGAACAAATGCAAGAACTAAATCCAAAATACAATAGACTTTAAAACTAATCTTGGATAAGAAAACACAAACAAAACACCAAAGATGCTAGGAAAATTTATAACAAAAATCATAACAATTAGAATACAGAAACTAAAACAAAGCTAAGAACACCAAATAAATAGAAAACATAGAAGAACTGGAATAAAATAAAACAAGGCTAAGAAAAAATTTACCTCATTCTGGGCAGCGAACTGAAACCACGAGTAAAGAAAATGATTCCACCACCTTTATCAACTCGGAAAACCACAAAACTTAAACTATTGAAACAAGATTTCTCGAACCTTTATGGGTACTCTCTCATTTCAAAAAAAATCCTCCCTCTGAACAGTGAATGAAGAGGGTTTATATAGGGCAACTTATAGGTTGAAATATAGAGGGGGAAACGATAAGGGACAGGCTGAGATTTCAAATTTTCTGAAGGATGAGGTGTGAACTGCAATTCGTACCAAATTCTAACGGATTGGGGCAGAGAGTTGTCCGATTTCGAGCCAAGGACGAACTTTGAAGGAGATGGAGACACCTGGAAAATTCGAGTACATTACTCGTACGAGAGGAAAAAGAGAGAGCATGCGATTTTGCTGGGTTCGCGTCTGATAAGCATTTTCTGGGTTTTCCACTGCTGTTTGAGCGTTGCATCTGGAAATTTTGGAGAAGAGAAAGAGGTGTAAAAGGGGAAAATGGGCCGGATCTTTGAAATTGGGTTGAAGGAGTTGGGCCAAACATTGGGTTTAAGGTCATGTGATGGTCCGAATTTGGAGTGAATGAAGTCCATTAAGTATTTCCATCAAATTCAAATGTATAAAAATGGAACGAAATGAATTATAAATTTAATTAATTACTCAACCTTCTTAACTTTAACAACACAAAATAATTATTTTGAAAAGATCTTAATTAAATTGCTATCACTTTTAAGAGAAATTAGTTTGTATATTTACTTTAAAATCTATTTTTTGGTAAGACGATTTTCTAGATATTAATTTAAAATAAATAATAATAACCTTTTACATATATATATATATATATATATATATATATATATATATATATATATATATATATATATATATATATATATATATATATATATATGAGAAAAGGAATATCTCCTTGAAAATGACTTCTAAAGTATTTTTTTTATTTTTTTCAAAATAATACTTCAAATTGTTTGAAGTTGGAGAAAACTTGAAAATTGATTAAATTGTGGAAGGTCAAAATTGGGTGTCAACAGCTGCCCCTCGTTTGCTTAGTATGGATGAAAGAGGCAAACGAAATTGATAAATCCAATTTTATCCGACCATTAATTCATTTTATCATAAAGGAAAGTGGTAATGAATCTGAGGAAGCATGGCCGGACTATGGTATTGAGTTTCCTATTTATCTCAGGCTATATGAGAATTCATGCCACTAGTATTTCAAAGGACGCTTGATTTTAAGCACGGTTTTTTAAAGAATGCAAAAGCTATTTCAGTGTCAAAGTATGGAGAGACCAAAAATCTTGAGAATGGATTGATGATAGAATTATTGGGATACAGTCGAGTTTTCAACATTGATCCCGCCTACATATCCCAAAACATGGGAACCAGACTGCTTTTAGTTCAACTCAATCAGTTGAAAAGGAAATCTCTTATGCAGATTTAACCTTTAGCTTAAGGATGAGTGACAAAATAATTGAGCACGGAAAAGAGGCTTGCAACCATCTCAACTGTGAATGCGGGGCCCTTCGCACCCATAGGTAAGAATTTACGTAGACATAATTTTCGAATCTCTATGTGTATTGTCACCCGAATTTGAAAAATTGCCTTGGGTGAGAGTTCAAATTTCACTGAAGGCGAAACTGAAACTAATAAACCCAAGAAAATACCAATATGCCTTAGGATAGGGGTGTGGTTTGATTGTGGTGGAAGTCGTTCCTCAACTCGCGTCCTAAGAGTTTGATATTCCTCTTTGGACTATGCCCCAGTTCACTGCTAAGAAAAAGTTCCACGTTGTGCAGCGTCCTGGTTGACGTGGTCCACGTTGTGTATTGGAAAGTCAGGAAAAAGTTGTCAGTGAAAAATGTAACGCATATACCAATATAATTTGTGCAAACCTGGTATAACATGTCATACTGAAGGAGACGACGATCCAATTTTCAAGTGTAAATCTCTTGAAGGAGGTGACAGTTCAAAATAGTATGTCAGTTTGAACTATGTGGTGATTCAATAATATTATATAACATGTCACGTTGAAGGAAGTGACTCTTCAATAATATTTAATGTGTCACGTTGAAGGAAGTGACTCTCCAATAATAATTTAACGTGTCACGTTGAAGGAAGTGACGCTCCAATAATAAATTAACGTGTCACATTGAAGGAAGTGACTCTCCAATAATAGTTTAATGTGTCACGTTGAAGCAAGTGACTCTCCAATAATAATTTATCATGTCACGTTGAAGGAAGTGACTCTCCAATAGTAATTTAACATGTCACGTTGAAGGAAGTGACGCTCCAATAATAAATTAATGTGTCACGTTGAAGCAAGTGACTCTCCAATAATAATTTATCATGTCACGTTGAAGGAAGTGACTCTCCAATAGTAATTTAACATGTCACGTTGAAGGAAGTGACGCTCCAATAATAAATTAATGTGTCACGTTAAAGGAAGTGACGCTCCAATAATAATTAATGTGTCACGTTGAAGAAAGTGACTCTCCAATAATAATTTAACGTGTCACGTTGAAGGAAATGACTCTCCAATAATAATTGAACATGTCACGTTAAAGGAAGTGACTCTCCAATAGTAATTTAACATGTCACGTTGAAGGAAGTGACGCTCCAATAATAAGTAATGTGTCACGTTGAAGGAAGTGACGCTCCAATAATAAGTTAATGTGTCACATTGAAGGAAGTGACTCTCCAATAATAAATAATGTGTCAAGTTGAAGGAAGTGACTCTCCAATAATAAATAATGTGTCACGTTGAAGAAAGTGACGCTCCAAAATCAGAGAATCGGGTTGTAACAGAGTAATCTGAGCAACTTTTGTAGTTTGTGAAGTTGGTAATTTCTTTAGATGTGATTACAACTTTGTCGTCGTTGCGCTCATGAAAATTTTGTTATACAAGAACAGGAAAATTAATAAATGTCAGGACTTTTGAATGAGTCACGACAATCTGGCATCCATAGAGAATGCGAGATTCTGGAAGAACAAATCGATAACTTTTAACTTTTGAAAGGAGACTTTAAATACAAACTAGGGATCTCACGCGAGACGTGTCCCTACTTTGAATCTGGAATTTCATGTAAAGAGAAGATTGGGTTGATAAAGGTCACCTTTGAAACTTGAAGTTGAACGAAGATTTGGATAATTTTGAACTATTTCAAAAGTTTCCCTTGTTTCCAGTCCAAGGGTACTTAATTGAAATAAATTGTAAGACACAAGAATGACTAATTCAAAAACATGCCCCAGTTTTCTCTGGGGCCTGTAATTTGAAACATTAGGAAAACTGAATCCTTATATAGGATTGCCTACGTATCTTGCTGGAACAAGAAATCAGGTCTGACGTAGTTCGAACCTGAAACTTAAAGGAACTTTTTTTTTAAAGAATGAAAAAAATTGCCTTTAAAAGGACGAGAGATTTGAAAAATGAAGAAAGAAAACTCTTCAAATAAAAAAGAGGATAAAATCAGTTTGGATTGATTCCTTGGTATCAGGAATCCTTCATAATAAAATTCTTGGATAAGGACTAGTGTGTGTCCTTTGTCTGGTAAATGTCTGGGCAGGTCTTTTAAAAATTGAAAGGATCTCTCGAAATTTGACTCCAACTTTGACAACACCTGCAAAGCTCATATGTAATTAGTAGCAAAAATTATCAAAGTAAAAGATAAGTTCTCAAATGAAGTTTTTTTAGCTTATATTGGTTTGAATAACATTTTATGATCATCACCCTTGCGCCAAGCTATCCCATCTGGTAAAAATATAAAATGTGTAAGTCACAGTGAATTGAAATGAAAATTTTAAAAGATGAGCAAGAGTAGAAATCATCTGAGTCATGATGAGGCCACTGTGGGTCTAATGATGTGTTGTAACTTTATAATTCCTGCATCCAAAGAAAAATTCTTTGTTTTTAGAGACTGATTCGTGTTGGCTTTGTCTTGCCATCCTGATGCTCTTTTGCCTTCTGGATTACAAACTTGTTTGATCTTGAAATGTCACTTGATGAAATTTTTGAGAACCTCCTCAAAAATTCTGCCCCGGTTTAAAACATAACATAAATTTCAAACATTCTGTAGTTTTCAGTTGAATTTTTGAGTGAATCTCAAAAATTCTGCCCCAGTTGCAACTCTGCAGTGATCCTTGATTTTGAACTAAACAAATTTCTCTTTCTGATGAATTTTGAGATCCTCTCAAAATCTGCCCCAGTTTTCATTATAAAGACAAATAAAAAACTTATGGGTAACATGACCGAGCCGGTGCGGCGCCTACATATTCCGTTGAGAAGGAATCAGGTCAAACGTAGTTCCAACTCTCGAGGATTAACAGGAATAGAAAAAATTTAACTAAGAAAATGACTGAGGCCAACACAGGCCACCTACATATCTCATTCTTGAGAATTCAGGTCAAACGTAGTTCGAATAATAATAAAACATTAAAAGGGATAAAGGGGTGACTGAAGCCGGCATAGGCCGCCTACGTATCTCATTCTTGAGAATTCAGGTCAGACGTAGTTCATTACAAGTGAAAGATGCTTCAAAGGGAAATCTAAACCAAACAAACGATTACAAAGTAATAAAGTGATAAAAGTGCGATTACAGAGAAATAAAATAACAAACTCTAAATGCAAGACTAAAATCTGCCAAAAGTGCGACCTTCAGGAAACTTGCTTCTTCTTTGCAACTGGTCCTGTCAACCACTACTCCTTATGCTTGGGTAACGGATTGGTATTCACATTTGTTGGAGCTTGAGCGAGTTTTACCACCTCATTGTCAATTAGATCTTGAAATTTGTGTTTGAGAGTGATACATTTTTTGGTATCATGACCAACAACCCCTGAATGATAAGCACAACCCTTACTTGGGTCATACCACTCGGCTAAAGTATTCACAGTCTTGGCTTCCACTGGATGAAGTATTCCTGCCTCTTTCAATCTCTCAAAAAGTTGACTACTTGTCTAGCTCAATTGAGTGAAGACTCTAGCAGGTTTTTTCTCAAAATTAGGATGAGGTGCATTGTTTCGGGGATTTTGCATTGGTCGTGGAGAACGAAATGTTGCTTGATTGTTGCAAACATAGTATTGTGAATTAGGATAGCTTGGAGGTGGTTGACGGTTATATGATGCAGCTCCTCGGGTCGTTATCATCATAACTTCTTTCTTCTTTTTCTTTCCAAAAGAACCAGTTTGATAGTTTCTATTAGCAAATTGAGATGAGGCGTAACTCCTTATTCTGCCAGTTTTGAGACCGTCTTCGATTATTTCTTCAGCCTTAATAACTTCAGCAAATGTCTTTCCACCCATAGTCACCATTCGCTCATAGCATTCCGATTCTTGAGCTTGAATGAAGTAAGTGATCATTTCTGATTCCTCCATAGGTGGGTGCACCCTGGCAGCTTCTTCTCTCCAACGAATGGAATATTCTCGAAAGCATTCAGTCGACTTGGGTTTCAGCTTGGTAATAGAAATTCTATCGGGAGCAATTTCAACATGAAACTTGTAGTGATCCACAAAAGCATTCGCCAGATCATCCCAAGTACGCCATTTGGTCACATCTTGCTTAGAGTACCACTCCAATGCTTTTCCAGTTAGGCTTTGGTTAAACAGCTTGATTCTTATCCCTTCTTTGTTTCCAACGCCAATCAACTTTTCGCAGTAAATTTTCAAGTGAAAGAATGGATTTCCTGATCCACTAAACTTCTCCAACTTTGGAATCTTGTAACCGGGTTGCAATTCAACCTCAGGAAATGTGCACAGTTTTTTGTATCTAACACTCTGGCTACTATCAAAACCACGAAGACCTCTCATAGCATCCTCCAAACTTTTCATCTTCTTATTCATCATTTCAGCATCAATTGATTTTTCGTCCCCCTCAATTTCAATATAGTGATTAACATCTGGGCGATGAAACTCTGGAGCCTCGGTAACGGGTGAAGCAGTGACATAAGTGTACACTGGTGGAGTATGATGTGTTACTATTGGAGCTTTTGGGGGATCAAATGTGTATACAAGAGGAGTATCCTGATTTGAATTAGATAGTGAGGCGCTTTGAGTTTGCTGAAAGGTGGCAAAGTGATCACCTTGATGAAACTCACTCGAAGACGTATACACAGGTGGCATGGGTTCCTTTTGGCGAGCATCAGGTGGTTGATTCGGAGAAGCAACTTGGTATTGAGCTACCAGGAGATTCAGTGTGCTAATTTGTCGCTCTAGACGAGCAATGACTTCCATAGGTGTTTTTGTTGCTACCGAGGCACTAGGATTGGCCACGACAGATGAAGTTGGGATCATTTCGGACGAAGAAACTGTGTGAATAGTGGGATCCATTTTTGAACGAGTCCTTTTAGTAGTCCAAGTAAGAAGTGAAGAGTCTGTAGAGATTCCCTTGACCTTAGACCGTGTAAAGTATGAATGTTCTGCCAGCGGATACTTTGGTGAAGTGAGCAAGTTTGATTACCAACACAAATCAGTCTCTCCTTCTGAAACAACTCAAAAATAAAAAAGTTAGTCCATTAATCATAATAACCAATCAAAGTAACATATAAAACAAATAACATGTGTTTTGTTTTAAACAAACTAGTCCAAAATTCGAAGAAGGCGAGTTTCTAGAAAATGATCAAATGAAATGAAAAAAAAGGTTTATTGTGAACTGAAATTTTAACGAAAGAAAATGGTTTGGTTCAATTGGAAATCTCTTTCGGAGAAACAAAAGCGGATTGGTATTTGCTTGAAATTGAAGGAATGTTTAGTAACGGCGGCTAGTAGGTGTGGAAAATAATTTTCAAGAAATAAAGAGGTCAACGTGAATTTGAATGATGACCTAATAATTTTTTTATGTTCTGGAGTAATTTTGAACGTATTTTGGTAGTGGAGTTATAGTATTTTGGAAGGTTTGAAAATTGGATTGATGTTCTAAAACATTGGAATAGAATAATGGACCAATTATGCTTAAAGCAAAAACATATGTATATAAACACATAGGTCAAACAAGCATAAATGAAACAAAATTTGTAACAATTAACACAAACAATATATAACGCCTCCTAACAAACATGTGACCTTTTAAGCCAAAGGTAAACCTACGTTTGAAGGATATGTATATCATTTGTAAATCGTTCCATTGCCCAAAAATATTTATACAAAACTTATAAATAAAATAATAGGGATACACAATAGAGGAAACAGAAATAAATATTAGTCCCACGTAGGGGTACAGTGATAACTAAGCTAAGCTTCCATATGAACCTTCATTCCCGAACTTCTTGATGCTTTTGAATTACTTCTTGATGAGGAATATCTTCACTTGAATTAAACAAAGAAACTACCTGATAAAATAAAAACACCAACCCAAAAGGACAATGGTACTTATAAATTAACATACATATCCTTCAAATTTAACAAATAATTGGATGATCGCCTTATATTGACCGCGGGTCAATTAGACTCAAGGTGGTCTTCTAATGGGCTCAATACGCCTTGGGTATTGAGTCGTCTTAGGTTAATGCACCTAAAAGGTTTTGGTTGAGCTCTAACTTAGTTGACTAAGAGTGGATTTTGAAGGACTGGGACCTAAGCGGACAACTTAGGCTGAAATTCACGATATTATTGAACGCATGACGAACCAATAAATTATCGATAATTCTGAAAAAAAGGTTGAGTATAAAAAGTCTGGCTGCGGTTCCGCAAACCATTCTCTAATATACTAATATATAATATCAAAGATGTCATGAATGCAAAAAAAATAGTTAACAAACAAAATTTAAATACAATATTGCATCAAATAACAGTTAATTCAATAATAATTAGCCAAACAATAAAATCCTTTTGGTTAGAACCTAGATGAATCCCCAGTGGAGTCGCCATTTCTGTTACAACCCGATTTCGAAAACTGAAGGGTTTCGAAGCCGATTTCGCAACTTTGGCCAATTTTTGGAAAATGTTTAATTTTAGGAGTCGCCACTTATTTTATAGGAAAAATAAGAAAACCATTTTAAAATGTGATCTTAAAATAAAATTCATTAACTAACCAGAGTCGGGTAAGAGGTCAATTAATTTTCTAAGGAAGGGCTTAGGCACCTTAGAGAATCCGCTAACACGCGGTTGACCGACGAATTTTAAAATTGGCTAATTTTAAGAATACAAAAAAAACTTATTTATTTATTTCAAACTACTCAAAAATTTGTTGAAAACTTAGATATAAATCTTTGATACTTCTAAAAGTCTCGAGATTTATCTTGAAACTTCTATCCATATTCAAGTTTTGAATCATATATGATTCATTCAAACTCAACATAGAATAAATAACCTTGTTTAATAACTATGAAAGGATATAAGGGAAATCCTCAAGTCATCATGCAAAGTCTTAAGTTATTAGAAGATACCTAACACGTATTTTGAGAAACTTAACAATTTTATCCTATTCAAAAATTTGAACTAAATAGTTAGTTCAAACTCGTAAGTTCAAACTCGTAAACATGGATTCAAAGCTTTCTAATAACTATGAAAGAACGTAAAAAGTTCTTAAGTTATTCTAATAAGCTTAAGCTATTTAACTTAAACCAAGTTTCGAATTTGAAGACTTGGAGTAAAAATCTATCCGGAAATTCACCTAAATTAATAAAGGGTAGATGTTAGAACACAAAATCACAATATATAATGGAAGCAAAGTGTGAATGAAACTTGGACATCAAGTCCATTTGCCGCCGCCGCTGCCCGTATTAGGACCTTTTAAGTCCAAAAAAAAAATTCCAGTTCTAGTCCCATAAGGAACTGCTGCTGGTTTAGTGGGATTTTAACCCAATTTTGCTCTTCACTTTTGTCCTTTTAAGGCTGCTGCTGCGTTTTTTGGGTGTTTAAACCCAATGGTTGCTCTTCAGTTCCGGCCTTTTAAGGCTGCTGCTACTGCTGCATTTTTTTGGGTGTTTAAACCAACAAGTGATATAATTCAATCCAAAAAATAGGAATTTTTTAGAAAATAAAAGCAACACAGTGATTTACTAAAAATCTGCAACAACATGACTTAATCATATAACTTTAGCATGAGTTGGTTAACTACATTGGCGAATTGAAAACCTCTGTAATGCATAATAGACAAGAAGATACAATCTTTTATCCGTCAACTTTGATTTAAGCGATTCAACAAAGAGAAAAAAAAATAAACAACCAATAGTGTTAAACAGCCAAAACAAATACATGACAATAACTAAACAGAAGTTCCCTGACACGTCAACTATCAAGTGAACTACTTAAACCCAACAATTGATCAAACCAAAAGAGAGTTCGAAACAGAGTCATACGTGGTTTAAAGATAAAAAAACTTTAGACTCGAAGGAAGAAGCATACCTCGAGGGCCTCGAGGGGGGGTTGGGGGGTACCTCGAGGCCGAGAGCCTCGAGAGCCTTAAGGAATGTGGGGGGAAGGGGGGTCCCTCGGGGCCGAGAGCCTCGAGGGGTGGGGAGGGGGGGACCTCGCGAGTGGGGGGTGGGGGGGTCACCTCGGGGCCGAGAGCCTCGAGAGCCTCGAGGGGGGTACCTCGGGGCTGAGAGCCTCGAGGAAGGGGGGGTACCTCGGGGCCGAGAGCCTCGAGGGGGGGTTGGGGGGTTTGGGGTCATAGGGTGTACCTTAGGGCCGAGAGCCTCGAGGGGGGGTTGGGAGGGAGGGGTAGGTGGAGCCTCGGAGCATCAAGGGGGGTAGAGAGCCTCAAGGGGGCCGAGAGCCTCAAGGGGCCAAGAGCCTCAAGAGGGGGCTGGGGGAGGGGCCTCGAGAGCCTCGAGCCTCAAGAGCCGAGAGCCTTATGGGGGCGAGAGCCTCAAGAGGGGTCGAGAGCCTTGTGGAGGGAGTTAAGGGGGTAACTCGGGGCTGAGAGCCTCTAGGAGGGGGGTAACTCGGGGCCGAGAGTCACGACATTTTTTACTGACGAATATATAATTAATAATTTTTAATTTTTTAATAAGTTAAATTTTTAAAAAAATGTGGATTTTCTTTTTTAAAAGAAAATGAAATTTGTGGGGTTCAATTTTTAAAAAAAACACAAATAATCTTTTTATTTTGCGTTTTTCCCAAATGTTTTCTTCCCTATTAAAACGCTTCTTATGTCTTTCTTCTTCTACATTGGTCATTCTTCCTTCAAGGTCATCTCTTATTTCACTAACCATTCATCAATCCACAGAACCCAACACCTAATTCATATTATTGAATGTAAATTTCTTTAATTTTAAGAGACCCATGCAAAAAACGTAGGTCTATCAACTTTCTTATACAATCTTCATTTTTCATTTGAGTTGTTAAGAAAAAAATATTTTGAGAAAATATCATTGTCAGATGACAGATTTGTACGAGAAGGTTCGAAAAAGAAAAAAAAGGAATGTTTTTTAAAAAAAATAATAAATGTTGAATAAGAAACGACAATTGAAGGCCGAAAATGATCGGGAGAAAAAAAAGAAATCAATGAAGGCTGAAAATGGTGAAAATCAAAAAAGAAATGAAACAGTGGGAGAAGGTGGGGAAATTTTGAATTTAAAATGCATTTCAAATTAATTGATTAGTGTAATGAATTTTTAAAAATATTTAAGAAAAAAAGTGTAAATAAGCAAAAAAAAGATTAAAAATTAATGATGTGGTGCTGACATGGCTGTGGCGTCGTGCTTACATGGTTATGATGTGGCAGATGAAAGTGGTATTCTACTCTTAGTGTTGTATTTAATTCACTTCAAAGATGTTAAGGGGATATTTGATTGCACATGTAGTTTAAGTGTTAAAGTAAATTCCTAAATTTGATGTAATTTCTCCAATTTAAAACTATGCACAAACAATGTTAAAGTAAATTCCTAAATTTGATGTATTTTCTCCAATTTAAAAATATGCACAAACAAAGTTGTAATGTATTTGATAAAGGTGAGTGATGTATCACAATATTGAGAGAGAAGGAAAAAGGAGACTCTTTTGTAATTAATTCAAATGAGAGAAATTTTTAAGGATTCAATTATAAAAGCCCTGTAATTATATATTTTTTTCTTTTTTTAACTAAATTACTAACTGCAATATTGTTGGACTATATTATTATTAATTAGCACAATTTAAAAATATTTTAATATATATACTTTCTTTTTTTTTTATACTAAATCATCTTACTATAATCACTACAAAACATGAGTATTTAACACTAAAAGACATTTTATTTTTTATTAAATAGAAAAGTGAGTCTGAATTATATGAACTCTTAATTCATTATCATACAACTTTTTAGATTGGATTGATATTTCGATTGACGAGAGGTACAAAGTCGATCATATAAAAAGATAATGAATTTTTTTAGTAAATAATAGATTTTCAAAGAGCTAACATGACTGAGGAGTAGTGCCACTTCTATGAAAATGTAACAAATTTCTAAAGCACTCATCAATATCAGGATAGAACTATAATCTCTTGGAACAAAATCACAATAACAACAAAAATTGTGTGAGTAATGTGATGAAATAAAACTCTGAGCTTAAGAGATAATTCGTGGTTTATAGAAATTTTAAACTTTATCCATTGTTCTCTGAGTTTAATCTCATTTCATTTTATTGAGTTGAGATTTATTATCCTTGTTAATTGATGATTTGGTTTATATGTTTAAAATATATCCTTCCCGTTTACTCAGAAATTTTGCACAGAGAGAATTAACATCTTGGATGAGATTTAGGTACAAAAAGGCAGGAGCTTTATTCGTTACATTATTTGCTCCTAAATACAAGTCGCTCTTGCTTCGCCTTTGCCTAAAAACAAAGACTAGAAACTTGTACTACTAGGCGATAGGATTATTACACATTAAAGCCATTTTAGAATGACCTTCTCTGGGGAGATAGCAGGAAGCTTTCTCCTCCTCTGTTCATTTTCAAACGTTGTGCTTCATTTGGCGATATCTGGTACGCGTTTGTGAGGACCTCAATAGGCATTGCCCTAATCACTGATGTGTAACCTGCAAGTTGGCTGTTCATTGGTTGACTGCTTGTCCTAAACACCGCGAATTCAAATCCATTTTGCCCTGCTTTCACTGTTGATGCATAGTACTGAGGGACTACAAACATTTCTCCTTGATTTACCCTGTCATTCATCACTTGTTGCCCGGTGTGGTCTACTACCTGCACCTGTGCATCTCCTCTTTGCACGTAGATCACGCTGTGTCCATTCACTGACCAGTGAGGGCTCATCAGTGCATTCTGCAATCCACCAATTTTAATCAATTCCAAGTCAATAGTACTAGAAGAATTATTTTTTTATTTTTGATCAATTTAGAAATAACATTGACTGAATTACCGGATATAGGGTTCCTTTAGAGGCACTCATGTCCATGTCTCTAAGGATGGGAAAATTTTGGCTATTAACATGCTTAATTTTGCCAGCTTGCCTTGAGTAGATATCAGCTCGTCTTTGAGTATCCATGTTGGTGCGGATTTTCATTGTGCAAATGTTTTCTTCCAAGCCATTTCCAGTTACTTCTGCCCACCATCGCTGTCCTCGTTGTGATCGCCCTTCGAATTCCTCTTCTTCTTCATCAGCCCTAATCATGCTCATTCCTTCCCTGACATTAACAATTAGTCCACGTTCGTTCTGTTCTTCTTGCATCCTCCTAACAATCTCTACGGGGATGTTGAAGGCCTCTGCCATCAGTTCTGTGTTAAAAGCACGGAAAATGTTCTGGAACTTCTGTGTGCTTTGCTTTCCTACACCAATTTGCCTTCCACTAGTTTCTTGTACTCCACCGGCCAAGTAGAATGCCTAAAATCCACACAAATAGTACAGTCGAATTATGAAAGAATACGAAGTTAACATGAGTACATTGATTTGTGTAGGTTAACTAGCAAGATCTAGTTACCAATTGCCTGTAATTTCTTTTTAAAGTAAAATCGTTATGAAATTGCATGCATAAAAATTTCATCAGATTACCAAAAGAAGTGGTAATTTAACTTTTTCATCTGACGTATTTAAAGATCAAGTAGGATTTGGTATACATTCTATATATCTTTAATAGGAAAAGAATTTACCCTGAAGTTCTGATCAAGCTGGTTGGACCGATGGTTGAGATCGTTAATGGAGACGGCTACTAGCTCTTCCTCACCGTCGTTGTAGCACCAATGAGCAGCACCAGCTGGAATTGCCACAACGTCGCCTTGGCGAATGCGGTGGACCTTCTGGTGCTGGTCGTTTCCGCGGCGTTCACCCCTCTCTTCACCTGCCATTCGGCCAGCCTGGAAGGTCTGAGACTGGAAAGTCTCGGCACAACCAGGGTTAATCACACTAATCAATCCCCTGCCTTGCTCGATATAAACCAAGCGAGGCATGGGATGAAAATTAGGCAAAGAGAGAGAATTTTGACGAATAACATTCCTCATAGGAGCAACTCCAACACACTGGAATTGCTCCTCATTCTCATCCCACACCTCAGTGTAGCCGCCCTCTGACTCAATGCGCTGAGAGGGCTGACTTCCAGTAAGCCTCTGTAAGCGGCATTGTTGAGCTTGAGTCAGAGGAATGCTTCTCTGACCGTGCTGACCTTGCTGAAACGGATATTGTCTATATGCATTTGCTGCAGATAAGAGAAAAGCAGAGAAGAGTAAAGCTAACAAGACCCTAGTAGAGACCGCCATGGCTAAGGAGTTTTTATTGTTTATTACTAATTGATTATATAATAAAAAATACAAAGATGAGATGAGATTTGGAGAAACAGAGGCCTCTGTTTTTATAGTGTTTGAGAGGAACAAGCATGATTGCCGTGTGGCATTAACCTGTTTTCTTCTGCATGGTGAAACTGTTTTTTTCTGCATGGTGAACATAAATGACACCTTGCAATGGCTGTTTAAAGGAATCAAAGATGTGTTGGTTTAATTTGCATGAAACTATACGTGTTGAAGTGTTGAGCTGGTTTGCTTACACCTTCAGTCTTTGCATATACCACTTGTCTAAGCTCTTCTGTTTTTGATTAATTCGTTGTTTTCTGATACTAGCACTCAGGCTGTTTGAGTTCAAAATACTGGGGAAGCAGTAATATTTGGGTTGGGCTCCAATGGATCCATAAATAAGCATACAAATTTGGGCCTCAAATTATTGTTGAATAGGAGTGTTTCTTTTAGATATTTCATCTTCAAATTGGATATGTATGTTTTTTTGGTATATTCTCAAATGTAGGTTACGTAGATAAGTTATCCATATTAATTACATCAATCTCGATAAGTTGTAAAACACTAGGTATATTTCAACTGAGGTTGATCTTAACATCAAGTATATTCCAATGAGGTTGGAGTGCGTAATTAAAGGAGATGACACATTTTATAGGGTTAATTTAACCATCTAGTACATCTTTGAAAACATGCCTAGAGTTTACCATTTGATAAATATTCGGATTGAAAGTGTAATAGGAATATTTTACCATATGCATTGAGGTGCTCAATAGGAGCAAGTCATTGTTCAAGTGTCTAATTGAAATTTACTGACAAGTTTAAGAGTTTATTAATGTTTTAAGTTTGTTTCAAACAACTTATAGGTTTTCTGTCCAAATTCGCTATTAAAGTTTTAAAATTTAACGGTCAATGTCTGAATTATGGTACATATATTGTTAGTAGCCTCATCGGGGCCAATAGTCCTTCTCTTTTCTCTCTCACACTTTTTTCTTTGTGTTAATAGTTAAGAAGCTTCTTAAACTTAACACACTTTATTAGAGATGAAACTAATCAGGACTGAATATTAGCTTCATTTTGTATAATTCAATCGTATACTTAATAAATGCAAGTTGATCAATTCGCTCTTAAAAAATAGACTAATAAGCTTCGAAAATTGAAAAATATAGGAATCGATTTGTTTTGTATAAATGGGGCCTTGAGGTCGTCTTTTTTTTTTCCTACTAAGCAAATCACACCTAATCATCCTGGTATAGCTTGAATTAAGTCCAAACAAAAACTTATAAAGCATGGTCGCTTTTTTAACATAACAATGGAAATATTACTAAAAGTGAAAGTAATACTCTGTCCGTTTAACAATAGTTGTTTATTATATCAAAAATAGTTGTCCAATATATTTGTACACATTAAAAAACAAAGAGATAATTAATTTTTTGTGTCTATTTTATCATTGTTAAGTTGCTATTAAATATTATCCCTTTTGTCCCTAATTACTTGTCTACTTTTAAAGTGACACACTTATTAAAAAAATAATTTATTAACATAGTTAGTTTATCATCTTATCCCTATTAATTATGAAGTGGATAGATTAAAAATTTAAGATTTTCATGAAATTTATCTTTTCAAAGTAATTAATTGAGGGTTTTATTCTTTTCTTGATTTGTCAAAATGGACAAATAATTAAGGATAACTACTAAAAGAAAAATGGACAAATAATTAAGATTAGAGGAAGTATTTATCATCTACCACATTTTTCAGAGCATTAAATTTAATAAAATCAAAAAATAATATAATATATTACCCCATTATTCATTATTTCTCAAAGGAAAGTGTAAAGTTAATAGCGAAAAACTATTTTCGAACATTTGTAATTGACTTATGATCAGTGGTCACGACATCACTTTTTAGTGCAGAATTTGAAAAAATAAAGTAGTGTCCTACTAGTAGATTCTTCGAGTAACTTATGCCTGATGACATTGATTCAACTTGATCTCTTAGCAGCCAAGCATCTTGCTAGTTGCCTCAGGATAAAGGCAAAGGCATAAAATAAAAATAGAAAATAGATGGTGTAGGGAAGAGAGGTCCACTCACGGAACCAACATACAGAAAACAATCACACATATACCAGGCACGCGAGCAAATCAATATAGAACTTGTATCAGACATGATATTTGAGCCAATTAATAGATATCTCGTATCAGGTGTGATATATAAGTCAACGATATATATATCAAATATTAATAATCGAGTCAATTAAGAGATATCATATACAAGACATGGTACAGAGCCAATTGATAATATGAATACAAAATAAACAGTCAGAAGATGTAGAAATGGATCAATCTTGGAAAAGTTGGAAAAAAGAAATGTAGATACGAATTTCCTATATCCACACACGGTTAGAATCATTGCCTAAATCTCCCACTTTTGGGGCAATTGAGACTAAACAATAGCAATTCGAAAGTGATATATGTTAATGAATTAAAAAAGTTCAGTATTGGTGATTAATGAGATCTCCTTATAAAGCCTGGTCAATTCTTTTGTCTTTAAGTTAATTTTTGAGATATGAGTTATTGACAGTGAAAGTAGTTCGAAACAATATTATTATTGTCTACTTTAGTACAAAATCATATGTATATATTTGTATATATAGATAGTGAGATACATAAGTGAAATTTATGCCTCCACCACTGTCTACTAGACCAAGTTATATGCATGTGTGATAGTCATTGAGACGAAGAACTCGCTTTCGTAAAAATATATCAAGTGAGTATTCTTTTTTAATAAGGGAAAAGAGTGAAAAATATTTCAACTTTGTCAAAATTGTTGTTACGATACCAAACTTTATGAAGAACCTTTTACCCTTGCAATATTTAATAGTATATTTTAAAGATATATATTGTCCACGTGGTTACATTACTAGTTAAAGTTATGCAATATTTTTTATGTCTATGTGGGCACATATATACCTTTAAGATACACTATTAAATAGTGTAAGAGATAAAAGGTCATTTCCAAAGTTTGATATCATTACAGTAATTTCGATCAAAATTTAAATATATTTCAAATTTTTTTTCTTTTTAATAATTAAAAAACTTTAGATCCGACTCTAATCTTACCCTCAAAAAAAGAATAAAAGAGTTATCCAACATGATGTCTTTACAGCCTGGAGCATCTACGAAGCAAAACTGTTTTTAAGAAATAGAAAACAAAATGGACATAAGTCTGCTGAAAAGAAACGCATTCTTTAAACTACCTAATTTTTGTCCTCTTTTTGCACTAAACTATAGCGTAAAATTTAAGCCAGTGAATTTATATTATTGCACCAGTGACTATAACTACTAGTACTATTTATATATCTTATATTTCAGCCTTTTGTTATATTTCTCCCCTTATTCATAACTGAATTTGCATTGTTTCAAATTCAATCACCATGTATTGCTTAAACTTGCGTAGAGTACTCCTTCCAACTCAAAAAATGTGGAAGTTTTTTTCCACCAAATTACAAATCAATTTCCACAAAGTACTCAATAGATCCAAAGTCATTAAGAAATCCAAGAATCCAAATCCTTTATGCATCAAGAAACTAGCCCCGTCCCCTGTCTTTCGAGTTCAATTCAAAACTAAACGTTCAAACAATAAGTTCAAATACAAGTCGAAATTCAGACCTACTCTAAAATTTCACAAGAAATCAGCACCAGTATATATAGATCAACTTTTCATTGAGAATATATCTGATTCTGTGGTGAAGAACAACTTTGGCCAAACTAGTATGATTACGACAAAGAAGAAGGAGCATAAACAAGTTTGCATAACGGAAACCGAACAAGGTGAGATAATCCATGAAGGGGAAAGTAGTAGTAGTGGTAGTATTAGTTGTGTAACGAATGATGAGATGTGGGAATCGTTGACATTGGCATCTCCACAATTGCATTGTATTAATGAAAGAGCAGAAGAGTTCATAGCTAAATTTCGTGCAGACATGCTGCGTCAAGAGAATATGTTGATCCAGCGATTGTAGTATGGGTTTTTTGTTGTTTTTTTTTTTCTTTTTCTTTTTTTTGTAGTTTTTGTCAGCATTGAATAAAATTTGTCCACTATATACAAATCTAGTTTTTTTTTTTTATACATTTGAGTGCAGACACATTAAAGCGAAATTAGCCTAATTACAACTCAGCTAAGTCATTTAAATGTTGTGGCTTGTTCTTTTTTATTCATCCGGTTCAGTCTATTGAAAAATGGGCTAAGTTATAGATCAAAATGATCAATGACAAAGTTTTATCAAAATACTTTCAAGAAACTTTTTTTAGGTACTTTAAAAAATTTAGAAGTACGAAACGAAGAAACAAAAACTTAGAATTGGAATTGGAATGGATAAGTCATAATCTCATTTAAGCTCGATTCGTCTCAGTTTTCAAACCCAAGTAACTTTTAAACAAGCCAATAATCCACCTGTTTCAATCTATTCAAATTCAGCTCAACTTACCTGTTTTAATCTATTCAAATTCAGCTCAACTTGCCTATTAACTTGCCTATTTGACATCCGTAAACTTATGAGTAATCAAGAGCAAACAAAGAAATTAAACTTATTGAGTAATCAAAGAGCAAACAAAGAAATTAAATGGCCTAAACTACTTGCTTTAGTGATCACCAAATAAGCAAGAGATGAATGAAATATTTGTGTTGGAAATTTGGGGAGGTGTAGCCCCTTTCGATCTACCAAACTCTCTTGAACGCGAGTGGAGGGAAAATATTACATACATCCTTCATGTTTAAGGATGAATTGATCATTGATCCACTCATTTCACAATGTACATAACCCAAAAAAAATCAATTTTGATCGTTGAATGGAACAACAGAATTTTTTATTCAATGAGCCAATGCATTAGTAATCTGTCACATTCACAAAGCTGAAGACACACACAAACGCTGAAAGAAGGCAAACAGTAATACAGAACCAGAGAAAGAACTTCAAACAAACAGGCTTTGCCTGATTTACAACCACAAACCGGTGAATACAGCACATTACACGTACATAGATGCTTCCCAATTCTTAGGTATCTTATTGTACATATGTTCTTAAAGAGTGTGTCATGCAGTTGTATACAACTTTAAGGTACTAAATCAAAGAAGAAATAGATCTCAAGCAATCCCAACACAGACTCTTCATCACAATACAATTTTCGACAAAGAAAATATCATACCCAATTTCACCTAAGACTGGCACATGGTCCCAACTGATGTTTTCCCTAAGAGGTGAACAATTTGGCCATATCTACGATTCAGTGAAGGAAGTCCTCCATTGGATCATCTTGGTGAACCCGCTTCATCCTATATGCCTCCATTTCTTCAGGTGTAACCTGTACAGATAAATGTTGTTAGAAAGACCATGAAGAAGAAAGACAAAGAAGAAGACAACCACCATCAGAAAGACAAAATGGAGACATAGATGTACCTCATCATTATATTTAACATTATATTTCCTCTTCCGTTCATCTTTCTCTTCTCGTCTCCTCTCCTCTTCCTGTTCAAAAAGCAAAATAAATTTGATCAGAACATCAGAAAAACAGAAGCTATAGAGACAACTGAGAATCGACATAGCTGTCAAAAGAATGGATCCAGTCAGGTTATCAGTTTTCCCAACCCCAACCTCTGGCAGTCCCCTATGAAACATCTCTCCCCACCTCCTCTAAGCGTCTCTCTCCTTTTTTCTTTGGTGGTGGTGTTGGATATCTCCAAGCATCAACCCCCAAAACTCTACCCTCACCAACTATACCCTCCTAAAAATAAATTACTTGAAGCAGGAAATACACTGACAAAATTCATATTAGCATGAAGTTCAAAACGGAGGTAGCACCATGCATAGGTTTATATGCATACCTTCTTTATAGCTTCAGTGAGCTTTTTCTGGTCTAGTATCAGATCTTCCGGTACTTCAGTCCCCCAAGTAGCTTGCCTCTTCTCCTCGACAGGCACATGTGTATCTGGATCAGATATTGAGAAAAAGAAAAACAATGTTATCAATTACTGAAGAAACAGTTGCCAAAAATGTGCTTTGATTGTGCTTGATATGGTCTTCAATGAAACAATCCTCTCAGCAGCTCTGCTGGCCAACTCTTACATTAAATAAGATGAAGTTTAAACTGACTGCTAATTCAAGCAGAAACCAAGGAGCTATCCACTAAAAATTCAAAGCTAAGTAGATGGTCTCGAAATGTAGACGTTATGTTTGTAATCACTAAAACCCTAGAGTTCATGCTTACCACTTCAACAGAAAGCTAAAAAAGGTCCAAAGGTCCATATGCTCTATCCTGATCATGAATATGTTTACCGATAAACTGATCCATCATTCTTCTTCTAAACACAAAAAGGATCATTTTTCTTCTAAATCCAAGAAAACCTTACCATCACCAAATCCAAGACATTCTAGTTCTACGCTACATATCTCTAGCATAGAACCTCATGTAATGGAGCTAGCAAATTCTCCTTTGTACTTACTATCATCTGTACTCATTGCATTTTCTTGATGCACCTATAAAATCTATTACTTCCATTTTTTTCAAAAAAAAAAAGACAATTCTAGTTCTATAGGGCGTGCAAACAATGGAAATTACTTATTTGATCCGTAAAACAATGTCAGGTACTGACAAAACCACTAATGCAAGAGTTGAAGTACAACTTCCAACAACATGTACGGAAAACAATTACTTTCTGACTACTCAGCAGAAGGTTGTGAGCTTAAAATTAGCAGGTATAAGATCTTAAAGCAAACTACATTGAATTATGACAGTAAGATTGTTATAGAAGCGGTGTATGATAATTTCGAGACATGTCAGCAGTTTCAATATACCTTCAGCAGCCTCCTTACGAGCAATGTTGGCTTTCATAAGACCAGCAGAGGCTTCTGCTGCTTCAATTCCAGCAGCACCAGTACAATAGCTATTTCTGATTGTTTGTTTGCAGCACTTATAACCCCATTGGTGATCTTTCCACCATGAACCCCAAACAGTGGTGTGGTTATTGATGTAAACATCCTCTTCATATTTGCTTCTAGGAAGTGACATCTCCTGCAGATACCAAGTTACTGAATTAGGCAATAGAAACAAACAAGTATGACGGAAATATTTGACTGCACACTCCCTTCCATCTATTCGAATACAAATAATTCTTCGTCATTTATGCACAAAAGAAAACATAGAACTTGACAAATAGACTGAACAAGCTAAGAACTCCGAACCCCGTTCCATAAGTAGGAACAACTATCATCTCTCTCAGACAATAAATGGCACATCAAAAAATATTGCCTTCAATAAATCCAAGTTAATTGTTTATCCTTATGTAAAAGGAAAATTGAGACCTTAAGGGGTCATTTGGTGTGATGGATAAAGAAAATAATCTCGGGATAAGCTTTTAGTACCCCTAAATTCATTATTTGGTAACGAAGAGTTGGAAAAACTATCCCAGGATCAATAATTATGACTGGGATAAGTTATCACTACTTGTGGGTGAAACAATAATCACGGAATAACGTATCCCAGGTAAAGATGTTAAATAACAGAAGTACCCCTTAAACCCTCTTTTATAAACAAACTTATTCTTAAGAGGGCATTTTTGTAACCAAACAACTTATTCTAAAAAATTATGCCAAGCATATTTGACAAACCAAACAACCAATAAAAATTAAATCTCATCATAACTTATAAGATAATTAGTCCCCACATAACTTGTCTTCTAACCAAACGACACCTAACAGACTTAATTTTACCATTATGTTAGTAGTCAAAAACACCACTTCTCTCTCTCTCTCTCTCTCTCTCTCTCTCTCGCTCTCTCTCCCACATAACTTGTCTTCTAACCAAACGACACCTAACAGACTTAATTTTACCATTATGTTAGCTCTCTCTCTCTCTTTCTCTCCCTCCCTCCCTCCCTCCCTCCCTCCCTCCCTCCCTCCCTCTCTCTCTCTCTCTCTCTCTCAGTGGTGGAGCTTAGTTCTAGACCATACAAGCTAAATACAAAAGAATCTAGTTTTAGAATTTTTCTTTTACAGTATATATATATAAACCTTCATGCTATCCCTCTTTCATTCACTTCATTTCTAGTCTTCCCTTTCAATTCGACAGTTACACACCTTCAGAGGGAAGTGGTGATGATGGTCAGTGAATGAGTAAACTATGTCCAGTAGAGCAGCATGGCGTAGAGAATCCATTCAGCCAACCCCAACTAGTTCAAAATTTAGGCGTCATTTTTGTTGTGATTATTACAGACAACTGAAAAGCAGCTTTAAAATTTGATTTACCACTATATACATCAGGGGCAGCAGCAACTGAATAGATGTCTATTTAGGACAACATTTTGAAAGAGGTTAATTTTATATTCTTATGACATACTATCTTGATCCAGCCTTTGAATGGTAGTAGTCCACTATTGTCACCAAAAATACATGTATAATCTACACCGTCCCTCCCAGAAAGATTGACGAGGTTCGACGAGGATCAACCAATCTATCTTTTGGTTCAAACTTACATCAAAGAAAATATTGTAATTTATATGTTCAAAAACAGCAGAAACAAACTCTAATTACAAGTTTAGATATTATTAATATGTATATACATAATTAGAAATATTCGAAAAACCTCATCCAGATAAGGGAAGTTTTGAATCCCCAATTAGTTACGCTGCCCTAGAAGAGGCAATGGGAGAATATTTTGTATTTTTCTTTCTTTCCGAATTCCAACTCCCTTCGGTGAAACATTTGTTTTTAGATGAACACACGTTCCTTTGTTTTTTAAGGAATGATATAGCATCAACAAAAGATCTTAAATTACAGTAGAGCAGTTAAAAGTATTAAGATTGCAATTATATTTTGGATATATTGGCTAACTTCAAAGACGGAGATGCTTCATGCTAGACTTGAATCATGATATAGCCTGATCAATAAATACAGAGGTTATTGCTTCACTGAAATAGATCCTCGAAAAGAATCAGTGTTCTATGCAAATATTTTGAAGTTCCTAATCTCCCCCATAGAATTGCTCCAAGGGATGAGAAAGTACAGACAACTATAACTTTAACCATCCATGACACTCAATTTAATACCAAACTATAACTATGCCTCAATCCCAAGCAAGTTAGGTTGGTTATATAACTAATCCAACACCGGCACAAACAAATATTTAGACAACATACTCAAGAATTTTTCATTTTCTTTTTTGAGACAAAAAGTGTGCTCATCGATTTAACAAATAATGATTAAAAAAAATAGAAATATATCAACAGATATTACCCCCAACCCCACCCCCCAAACCCCCCAAGAAAAACCTAAACTTGAATAGTACTCCAATCAATTTTAGGCAGCTATTAAGTAAACAGTTACCTGTCCCTTCACAATCCTACCAGCACGATCATATTCAACCTCTTTCTCACTTTGACCCAGTAGGAGTTCTCTTGGAAGTGTGTCCTCACTAGCTGCATTGCCATACTTCTCCATGACATCATCCTTAGTTTGCACCTTCAATTTCTCCTTGTTAATCTTAAAATTTTTGTAGAGCAATTCTGCCTGGGATGGAGCTGCTTGCATATGAACATCATGACCCTTATCAAAAGCCTCCCAGGCATGAATATTAAGCTGCTTGAACTCCAATGCTTGACCACTAACTCTGTTTTGGTTATCGCCCTAAACAGAAAAACGACCAATGAGTTAATAAACATAAATATAACAAAAGATAGAGAGAGAGTAAAATCCCATTTTTGATTAGGAGCACTTACAGCATAGAACTTTTCGTTCGGGTCCATATCAGGAAGAGGATCTTCACGCATGGACCGTGTTTTGGGATCATAGTGTGCTGAATTTACATCAAGATTGAGAAGATATTTAGCCGTATCCTCCCGAATACGCAGGTTCCTGGTCATGAAAGATGCATCAATAGAGCATAGCATTCAACCACAATATTCGAAAAATTCCAACAACCTAACCACCATAATGACCCAGAAAAGATATTAAGAAAAACTTACCTAACAGTCCCTGTGCTACCACCACCAGTGGTCCGCACACGCTTCTCAACTTTGGCAAAATCCATTTGCTTGCTTTCATCAACCTTCGCTTCGTCTACCTTCAAAGCATCCTCACAATCCTCATTGTCACTATCACCTCCTTCTTTGTCATCCTTGTTATTTTTTTCTTCCAATTTTTTAAGTTGTTGCTCTTTGAGGTATTTCCTTCTTGCTTCATCCCTTGCTTCATATCGTTCAATGACATGGGCATAAGAAGCAGCATCATAACCATTCCAACGATCCCTTTTACCATCATAGTCCAGCTCAAACTGCTCTATCTTCTCATCAGGAGCAATGTGTTTCCCTGTCCATTTTGCTCCCAGTTTGCGTGGCCTTTCCATACATGACCTAGTGTCATGGGACATTGCTCCACAGCTGCACAAAAAACAAATGTAAATTCATCTTTCAGGATCCCTTGAATAACCTTCATGAAAATGGCTAATCACTTGAACCAAGGCATCTAATGAAATCCATATGGAACTTATAAGAAAATGGCTTATCACATGAACCAAGACATTTAAGGAAGGCAGCAAGCATACAAGTTCAAAATTTAAATTTCCAAAGTAAAATGTCTTCATAGTTGGATTTCTTTTAAACTCCAAAGCAAGCAAGATGAGCTACTAAGTGCCAATGAATGACAAATGAAATTAAGCATATGCCACAGACAGAAACACACAAACTTAAACACCCAAAGAAGCAAGGAAACACACATACTTTTCACATGCACCCTTCCTATACTTGTCAGCCTGATATATCTTCGCACCTCTGTCATACCATGATTTTGTGTAATTAGGGTCTGATTTCCAGTTCCTTTGATGTTTCAAACTCTGCAAACACCGAAACAATTGAAAAAGGTCAAATTTTGAGCATGAAAACCATAAAACCCCAAAATAAAGAAGAGATACATACTGGTCTTTCTGCATTAAGGTACCAAGGAGCGGAAGACATATACTGAGGAATATGGGGATTAATCTCTTTTCCATCTTCGTCCAACTCAGCCGGAGCAAGACCAGCCTTTCTTGCTTCTTCCAATTCCAACTGTTTCCTGTGATCCTCCCTAGATTTAAATGCCCCTGAAATTCCAAACATTTATAAAAATAACGAATGAATCGAACACAAAATTACAAGCTAGGTCTAAAATAACTGCACACCTGATGCGGTAGCCATAATTACTTCTGTAAACCAAAATTGAGAGGAGAAATGTTTGGATTGACGAAACCCTAGAAATATAATACTCTCCGGCCCGCAATTAGAATTCGAGTCGGAAATACATTTATACTTTTGGGCAGATGGCGGTTCTACGGCTACCGTCTGGTTTAGTTGGTGGAGGCGGTGTGGACCGACCCGGCCCGTTTTGCTGGGCCTGTAGTTGAACGCTGGAATTGAAAAAAGGGAAAATTGTATAAAATAGCAAACTAATAATCTAAATTAAATTGAATAGCTAGGGTTTGATTTAATTGTGCTCCATAGCAAACATTGACAAAAATTTGCCAGGCGTCTCTCCCAAGTCTCGCCGCCACTCTCCCATTCTCGCTCTCTCGCTTTATACTGTAAGTGTATAATTTACATTTACATTTTGTATAAAGCGGGAGAAAATTGTATATACACATGCAAAAATGTATATCTTAGTGTTATACACTTAATTATATAATTTACAAACATTTTACTTCAAATATTGCAGAGAAAAAGGCCAAAGAATTATACAATTGTGAATTATACAATTGCATGAAATACAATTTTTTCTAGCTTTATACAATGTAAGTGTATATATTGTGTTTGTTTTTGTATAAAGCTAGAAAAACATATATCTTCTTGCTATACACTTATAATTATGCAATATACATACATTTTAATTCGATTCAATCAGATGCAAAGCTAATTATACAATTCAAATAAATAGGCCAATAATTATACAATTTAGGCCAGCGAATTATACACTTTTATATGTATAGCGAATAATACAGTTTTTATGTTTGCTATGGAGCGCAATTATGCAAAGTTTGCTATATTATACAAATATGATTTTTTTGTTTGCTATATGTGAAAGTTGCCCTTGAAAAAAAATGGCACTTTTTTTTTTAAACTTCCACAAATAGCCACTATAATAAATTTAATTATTCTTTATAGGTCATAACTATAGTTTACACATTTACGGATGTAGCTATAGTTTAAACTATCTCATTGTATAATTCATAAATTTATATAATTCGAAGGTTTGTATAATTTACAGATATATTTATATGATTCAATCATTTTTGCATACATTCAAAATAGCGAATTTATACAATTATAAACATCAGAATTCAGAAGACAAAGTATATATACAAATTATATTATTCAACTTTCGACTTATAAAAATGTTATACAAATTATATTATACAACATTTTAAATTATATAAACGTGAGAATTATACAAAATTAAAAGGCTGAATCGCGTGATTAGATAAAGATAGGTCGTGATATATATATATATATATATATATATATATATATATATATATATATATATATATATATATATATATATATATATATATATTAAATCGATAATTTGATGTATTTCAATATATTTAGTATTTCGACTAAATATGTTTAAATTTCTTTACATGTCTCTTATTTACTTTGTAATTTAACTATAGTAATCGTAAACATTTGATTACACATACTTATTCTCGATAATTTATTTATCAACTACATAAAAATAACAGGAAGGTATCCAAAAATACTTATTTGCTGACTACATTTTATATACAGCTGATTGTAGAAAAATATGATTTTTCAATATTAACCCTATCTCTTTTTGAATCTTAACACTATATACTTTTTGCACTTCTATTAGGGCATCTATGCTAATCTTCCTCACATGCATATAATAACATTTTAATATTATTTCTCACATTTTATTTATTACGAAAATCATTTTTTATTTAGTTTCTAATCTTGTTTCTTTGCTATATTTGTATATTTATATTTTCACTTTTGTTTTCATCTTCTGATCAATACTCTCTCATACAATATCGTTGGTATAGAATCATTCTATAAAACTTATCATTAGGTTTCAGTTACACTTTCTCATCAAATAAGACATTATATGTACAATTCTCCATTTCACGCACACTGCTTTAATTCAATATATGACCTCATCATCAATCTTTGTTGGATTGTTCATACTTGAAGTTTCCTTGCTTTGACACTGTCACTTTTACATCTGTCTCAAACAAAGTGTCACTGACCTTGTACTCCATGTGCTCAATTTGGTCTCTCTCATCGTGAAACCTTAATACTTTAGATTGCGTTTCCAAACCTCTTGTTTATCATTAATTTTGTTGTGTGTATATTCATTAAATACTATGTCATACCAATACCAATGAGACTTCCCCTTACATGTATCATGTCAAATCGTCTATCGTCGAGACAAATAAAAGTTGAATAAAAAGCAAATTCATGGTGTAACCCCATTTTAACTAGAAAGTTTTTCGAGACTGTTTTCACTGTTCTAACTCGAATCTTTACTCCATTGCACATATCTTTAATAACTCTAACATTAGCTATATATAAACCTCTCAACTCCAAACATCTCCATAAACCTTCCTTAATACTTTATTGTATGCCTTTTCTAACTCAACGAGCACCATATGGTTCCAAAATTACTAACCCTAACATATCGTTAAAGAAATGAATCAATATTCCCAATAATATAATATATAATTCTATTAATCTTTAATATTACATATTTTTAGAAAGTTTGTTATTTCAACAGCTAAACAACAAAAAAAATTATTTTATTTTATTGGAAAAAAATTACTACCATCTGAACGGCCGAAACGTCAACGTCGAGAAAAGAAACTCCTTTTTGTCCCAAGATCGGAAGGATTCAGAAGCTGCCAGCGTTGCTATCAGAAACCTATATAAACAGTTTCTTCATCTCCCACAAAATTTCAATGGAAGCCGAAGGTAAACCCTCGGTTCAACCCTATTTGTCTTCTTTCTTCCTAATTTTTGCTTAACAAATATGTTCAACTATGTCTGTCACGTAATCCATTTTAGGGCAACGAACATCCTCCAATCCCTCGGCAGTGCTCGCTACTCTCTTGTCAAAAAGAGCTAAACTTCACGAAGATCTACGGAACCTCGAAAAACAGGTCAACAAATTTCTGGGGTTTGTGTTTTATGTTTGGTTTCAACATTGATTCCCTGAAATTCTAACTGACTTGCAGGTTTATGACATGGAGACTATTTACCTACAGGATCCTAGCCAATGTGGAAATGTACTAAAAGGGTTTGAAGGGTTTTTATCTTCCTCCAAGAGTACCAGCTTGTAAGTTTTAAATGAGACCTAGGATGGCTGTGATATTGCAATGAGTTGCGTCTGAATAGAGCAGAATGATGAATGCATGCATAGAATTTATTTACCTGACCCTAACTAGTGCCGAATTAAGCTTAGTTGTTTCATATGACCTTGTTTTTTGGGATAAAGCAATGCATATAATTGTATATTGTTGATGACTTGGTTTTGAGAAATGGATGTAGGTCTTGATGTACTCTAGTGCTTCTTGAGTGGATTGCTTTCCTAGTGTGGTATGTTTGGAGGTAAGGATTTCAAAGAGAAATGGCGAGAGTGGAGACTAACAATCATGCTGATTTAGCATTTATGATGATACAAGCCTATTCTCTCTCCACTTTCTGTTCCTTCTTAAGAAGTAAGAAAACCCTCTGCTGTCAAGAGAATAATGTAGTCCCATAATTTGCTGAAGTTGATGTAAGTAATTATATCGCAATTTATTATGATGATACTATGGACAAGTAAATTTGTGTTCACAAATTACAAGTGGTTAAGTTACTTGCACATTGATGGAAGGTGTATAATAGGAAAGACTAAAAGCATACGGTTGGTATGGGACAAGATTTTGATAGCCAATGTTCTGTGATGGATGTGGGCAAGAAGGTAGAATACATCCAAATTACTTTTGGCATTTTGCTTTTGCTTAGTAAAATGTAATTGTGTATATTTACGCAAAGGCAGTAAAAGTTCATCAATGATGTAAATGAGCTAGCTTTGTGTCATTGTCTCACCTTGTGAGACTCATTTTTTAAAGGCTTAGTTCTGCTGCCCCTCTCTGTCTTACCTCCTTTGTTTTTCAAAGAAGACGCATGGAAGAGTATTAATCACGTTGTAAGTGTGTGAATAACAACAGTTGCAATTCATTTTCATCATGGAGCTAAATTCTACAAGATGAGAGTACCGAAGAACTTTTTAGACTTTCGTATAAACCCAATGTTGTTGACATTTTAGTTGGGCTGATTGTGCTGAATAGATCCACGTGATTAAGCGTTTCAGTTGTTCGTAAAATTATAATTCCTGTATCCAAGGGGATGGACTAGTAGTGAAGGGAGGTCCCAGGTTCGAATTGCAGTTATAACACTTAGTGTGAGCCCATCCTCCTGTTTGGTTGGCAGGAATGCTTTGCAATACGTTGTGGGTTGGACAGTTTGTCCAGTGGATTAGCTGAAATGCATTCAAGTTGAAATTGACACCACTAATATAAGGATCCTTCCCTGCATCCTATTTTTTGTTATTTACTTTGACTCACATAACTATTACGAGAAGAGTTGGAGAAGCGAGTTGGTTAGTGGTTGTCGGGGACTTGGAGGAACATGTAGACCACATATTTACTTCAGTGTTTTGGGAATATCATATAGTAAAAGTAATAAACATCTATTTGATGTTAGAAATGTTATTGAAACTGCTGTTCCTAAGAAATAGAAGAGTATCATCATTAGTTTATTCCATTAATGGTCTGGTAATATAATGATGATTTTAAAAATCTACTCAATCACTCTCTTTAGGTTTCAATTTTCCGGCCTAAACTTAAGGTTCGCCTATATGTTTCTTTATTGAAATTAGCCTTTTTCTTTTTAATTATTTTGCAGCTTGAAACGGTCCAGGAAGTTTCAACCTGAAGATAGGCTCTTTTCTTTATCGTCCGTCACCTCACCGGCAGTATGTATTTTTCTGTATTTCTCAGCAAGGGGAAACGCTTGAATGCTGTTGATGGATGTATATCTTATGATCTTATACACTGGGAATCATATCAGAGTTTCTGTTCATGGCATGCAAATTTAGTTTGTCTCTTAAGTTTATGTCTGTCATTTTGCAAGATCATATGCTCTGTTCCCTGTTGTACAATGGTGCCCTTTGTTTCTTGTTAAGATTTATACTGAACATAGTACAATAGCTAATACATTATAATCCATTTACTGTCCTGTCTTCATCTTTTAAATGTCTAGAGATTGTGAGGCAAGTTAGGGCGCCCAATATGAATGTCAAGAAGATTTATTAAAGCTGACTAAAGCTAAAAATTCTTGATAAGGGGGCAACAATAGCAAGGTGTTCAGTTGGTCAGCACTCGTCTTTGACCACCTTCTTGGTTTATAGTCCTGTTTCAAGATAGAGATCTTAGCCCATTCTGTTGAATTATAATGCGAAATTCTCCCTTTAGAACCCTGTAAAAGGATAGGAAAAAAAGAGAGAGCATCAAATAAATGGAAAAAGGAAGGAATGTAGTAGAGAAGGATTCAATTTCCAAATGAATCACCAGAGAAGTAGATTAAGGGGAACAAGTTCCATTTGAGTGGGTAAGCAGTGGTTAAGGTGTAAAGGCAGTTTGAGCTTGTTTTTGGTTGTAAAAGACTGGGTTAAATATAAGTAGAGTGGAAAAGAAACAGATAGGGCTCTACCAATTACCAAGCATTGAACTAGAAGCTCCCATCCGTAACCCCACCTTTTGAGTGTTCTCAAAGCTTTGCCAATAAATGGAGCACTAAACAAAATGATATTTACGTTAATTTTGCTTGGAAATAGCTCAGGTTGCATTCGGAAGATGTTGTGACGTAGTTGCTGGTTCTCATGTATATTATTGCCTTCCATCTATCCTTTAAATTACAATGTGCTGAAACCTCGCGTAGAAACTTAAATTGCACTTTCTGGAATCTCTCCTTGTAAACCCCTTGATAGTCTCCATCCAAAAAAGACCATAGGTAAAAAAGATAATTAAGCAACTCCTGCCCATGGTCTATCATGTTCCCATCTACTTCAGAGTTGGACGATGGTCGTGGAATGACACCTTAATGCATATTTCATCCAACATGAAGTTGTGGTGCTACTTACATAATTCAAAGAACATGAAAGTAGCATTTTTGCATATTTTCAGGCTGAGGAACAAGCTCTTGGTCGGGATGGTGGAGGCATATCTGCCAATGTTCAGTAAGTTGTGAATATTATCCTATAACTACTTTTGTTGGAGGAGTAAAATAGATAGTTCCACAACTTTTTCTCTTATCGGCAATCGATTTTTCAAGTTCTAATACAATAGACTACCCTGTTTGTTGGCTGTTTCTCCAGAGGTAGACAAAGGAAGGGCAGGGGAGGTCCAAGAGATGCAAAGAGAATGAGGCATTCAAGTGAACCAGACTATGACTATGAAGATGATCCAGATCTAATGTAATTTGGACTCTGGTGAAACGGTAGGTTTGTCGATTTTGGAATGATAAAATTGTCGATTTTGACATGTACAAATATATTTGGCGGCCTAGAATTGTATTTCTTTAGTATCGGCGGACATCAGATTAAAAAGATATTGTATCACAGTGCATATTTTTCTCTGTTGCTATTATATATAGTAAGTAGTATATGTTTTTGACCACAACATCAATGAACGTTTTGTTTTTCCTTTTTGAGTGTCATCATGACACTAAGAAAATATATTGTTCTTCCAGATGCATCTATAATATGTGCAAAACATAATGCAATGTAAGTTTTTAATCGTTTCAATGGCTATGTATAGAATACAAGTAAATCATGAATGATATTCTTCCCAGTGGACCGTAAGTCTCTTCGACATTTGACTTTTCTTCTCTTGAAAAACTTGCAATCTTTTGAGGCCATTTTAAGGGAAATTTGAAAAATAAAGAAGCCCGCTTTCAATTTTAATTTTTGTGTTTAGCTTGCCACACTAGATTTTTCAGAGAACGTGTCAATGGATCAATGATTTAACGTGATCATTCAGGAGACAATTTTGACCAGCTTAAACTGGACAACATGGATTGATCTAACACCATTATTGTCAAAGATAAAGGATAACAAAATTAGCTCATGTGTTGGTTTAGCTTATTTTGACCTGCCGAATTTAGCCCATCTAAAAACTAGGTTGAAAGAATTTTTTGTTAAAAAATACTTTCAGAAAAATAAGTTTTTTATTTGATAGGTTATATATCATTAATAGTAAAGATTTCTTTGTTAAATACTTCAATAATTATAACTTAGTAAGAGTTCAGTGAGTTGCATTATGACTAGCCAAAAATCAATTGATATCTTTTGGACGAATCATTTCATTTTTTAACTCATCCCATTTTGATAACATTAGTCAAAAACAATATTAATATTGAGGAAAAGGCAATAATGTTGAAAAGGAATGCATGGTCAAATTGGCGTTTGGCATCGCAAAAAGTATGGGTAGCGTTCAATCAACGCACCGACCCTGAGTTGAGAAGGTTTGTTGGGGGATCTCATTTTTTGATAGAGACATAAAAGAAAATTACTAGTGTGCAAAACAACCAGAATAAAAATACTATTTGCTTCATTTTGGCAGTATCTTTTCTTTTCTTCTCTTATCGTAGTATAATTATTATCTAATCTATTCAACCAACTCATATTCCTCTTTTTTTCTTCCTCTCAAGGCTCATTTTAATTTTTCTTTTGCTCTTCTCATGTCTTTCAAATTCAGAGGGGTATATTATCTATCTTTAATTTTGTTTTGTTCATCTAAGTCTTTGATCAATTTGTATGTTATGTTCACTATTTAATTTTGAATTTATGTTGTAGTCCCTTAGGAATATCTGATCATGTTATAAGGGCTGGGTACATCTTCCAACTAGGATAATTGAACATAAAAATGAAACAGAGTTATGTGGTGGTGTCTCTAGCTATTCCTACTGGGTAGTAGCTGATATCCGATGGAATAGTTAAGGCGCTTTAAATCTAAGTTGGCTTAATAAAAAGAAAAATGTCAATTTTGAAAAGTTATATTAGTTTTCTTAGCTAACGATTTGATCATAGATTTTGAGAGTATGCTTTTGAATATTGTAATCAGATTTTGGAAATATGATCTTAAAATATTTTTGACTAAATTATTGTGTACTTGAAACCCTCAAATTATATCTCTGTTTTCATGTGAAGTATTGACACTGGACTGGATTTTTTCCTTGAGTTGCAGCCAAATGCTTCTTCTGGAATGGGTGTGGCTGATCACGGCAAAAATGCATTCTTGGAGTTGAAGAGGAAGAAAGTTCATAGATACGTGATTTTCAAAATCGATGAAAAGAAAAAGGAGGTTGTTGTTGAGAAAACTGGCAGCCCTGCTGAAACCTTTGATGACTTTACTGCTTCTTTGCCAGAAAATGATTGCCGATATGCGGTGTATGACTTTGATTTTGTGACTTCTGAGAATTGCCAAAAGAGCAAGATATTCTTTGTTCATTGGTTAGTCTCGCACCTCCTTGTGCATATTTTCATCTGTGTGTGATTGCAACTATTGTTTGATTTTTTAATTTGTTGGTTTCACCAATGCCCCAAACATTTCTTGAAAAACTAGACAAGTTGTACACCAGCTTGGTATTCCTGTAGCTTCCTTCCACGACGTGGAAGTGAAGGACGAAGAAGGTAGAAATTTGTCATCCCATTGAAAGATAGAGATGTAAAAGGAACATTTTTTGATCCTTATGTCCTGTTATGTATGACTTGATCATTTAAGGACTAAACAACCTTTTTCTTGAATCACAATTGTTAAGCATTTTCTATGTAGTTTACTAGTCCTGTTCTTTCGTTGTCTTCTTCATCGAAAGAACATTTTGCCTCATGACCAGGTAAATAACTTTTTAGTATATCATTTGTCAGAGAGATTTCTTTTCAATGTCAAAATGTTTGTCTCTTCCAAATGCAAAAAGAAATCAATTTGGTTGTATTTTTTAATCATATCTTACTCTCATTTTATGAAAATAGATTATGCATTTATTCTCAGGTCTCTGTAGCAAACTCCCAATGCTAGTCTTTAGGAAGCAAAATTTTGAGAATGCTTCTACTGTTTTGCCTTTGCCTCTGTATGCGTTTGCTTGATTTCGACATATTATTTTAGTTGATCAATTTCATGGCACGTATAATGGGATTGATGTGCAAGTCCAGCATCTCAGAGAACTATAAGTAACACTTCAAACTTTTTCCTTCTCACATTCTCAGTGCATTAATTTTGTTTCCTTAGGTCTCCTGCAACATCTCGTATTCGTGCAAAGATGCTTTACGCCACCTCTAAAGACGCATTTAAAAGAGAGCTCGATGGTTTTCATTATGAGATTCAGGCTACTGATCCAACAGAAGTTGATCTTGAAGTGCTGAAAGACCGTGCTCACTGAGCCATCTTGCAATAAACACTATGTTTCCAGCTAAGCATTTAGCTTGTTAGTGTATATGGTGTTGGTATTTGTTTTTCCTTTTTCTCAGATGTTTGAACACTTGGGAACCTGCATAATAATATAATATCAGTGGTTGCCAATTTTCTAATTGTGGACTATACAAGTGTAGAATTCATGATTTGTACTCTCTTATCCTATTTCAGCTAAGGATTATGAATATAAATATGTCTTTCGTTAGAATCAACATCTAATGCTAAATTAATTATGAACATTTTTTTTAAGATCATAAAGAGTTGAAAAAGACAATCAGTGGGAGTTACTTTTAGACAGGAAGTGTTATACTAGTTTTAGGAACTTCTATATTGCATCCCATTATGGAGTACATATGACACAAAACATATAAAATTCTGGTAGCAGTAGTAATTACACAGAATCACAAATACCTGTAACTCTACACTAATAGCTTCAATTAAAGTATCTGTAGTACTACTAGATAGAACATATAAAGGATAAAGGGAAAGAAATGAAGCTAGTAACTGCTTTTAAACACCATGAGCCCCCCATCCTGAGTCCACCCACCCCGAGACCCCCACCCTGAGTCTGCCCGCCTCTAGGCACCGTGCCCCGAGGGGCCCTACCCTCCCCCCCTCCCCCCGGGACCTCAAGGCTGTTGGTTATTTTTGGGTGTGGAGACAATGGACACTATCAATCCCTCACAATCTTGAATTTTATTATATCAAAGTAAGGACCCGCTTCGGTCTTACAATCTTGATCATACTTGTTACTTGCTACAGCAACACTCTTTATTTGAGCACCCACTCTTGCTTACTTTCTTACTTTGTTTCTTGCTTGGTTTGCTTTCTTTCTTAGTTTCATACAACTCAAATGGACCACCTCTATTAGGAGGTGATGGAACACTCTAACTAAGCATATTTTCCTACTATGTTCTAGAATATTCCTTTGACTACTTAATTCTAGAACTACTCTGTCTAGAACATTTTTAGGAATATGGAATATGGAGATCCTCCTTCAATTCTCCACAACTTCGGAATATTCTAGATTTTTCTTGACTTGTCTTAAGTACATAATTAGGTTTGTAATGAATTCTTAATGCTCCCCCTCAACACCAACTTATTTTTTCCTTTGCGTCAGTTGTGAGCGATTCTTGCTCTGCAAGAATCATGACATCCATGTCCTTTAAGAATCTCCTCCTTCATCGGATTATTCCGATCCGTACTCTTTGAAGCTTCTTCAAAGATAGTAGCATCTTTATTGTAAACCATCTCTGCTAGTGTTGCATTTTTATACTTGGCATTTGAGCATTTCAATCGTGTCTTCCTTCTTAGTTGAGGTTGCAGAACTTTTTGGACTTTTTCTTGCAACAGTTGTGGTTAAACATGTACTCTTGTTTTCCATGAATATTATTTTTTACGTTTGAAAATATCTCCTCTGTACGTGAGTTATATTTTTCACATTCCTCGTGTTCCTGTTCAGCCTCACTTCTTTGTCCTTCTTCTTCTAGTTTATATTGTAGCTCTTACTCCAATTTTCTAGAATCTGGCAAGGAGACTTTGTTGTACCACCATGTTGGTGCTTCATCAAGTACCACATAAGTTGTCTCGGTTGGCATGACGTAGATTGATTCTAATTTTCTCCCTTCCATGATTGGTGTGCTTGTAACTTTTAAGTTTCAATATACTTTTACGTCATTCGGTCCAAACAAGACTTAGTTACCGGAATTTGTTAATTACGATAAAGATAATAAGTTCTTCTTCATACTTGGAACATGATAGACATTTTTAAGTTCCACTTATCTTGAGCTGTGATGAGGCAATTTTTTTATCTGGTAGTTTTCGAGATCTACGCGATAAAACACCACACATTGAGATAAAATTTATAGTTTTACTTTTATCATTGTGTGACTATATATAAGGTAAAATTATAAGAAAAAAAGCAAAATCAAATAAAGGAATTGAGTTTACCACGTAGTTCACAATAAAATAAACAAGTATAAAAGAAGAATCGCCTCCAACGGTACTTCGAGACAAAAGTTACGATCATTTGAAGTTTCACCAGATAGAACTCAAAAGAAGTAGTTGTAAATTTGTGAAATTCAAAATGTTATAAGTCTTGCATCGGATGTCCGATTGAGGCAATTTGTTTTTTCAATCTGGTTGTTTTTTAGAGATCAACGCAAAAAAATACAACACACTGAGATTGGTGTTATAGTTTTATTTTTTATCGTTGTGTAACTATATATATGTCACGACCCAAATCCGGGCCGCGACTGGCACCCACATTTACCCTCCTATGTGAGCGAACCAATCAATCTAAACCTTAACAATTCAATATAATATCAACAGAAATGTAATGCGGAAGACTTAACTCATTAATAAAATCAATAACTATTATTATCCCCAAAATCTGGAAGTCATCATCACAAGAACATCTACGATCAAATGACTAAACTAAGAGTATTCTAAAAGCTAAAAATACAAAAGAGGCTAGTCCATGCCGGAAGTTCAAGGCATCAAGACTTGAAGAAGAAGATCCAGTCCAAGCTAGGAGCATTAGCTCACCCTGAATTTCCGATGTAGTAAGACTGGCTTGAATTATCATGAGTCGAAGACGACGGCACGTTCTTTGCATTCCACAAATAACAAAGAAGAAAACATAAAAGTAGGGTCGATTACAACCACAAGTCTTGAGTAGATATCATCGGCCAACTCAAAATAGAAAACAAAGATATATCAGTTCATATCATAAATCAACTATAAACTCAACATGTAACAATAACAAGTGCTATAATCATCAATGAGTACCATTAAGTTCATCCATGAGGGCGCAAGCCTCAATACCATGCTCATTTGGGAATTAAGTTCATTATGTTGAGTATATTCTCATCTTTCAAGATTCATTATCTTTCTTCCTCTTGTGTCGGTACGTGACACTCCGATCCCCTACATGTGTCGGAACGTGACACTCCGATCCCCTATATGTGTCGGAACGTGACACTCCGATCCCCTATATGTGTCGGAACGTGACACTCCGATCCCCTATATGTGTCGGTACGTGACACTCCGATCCACAATACTATGTGTCGGAACGTGACACTCCGATCCACTAATCTCATTATATTCGTTCATCAAGCCTTCTTTATACCAAGGCATCATCAATCCCATTACTTTAATTCATCAAGCCTTCTTTTATACCAAGGCATTATCATTAATAAGTAGATTAAAGTTTCTTTCAAGATTTGGGATTCAATGGCTTTCATCATGCTTATTTCATCAAAATCACATAATCATATTCATACAAGCATACATTTAAGCATATAGACAGGTTTACAATACCACCAATACATATCGTTCACTATTAAGAGTCCACTACGAATATCATAAAAACCATAACCTACCTCCACCGAAGAATTGAATCAACAAGCTATCTTCTCAAAATCCTTGCTATCCTCTTCGTTCTCTCTCTCTACTCGTTCGTTTCTCCTCTCTTTCTGTTCTTTTCTTTTTCTTCTTCAAACCCTCTTTCTTTTACCCTAATTCATATATAATTAAGAATGAAAGATGGTAATAATGACCCACTAATTAACTTAAGGTTACCTATTTTAACCCCCAAGTAATTAGATTTATTAATATTGACCCTCAATCTTTATAATTAAGGAAATAATAGTCCAAAACGACCCTTAAAACGTGTAGAGGAATCCCATTTCGCCTGGGATTTGCGCAACCTGTGACGGGCCGTCATGCCTGCGACGGTCCATCACGATGGTCGTCGCAGCCTCCCAAAATCCAGGTGAACTGTGACGGCCCGTCACACCAGTGACGGTCCGTCCTGCACCTCCGTCCTGAAGTTCAGAGAGTCGATTTTCAGTACCCAATTTAAGAATTCTAAGTGTCATGGAACGAAACCTCTTTGACGGGCCGTCGTGACCACGACGGTCCGTCGTGACATCCGTCGTCCCAGCCAGTTTTTCCAGAAATAAAATCTGCTACTCAAAACGACTAAACAGGTCGTTACAATATAAGGTAAAACATAAGAAAAAAAAAGCAAATAAAAAAAGGAATTGAGTTTACCACGTAGCTCTCGAAAAAATAATCAAGTTTTAAAAAAAATCGCCTCCAATGGATATTCGAGACAAAAGTTATGTCATTTGAAGTTTCACCAAATAGAACTCAAAAGAATTAGTTGTAAATTTGTGAAATTCAAACGGTCATAAATCTTGCCTTGGATGAACCATTGAGGCGATTTTATTTCAATATGGTTATTTTTTCAAGATCTACGCGAAAAAACACCACACCCTGATATAAGATTTATAGTTTTATTTTTATCGTTGTGTGACTATATATAAGGTAAAATTATAAGAAGAAAAACAAAGCAAATCAAATAAAGAAATTGTATTTACTACGTAGAAATCAAAAAAATAAGCAAGTTTCAAAAAAGAATCGCCTCCAACGAATATTTGATGCAAAAGTTACGATTATTTGAAGTTTCACCAAATGTAACTCAAAAGAAGTAGCTATAAATTTCTGAAATTTAAAAAGGTCATCAATCTTGCCTCGGATTTCCGATTGAGGCGATTTCTTTTCAATGTGGTTAATTTCTTGAGATCTACGCGAAAAAATACCATATACTGAGATAAGAATTATAGTTTTACTTTTATCGTTGTGTGACTATATATTAGGTAAAATTATAAGAAAAAAGCAAATCAAATAAAGGAATTAAGTTTACCACGTAGATCTTAAAAAAATAAGAAAGTTTAAAAAAAGAATCGCCTCCAACGTATATTCGAGGCAAAAGTTACGATCATTTGAAGTTTCACCAAATGAAGTAGTTGTAAATTTGTGAAATTCAAACGGTCATAAATCTTGCCTCGAATGTCCGATTGAGGCAATATTTTATTTCAACCTAGTTATTTTTTCATGTTCTACGCGGAAAAACACCCCACACAGAGATATGACTTATAGTTTTACTCTTATCATTGTGTGACTATATATAAAGTAAAATTATAAGAAGAAAAAAAATCAAATAAAGAAACTGAGTTTACCACGTAGATCTCGAAATAATGAGAAAGTTTATAAAATGAATCGCCTCCGACGGATATTCGAGTAAAAAATTACGATCATCTGAAGTTTCATCAAATATAACTCAAAAGAAGTAGTTATAAATTTGTGAAATTCAAACGGTCATAAATCTTGCCTCGGATATCCGTTTGAGGCGATTTTTTTTCAATCTGATTATTTTTTTGAGATCTACGTGAAATAACGCCATACACTGAGATAGGATTTATAGTTTTACTTTTATCGTTGTATGACTATATATTAAATAAAATTATAAGAAAAAAACTAAATCAAATAAATGAATTGAGTTTACCACATAGATCTTAAAAAATAAACAAGTTTAAAAAAAGAATCGCCTCCAACAGATTTTTGAGTCAAAAGTTACAATCATTTGAAGTTTCACCAAATATAACTCAAAAGAAGTAGTTGTAAATTTGTGAAATTCAAACGGTCATAAATCTTGCCTCAGATATACGATTGAGGCGATTTTTTTTCCAATGTGGTTATTTTATTGAGATCTACGCAAAATAACACCATACATTGAGATAGGATTTATAGTTTTACTTTTATCGTTGTGTAACTATATATTAAATAAAATTATATGAAGAAAAAAAGCAAATCAAATAAAGAAATTGAGTTTACCACGTGGAACTTGAAAAAATAAGCAAGTTTAAAAAAAGAATCACCTCCAACGGATATTCAAGGAAAAAGTTACGATCATTTGAAGTTTCACCAAATGAAGTAGTTGTATATTTGTGAAATTAAAACGGTCATAAATCTTGTCTTGGATGTTCGATTGAGGCGATTTCTTATTTCAATCTGGTTGTTTTTTCAAAATCTACGTGAAAAAATCTCACACACTGAGATATGATTTATAGCTTTGCTTTTATCGTCGTGTGACTATATATAAGGTAAAATTAAACGAAGAAAAAAAAATCAAATAAAGAAATTGAGTTTATCATATACCGTGGTTTCACGGTATTATTAATACTATTTCCTTAAGTTTAGTGTGTCCAAAAGCCTTTTTGTGCTAATTTTTATATAAGTTTCTCTTTGTTTTGCAGGAAATCTGTCCAAAGCTAAATGCGGAGATTTTGAGCAAAGAAATGCAGAAGAGACCACCTACGGAGCTTATGACGGTCCGTTGTGCTTGGGACGGTCCGTAGGTGGCAGCGTAGTGCAGCTGCTGAAGGAAGATGGGGAAGTCTGACCAAGTGTGGGATTACGAAGCTTGTGATGGTCCGTCGTGGCTATGACGGTCCGTCCCCGCAGTTCGCCGTGAAGTTCGCAGAAGTGATCCCAGCATCTTATTCCAAGAGTTGAAGTGTTTTAGAACGGAGACCCTCGACGGACCGTTGTGCCTATGACGGTCCGTCATACTTGCCGTCGAGGGGAATGAAGAGAGCAGCAGAAGAAATTGCACAAGTATGGGACGACGGAGTCCATGACGGTCCATCGCGACCACGACGGTCCGTCGCGAGGTCTGTCGACCCAACCGCATTTTGGCAGATTTCCAGCAATTAGAATCCTTGTTTAATTAGGTTTTTATTTTTTATAAATAGTTCGAAAAACATCGTTTTTGAGGTTAGACTCCGTATTGTTAGGCTCCATATTATTAGACTTTTGGATTGTTGATTAATGTTAGATTTTGAGATTCTTACAAGTGATTTTTGGTGATTAATCAAGCAAATTTTCGGACTTTATTCTTTCTCATTGAAGTAAGTACATGAATTCTTATTTAATATATTTGAATATTGTGTTTATGGCTATGAGTAACCAAACTCCATAACTAGGGTTGTGGGAACCATAGGCAAATAATGAGATAAACCCTAACTAAAATAAAAATTCTAGAATAGTGTCTTGCATGTATTAATAATTCTTTCGTTTAGAAGTCTTTTTAACGGATGGCCAACGTTAGAACTCGCCTTAATGCTACTTACCGGACCAAGGAGGTAGATAATAGGAAAAGAATTATTAACATAGATTTAGTTTACTATCTAATAGGCTAGTATTGATTGGTACGAGGTAATAACTTAGTCAAATATCGAATACGATGCTTAATATGAGGTAAGGATAAGGGTTAGGATAGCAACACACGTAGCCGGACCAAGGTGCGAAGTGAGATTTTCTAGATGCCGGACCAAGGATTTAGAAATACATAACTTATCACTTTGCATGCAAGATACTAGGAAAGAATTGTTATAGTTAGAGTTATCAAGTGTCTATCAACGGACACATGCAACTGACCGTCGTATATTCGACGGGCCGTCCTGCATGACCGTCATGACGGTCTGAGACCCCTCTCCTTAGGGTCTCCATTTTTCCCCCAAGTGTCCTACGACGGACATCTACAACAGACCGTCGTACCTGTGACGGTCCGTCCTGCACACACCGTCATGCTAGTCAGAGACTTTCCTTCAGGGTTCTCTATATAGACATAGTCCAAGTAAAACACGACGGACCTCACGACGGTCCGTCATAGTCACGACGAGCCGTCACCAGGCCCGTCGTGTGTCACTGTTTCTACAGCAATTACATATTATTTTCACTATTTTATTTCGTATGTTTTCGCTTGTCTTGTTTGCCACTACTCGTACTAATAGTGATACTTTGCAGGTACTATCTACTATGGCACCCAACCAAGACCGAACCTACGCACGCGGGCGATCAAAGTCTGTTGCCCCGTCTGCACGCTTGATCATCGGCTCTGATGATGAGCGGGACCCTGAGTATGTGCCCCCAGGCACTTCCACACTTTCTCGTGCTGCACGTGCTCCCAGAGCCACACCCAAGAAGGTGGCGTCCGGCGTAGTTACTGCCTCCCAGTCTGATGAGGAGAGCACATTGACCGGCACACCCTCTGGGTCAGCCACAAATGAGGAAGGAGCGTCTGGCTCCTTAGGAGTATCATGGTTCGAGGAAGCCTCTGGCTCTGCTGAGGTTCCCGCACCCGCCATCGCCGCGGCTGGCCTCGTCTGATGAGGCTGACAGTTCAGACTCTACATCCGGCGCACCAGCTCAGGTCCCCACCCCAGCCTCTGACCAGCCAAACCGGTGGTGTGTCGACGGCCAGTTTCAAGTTTATTCCGACGCCAAGTTCCTGACTGATAAAAAGAGTGATGACTCGAACACTCACTTTGGAGCGGCGGGTACTTATAGGGAGTCTCCCGACGATGCCTGAGATACACAACCTCTTCACCAGGCATCGCTTGGAGTGGACAGCACATCCATTGGGAAGATACAGCGAGGAAATGGTCCGAGAGTTCTACGCATCCTACGTAGCAACTCTCCGATCACAGATCAATAGGCGGGCTGCCCCCGCTAAATAGGCCCCACTGGAGCAGGTCCGAGTCAGGGGCGTGCAGGTTGACATTTCCCTTCCAGCAATTCGCCGGTTTCTATACGGCGAGAGTGTTGATGCTACTCGGACCCCCATCACTGCCGAGTTTGACTACCGCTGGCAGATAGTGAAGGATGGCCAGTTCTTGCACGAGCCATCACTGAGAGAGATCACCAAGAGGTGGATGGCCCTGCACCTATCAGTAGATGGAGAGGGTGCCGATTGGGTGACTGAGCCGAAAGGGGCCATCAAGAAGGCCAACCTCACGTTCACAGCAAAGTTCTTGTGGCTGCTTGTCCGTCACTGCCTTTCCCCCACAGCTATTGATAACATCGTTACTTGGGATCGAGCAGTGTTGATGGCGGCGATGATAGCCGGATTCGAGGGGGACTTCGCATGGCTTCTCCAGGAAGTCATGCACGAGAGGGCATTCAAGGTCACTACTACCTACCATTTCCCGTGCATGATCTTTGCCCTTTGCAGGTCCGCAGGTGTGCCTATATGGCACGTAGATCAGCTGAAGACCCCGCAGGGCACTGTTGACATCGGCCTCATCAGAGACGAGGCCAATGAGTTGGCTCCATGCAGAGGGCCCCATCCAGAGCTGCCCCCACTTGCTGATGATCTTGCGGATACGATAGCCCAGGCCCGCACCGCTACACATGCGTCCACTGACACTACCCCAGTCGAGTCTATCCCGGGTAGTAGCACAGCCCCGAGCTCCTCTCGCACAACCCCTCTATCGGCACTGGTCCCGCTTGCTAGGGTCCAAAAACTAGAGGCACAAATGGACACTCTTCTGCATCATATCCAGCCGTGGATGCAGAAGTCGATCACTGAGTCTGAAGAGCGTCTAGAGAGGAAAATGCAGCAGTTTACAGAGCGGAAGATTGCTAAGGTTAACCAGCGCCTGGACACCTTTGAGTATAGAGTGATAGCCCGACCAGCACCTCCGGTGGATGTGTCGACTCTTTAGGCTGCAGTTGACAGTCTTCGTGCAGACATCGACACGATCCTAGAGGCGAGGGTACCGGAGTCTGTCGAGCCTGCTGAGGACACTGTATTGGCGGCCCTGTTTGCTACTTCAGAAATCCTACCACCTCCCCTTCGAGAGAGTGACAAGAGGAGTAGGGGTTGAGCAGAGGATGAGGCGCGAGCAAGGCAGAAGGAGCGCCGAGAGATGGAGGCTGCGAGGAGAGCCTCACTTGCTGAGGAGGAGGCACACCAGATCAGAGCATCACAGTTAGCTCCTGGGGCGTCTAGCTCCCGCACTGTAGAGATAGCATGAGGCACTACTGATGGTGCAGTTGTTGCTGAGGACACCACTGAGGTGTCCAAGCTTGGTAGGACGGGTTCCGGAACCGCACTCCACCACTGAGCCGATCGACGCCATGCCACAGGTTTGCTTCACCTACCACTCTAATATCTAGATTTTTTTATGCATTGGGGATAATTGCATGCTTTTTTGTTGGGGGTGGGGTAAATGGAAAGTGAGTGTTAGGGTGAAGTCTGAGTAGCCCAACTCACTATCCTCTTTTGGGGTTTTCTTGCCTGTGTTCTTTTTCCCCAAAAGACTAATTACTTTTTCTGTTGAACCGGCATGTTTATATCTTTTGTACATAGTTTAACTCTGAAGCATGATGGCTAAAATGATATCCTGATAAAACTGGAAAATGTTGCATGACTAGGCATAGTAACTGATAATTGTGTGGCTCTAAGCATGAAATAGAGTTACAACATTGCATTACCCTAAGTCTTCAATTCGAACTAGGTGTCTGATAATCTGGTATAGTGATGAGATGTCAAGTGAGTGTGAGGAAATCTGAATAGTCCACTATTGGTACTGAGCTAGAACTTGCCTGGTTAGTCCTGCTAAAAGTAAGCTGTAACAGACAATTAGGAAAGGATCATAGGCCCTTATTCAAGATAGCCCATTTCTAGCCTAAATAAAAGAAACCAAATGAAAGTTATCCTTCTTTGATCCAAATAATCTGAGCTTAAAATTAGACCTTTCTTTTTCACCCCAACTGATCTTTTCTGGGAACAATATGTTGGCCCTGGTCCTTCCTTGGACATGTGCACCTCAGCTTATGCCAAAAGCATAAGTTGAGGGTGGCTAATGCATAAACAACCTTCGTTATGGCCATGACCCAACTTTGGGTATTGTGTACCTTGACTCATGGCAAAGCCATGAGTTGAGGGTGGCTGTTTTGAGGAATGCTCTGGAAAGTGGGGTTGAAAGAACAAAGAGAGAGAAAGAACAAAAGTAAAGTGACTCAAGAACTCGTTGAAAGAAAAGTAAAGAAAAAGAGAAATATACAAGAATTACAAAAAAAAAAAAGAAGAGAAAAGAGTCACTTACACAAATGAAGAAAGAAGGGAAAATAGCAAGGTGAAAGAATAGGAGAAACTGGGCGAGAGAAAATGATAGAAAGTGGAAGGTTTAGCCGATATGTCAAGGAGGGCAAAAAGTCACTAAAGTATACCTAAATATACCCTACCTGACCCTGATCCTTTGTTACTAGCTAAGAAAGTCCTATCGTGATCCTAAGGGTGGTACAGCGAACTCAAGGCAGTGAAAATAAAGGCAAGCTTATAGCAATATGTATGAATGAGTGTGACTTTGTTCTGAGAGCGAGTGTTGAAAAGTAATCCTTATACTTAAACTGAAATCATTGTGTGAAAAAGGGGGATTTTGTTTTAAAGTGAGGACACTAGTTGCAATACCAGAATTGTTAGCACCTCGGTGAAAAATTGAAGAGGATAGGCGTTAGTGCAGGGTGAGTCTATGTCATTTTCTGATCCAACAAAATTCAGGCCTAATAGTGATAGCATGCATAGATTTGATAAGATTAATCGGGATTGATAGCCAAACGATTGCAAAGGATAAAACATGGATACTATTGTACAAAGATTGTGTAGTGAGTCATAGTGCGTCGCTTGAGGACAAACAACGAATTTAAGTTGAGGGTGTTGATATAACATGGTTTCACGGTATTATTAATATTTTTTCCTTAAGTAAATTTAGTGTGTCCAAAAGCCTTTTTGTGCTAATTTTTATATAAGTTTCTCTTTGTTTTGCAGGAAATCTGTCCAAAGCTGAATGCAGAGATTTTGAGCAAAGAAATACAGAAGAGACCACCTACGGAGCTTATGACGGTCCGTAGGTGGCAGCGTAGTGCAGCTGCTGAAGGAAGATGGGGAAGTCTGACCAAGTGTGGGATTACGAAGCTTGTGACGGTCCGTCGTGGCTATGACGGTCCGTCCTGTAGGTTCGTCGTGAAGTTCAGAGAAGTGATCCCAGTACCTTGATTCCAAGAGTTGAAGTGTTTTAGAACGGAACCCTCGACGGACCGTTGTGCCTATGACGGTCCGTCATACTTGCCATCGAGGGGAATGAAGAGAGCAGCAGAAGAAATTGCACAAGTATGGGACGACGGAGTCCATGACGGTTCGTCGCGACCACGACGGTCCGTCGCGAGGTCCGTCGACCCAGCCGCGTTTTGGCAGATTTCCAGCAATTAGAATCCTTGTTTAATTAGGTTTTTATTTTTTATAAATAGTTCGAAAAACATCGTTTTTGAGGTTAGACTCCGTATTGTTAGGCTCCATATTATTAGACTTTTGGATTGTTGATTAGTGTTAGATTTTGAGATTCTTACAAGTGATTTTTGGTGATAAATCAAGCAAATTTTCGGACTTTATTCTTCCTCATTGAAGTAAGTACATGAATTCTTATTTAATATATTTGAATATTGTGTTTATGGCTATGAGTAACTAAACTCCATAACTAGGATTGTGGGAACCATAGGCAAATAATGAGATAATCCCTAACTAAAATAACAATTCTAGAATAGTGTCTTGCATGTATTAATAATTCTTTCGTTTAGAAGTCTTTTTAACGGATGGCCAACGTTAGAACTCTCTTTAATGCTACTTGACGGACCAAGGAGGTAGATAATAGGAAAAGAATTATTAACATAGATTTAGTTTACTATCTAATAGGCTAGTATTGATTGGTACGAGGTAATAACTTAGTCAAATATCGAATACGATGCTTAATATGAGGTAAGGATAAGGGTTAGGATAGCAACACACGTAGCCGGACCAAGGTGCGGAGTGAGATTTTCCCCAAGGATTTAGAAATACATAACTTATCACTTTGCATGCAAGATACTAGGAAAGAATTGTATAGTTAGAGTTATCAAGTTATGAACCTGTGGGGAACACGTAAACCCTAGTTACTTTGATTAATTGATTAAAACCCAACATTAAAAGCTGTCAAGTGTCTCTTTCAAGTTCGTTATTTATTTTCACTTATTTAGAGATAGAAACCCCCTTTTTATGTTTTTACTTTCCAAGGAAGTCATTGACCAAACAATAGTAATAATAGGTTGAAGTTAAGTCTAGACTATTTTCCTCGTGGGAACGATCCCAACCTCACTAGTTGGGTTATTTACTTGACACGACCCCCTTACTTCTTATTTGAGAAGTAAGTTTGAGCGTATCAAATTTTGCCACGTAGAATTAAAAATAATAAGCAAGTTTCAAAAATGAATCGCCTCTAACGAATATTTGAGTCAAAAGTTTTGATCATTTAAAGTTTCACCAAATTTAACTCAATGAAGTAGTTGTAAATTTTTGAAACTCAAACGGTCTTAAATCTTGTCTCGAATATCCGATTGAGACAATTTTTTTTCTATCTGGTTATTTTCTGGAGTTCAACGCAAAAAAAAACCACACACTGAGATAAGATTTATAGTTTTACTTTTATCGTTGTGTGACTATATACAAGGTAAATTTATAAGAAACAAAAAACAAATCAAACAAACGAATTGAGTTTACCATATAGATCTAAAAAAATAAGGAAGTTTAAATAACGAATCGCTTCCATTGGATATTCGAGGCAAAAGTTACGATCATTTAAAACTTCACCAAATGTAACTCAAAAGAAGTAGTTGTAAATTTTTGAAATTCAAACACTCATAAATTTTGCCTCGGATGTTCGATTGAGGTCAGTTTTCTTCCAATCTAAATATTTTTTAAAGATCTACGTGAAAAAATACCTCACACAAAGATAAGATTTATAGTTTTACTTTAATCGTTGTGACTGAGATAAGTCTTATAATTTTACATTTATCGGTTTTCGACCATATATAGGGTAAAATTATAAGGAAAAAATAAAAGTCAAAGCGGATACGGTAATTGAGTTTACCACATAGATCTAAAAAATAAGCAACTTTAAAAAGAAATCACATCTAAAAGATATTCGAGGCAAAAGTTACGGACATTTGAAGTTTCGCCAAATGTAACGTAGAAGGGGTAGTTGTGAATTTTTGAACTTTAAACGGACATAAATTGTGCCTCCGATGTCCGATCGAGGAAATTTCTTTTTAATTTGCTTATTTTTTGATATCTACGCGAAAAACACCATAGGATTTATAGTTTTACATTTATTAATTTTTACCATATATAGGGTAAACTTGTAAGGAAAAAATTAAATTCAAATCGTATAAGGCAAATGAGTTTACCACGTAGATCTCAAAAGAATAAGCAAATTTTAAAAAAGAATCGCCTCTAAAAGATATTCGAGGCAAAAGTTACGGTCATTTGAAGTTTCATTAAATGTAACGTAAAAGGGGTAGTTGTCAATTTTTGAACTTCAATCGGACATAAATCATGTCTCCAATATCCGATCGAGGCGATTCTTTTTTTCAAACTGCTAATTTTTTTGATAACTATGCGAAAAAATACCACACAGAGATAGGATTTATAGTTTTACATTTACAGGGTTTTTACCATATCAAGGGTAAACTTATAAGGAAAAAATGAAAGTCAAATTGGATAAGGAAATTTAATTTACCACGTAGATCTCAAAAAAATAAGAATATTTAAAAAAAGAATCACCTCTAAAAGATATTCGACGCAAAAGTTACGGTCATTTGAAGTTTCACCAAATGTAACGTAATAGGGGTAGTTGTGAATTTTCAAACTTCAAACACACATAAATCGTCCCTCCGATGTTCGATAGATGCGATTTTTTTTCAATCTACTTATTTTTGTGATATCTATGCGAAAAAATACCACACTAAGATAGATTTATATTTTTACATTTATCGGTTTTTAACCATATATAAGGTAAAATTATAAGGAAAATATGAAAGTCAAATCGAATAAGGTAATTGACTTTACCGCGAAGATATCAAAAAAATAAGCAACTTTAAAAAGAGAATCTCCTCTAAAATATATTCGAGGCAAAAGTTACGGTCATTTGAAGATTCACCAAATTTAAAGTAAAAGGGTAGTTGTGAATTTTTGAACTTCAAACGGATATAAATCGTACTTCCGTTATCCGATCTAGGAGATTTTTTTTCAATATCTACGCGAAAAAGCACCACACACTCAGATAGGATTTATAGTTTTACATTTATCGGTTTTTGACCATATATAGGGTAAAATTATAAGGAAATAATGAAAATTAAATCGGAAAAAGGGATTGAATCTACTGCCTAGATATCGAAAAATAAGAAAGTTTAAAAAAAGAATCGCCTCCAAAAGATACTCGAGGAAAAAGTTACGGCCATTTGAAGTTTCAACAAATATAACGTTAAATGGGTGCTTCTGAAAATTTGAACTTCTAATGGACATAAAAAAAATGCGCATTCGATGTCCGATAAATTTTTTATCCAACCTTATTATTTTTTGATATCTACGCGAAAAAACACAACACACAACCATAGGACTTATAGTTTTTCGTTTATCAGTTTTTGACCATATATAGGGGAAAATTATAAGGAAAGCATGAAAGTTATATTGGACAAAGGGATTGAGTCTACCGCATAGATCTCAAAAAATAAGAAAGTTTAAAAAAATTATTGCCTACAAAAGATACTCGAGGAAAAAGTTACGACAATTTGAAGTTTTAGCAAACGTTGAAAATTGATTTGAATTTCAAACGGACATAAATCGCGCATCCGATGTCTGATCGAGTCGATTTTTTTCCAACCCAATTTTTTTATATTTATGCTAAAAAAACACTACACACAGCTATAGGACGTATAGGTTTACGTTTATCGGTTTTAACCATATATAGGGCAAAATTATGAGGAAAAAATGAAAGTCATATCGGACAAAGGGATTGAGTCTACCACATAGATCTCGAACAAATAAAAAAGTTTAAATAAAGAATCGCCTCCAAAAGATGCTCGAGGAAAAAATTACGGCCATTTGAAGTTTCAAGAAATGCAATGTTAAAGGGGTACTTGTGAAAATTTGAACTTCAAACAGACATAAAACGCGCATCCGATATCTGATCGAGGTGATTTTTTTTCAACCTGATTATTTTTTTTGATATCTACGCAAAAACCACACACGGTCATCTGACTTATAGTTTTACTATTATCGCTTTTTGACCATATATAGGGCAAAATTATATGGAAAAATGACGGTCAAATTAGAAAAAGGGGATTGAGTCTTCCGGGTAGATCTCAAAAAACTAAACAAGTTTAAAAAAAGAATCGCATCCAAAAGATACTCGAGGAGAAAGATACGATGATTTGAAGTTTCAACAAATGTAACGTTAAAGGAGGTACTTGCGAAAATTTGAACTTCAAAAGGACATAAAACGCCATCCGATGTCTAATCGAGACGATTCTTTTTCCAATATGATTATTTTTTCTATATCTACGCGAAAAAACACCACACAGCCGTAGGACTTATGGTTTTACTTTTATCGGCTTTTGACCATATATAGGGCAAAATAATCAAGGAGAAATAAAAGTCTTATCGGAAAAAGGGATTAAGTCTGCCGCATGGATATCGAAAAAATAAGCAAGTTTTAAAAAAAAGAATCGCCTCCAAAATATATTCGAGGAAAAAGTTACGGCCATTTGAATTTTAAACAAATGTAACGTTAAAGGGGTACTTGTGAAAATTTATACTACAAACGGACATAAAACGCGCATTCGATGTAGGATCGAGGTGATTTTTTCACAACTGATTATTTCTTGACATCTATGCAAAGAAATACCACAAATGTTGATCGGACTTATAATTTTACGTTTATCGATTTTTGACCATATATAGGGCAAAATTATAAGGAAAGAATGAAAGTTAAATCAGAAAAAGTGATTGAGTCTACCGCGTAGATCTAAAAAAAATAATCAAGTTTAAAAAAAGAATCGCCTCCAAAAGATATTCGAGGAAAAAGTTACGACCATTTGAAGTTTCAACAAATCTAACGTTAAAGGGGTACTTGTGAAAATTTGAACTTCAAACGGACATAAATCGCGCATCCAATGTACGATTGAGGCGATTTTTTTTCCAACCTGATTATTTTTTTTGATATCTACGAAAAAAATTCCACACACGGCCATATGACTTGCAATTTTATGTTTATCAGTTTTTGACCATAAATAGGGCAAAATTATATGGAAAAAATGACCATCAAATCGAAAATAGGGGATTGAGTCTACGGCGTATATCTCAATAAAAATTAGCAAGTTTTAAAAAATAATTGACTCCAATGATAATCGAGGAAAAAGTTACAGTCATTTGAAGTTTTGACAAATGTAACGTTAAATAGGTACTTATGAAAATTTGAACTTCAAACAGACATAAAACACACATCGGATGTCCGATCGAGTCAATCTTTTTTCCAACCTGAATATTTTTATGAAATATACGCGAAAAATCACAACACACGGCCATAGGACTTATAGTTTTACATTTATCAGTTTTTTACCATATATAGGGCAAAATTATAAGGAAAAAATGAAACTTTTTGGACAAAGGTATTGAGTCTACTGCGTAGACCTCAAAAGAATAAGCAAGTTTAAAAAAAGAATCATCTCCAAAAGATACTCGAGGAAAAAGTTACGGCCATTTGAATTTTCAACAAATGTAACGTTAAAGGGGTACGTGTGAAAATTTGAAATTTAAACTGAAATAAAACGTGCATACGATGTCCGATCGAGGCGATTTTTATCCAACCTGATTGTTTTTTCGATATCTACACGAAAAAACACCACACCTGGCCATATGACTTATAGTTTTATGTTTATCGATTTTTGATCATATATAGGGTAAAATTATAAGGAAAATATGAAAGTCAAATTAGAGAAAGGGTATACCTCACAAAAATAATCTCTCCAAAAGATACTCGAGGAAAAAGTTACGACCATTTGAATTCTAAACTAATGTAACGTTAAAGGGGTACTTGTGAAAATTTGAACTTCAAATGAACATAAAACGCGTATCCGATGTTCAATCGAGGCGATTCTTTTTCCAACCTGATTATTTTTTTGATATCTACGCGAAAAAACCACAACACAGCCATTGGACTTATAGTTTTACTTATTAGTTTTTGACCATATATAGGGGAAAATTATAAGGAAAGAATGAAAGTCAAATCGGACAAAGGGATTGAGTCTAACACGTAGATCTCAAAAAATAAGCAAGTTTAGAAAAAGAATCCCCACTAAATATACTCGAGAAAAAAGTTATGGCATTTGAAGTTTCAATAAATGTTACGTTAAAGGGGTACTTGTGAAAATTTGAATTTCAAACGGATATAAAACGCGCATCCGATGTCGGATTGAGGCGATTTTTTTTCCAAAATGATTTTTTTTATATCTACGCGAAAAAATACCACACACGGTCATAGGACTTATTGTTTTACGTTTATCGATTTTTGGCCATATATAGGGCAAAATTATAAGGAAAAAATGAAAATTAAATTGGAAAAAGAAATTGAGTCTACCGCGTAGATCTAAAAAAATAAGTAAGTTTCATAAAAAAATTGCCTCCAAAAGATACTCGAGGAAAAAGTTATGGGCATTTGAAGTTTCAACAAATGTAACGTTGAAACTTGATTTGAATTTTAAACGGACATAAATCGCGCATCCAACGTTTGTTCGAGTCAATTTTTTTCCAATCTGATATTTTTGATATCGACGCGAAAAAACACCATACACGGACATAGGACTTAGAGGTTTATGTTTCTCAGTCTTTGTCCATAGGACATAGGACTTATAGTTTTACGATTATCGGTTTTTGACCATATACAGACAAAGATTATAAGGAAAAAATGAAAGTCAAATAAGAAAAAAGAATTAAATCTACCGCGTAGATCTCAAAAAAAATGCAAGTTTAAAAAAAGAATCGCCTTCAAAAGATACTCGAGGAAAAAGTTACGGCCATTTGAAGTTTCAACAAATGTAACATTAAAAGGGTACTTGTGAAAATTTATACTTCAAACGGACATAAAAAACACATCTGATATCCGATCGAGGTGATTTTTTTCCAACCTAACTATTTTTTCGATATCTACTAGAAAAAATACCACATAATGACATAAGACTTGTAGTTTTACATTTATTGGTTTTTGACCAGATATAGGGCAAAATTATAAGGAAAAAAATAAAACTTTCCGGACAAAGGTATTGAGTCTACCGCGTAGATCTCAAAAGAATAAGCAAGTTTAAAAAAAAAATCATCTCCAAAATATACTCGAGGAAAAAGTTACAGCCATTTGAATTTTCAACAAATGTAACGTTAAAGGGGTACGTGTGAAAATTTGAAATTTAAACTGAAATAAAACGTGCATCCGATGTCCGATCGAGGCGATTTTTATCAAACCTGATTATTTTTTCGATATCTACACGAAAAAACACCACACCTGGCCATATGACTTATAGTTTTATGTTTATCGGTTTTTGACCATGTATAGGGTAAAATTATAAGGAAAATATGAAAGTCAAATTAGACAAAGGGTAGATCTCAAAAAATTAATCTCTCCCAAAAGATACTCGAGGAAAAAGTTACGACCATTTGAATTCTAAACTAATGTAACGTTAAAGAGGTACTTGTGAAAATTTGAACTTCAAATAAACATAAAACGCGTATCCGATGTTCAATCGAGGCGATTCTTCTTCCAACCTGATTAATTTTTTTATATCTACGCAAAAAAACCACAACACAGCCATTGGACTTATAGTTTTACTTATCAATTTTTGACCATATATAGGAAAAAATTATAAGGAAAGAATGGAAGTCAAATCGGAAAAAGGGATTGAGTCTAACACGTAGATTTTGAAAAATAAGCAAGTTTAGAAAAAGAATCCCCACTAAAATATACTCGAGAAAAAAGTTATGGCATTTGAAGTTTCAATAAATGTTACTTTAAAGGGGTACTTGTGAAAATTTGAATTTCAAACGGATATAAAACGCGCATCCGATGTCGGATTGAGGCGATTTTTTTTCCAACATGATTTTTTTTATATCTACGCGAAAAAACACCACACACGGCCATATGACTTATTGTTTTACGTTTATCGATTTTGGCCATATATAGGGCAAAATTATAAGGAAAAAATGAAAATTAAATGGAAAAATAAATTGAGTCTACCGTGTAGATCTAAAAAAATAAGTAAGTTTTATAAAAGAATTGCCTCCAAAAGATACTCGAGGAAAAAGTTACGGCCATTTGAAGTTTCAACAAATGTAACATTGAAACTTGATTTGAATTTTAAACGGACATAAATCGCGCATCCAACGTTTGTTCGAGTCAATTTTTTTCCAATCTATTTTTTTTATATCTACGCGAAAAAACATCATACACGGACATAGGACTTAGAGGTTTACGTTTCTCAGTCTTGGACCATATATAAGGCAAAATTATATGGAGAAAATGAAAGTCATATCAAACAAAGGGACTGAGTCTAACGCGTAGATCTCGAATAACTAAGCAAGTTTAAATAAAGAATTGCCTCCAAAAGATACACGAGGAAAAAATTACGGTCATTTGAAGTTTCATCAAATGTAACGTTAAAGGGGTTTGTGAAAATTTGAACATCAAATGGACATATATCACGCATCCGATGTCCGATCGAGGCAATTTTTTTTCAACCTGATTATTTTTTCGATATCTACACGAAAAAACACCACACACGTCCATAGGACTTATAATTTTACTTTTATCCATTTTTGACCATATACAAGGCAAAATTAAAAGGAAAAAATGACATTCAAATTGGAAAAAGAGGATTGAGTCTACCACATAGATCTCAAAAAAATTAGCAAGTTTAAAAAAGAATTGCGTCCAAAAGATACTCGAGGAAAAATTTACGACTATTTGAAGTTTCAACAAATGTAACATTAAATGGGTACTTGTGAAAATTTGAACTTCAAATTGACATAAAACAAGCATCGGATGTCCGATTGACGCAATTTTTTTTTCCAACCTGATTATTTTACGATATATACGTGAAAAACACCACACATAGCCACAGGACTTACAATTTTACATTTATCAATTTTTGACCATATATAGGGCAAAATTATAAGGAAAAACTGAAAGTCAAACCGGAAAAGGGGAATGAGTCTACTGCGTAGATCTTGAAAAAATAAGCTTGTTAAAGTTAAGAATCGCCTCCAAAAAATATTCGAGGAAAAAGTTACGGCCTTTTGAAGTTTCAACAAATGTAACGTTAAGGGGGTATTTGCGAAAATTTGAACTTCAAATGGATATAAAACGCGCATTCGATGTTGATCAAGGCGAACTTTTTTCCAACTGATTATTTTTTCGATACCTATGCGATAAAATAACACACAGTGATAGGAATTATAGTTTTATGTTTATCGGTTTTCGAACATATATAGGGAAAAATTATATAGAAAAAAATTAAAGTGAAATCGGACAGGGGATTGAGTCTACCACGTAGATCTAAAAAAAAGCAAGATTAAAAAAATTATCGCATCAAATAGATACTCGAGGAAAAATTTACGGCAATTTGAAGTTTCAACAAATGTAACGTTAAAGGGGTACTTGTGAAAACGCGCATCCGATATCTGATTGAGTCAATTTTTTTTCCATCCTGATTTTTTTTTGATATATATGCGTAAAAAAACCACACACGGCCATAGAACTTATCGTTTTATGTTTATATCCGTTTTTGACAATATATAGCGCAAAGTTATAAGGAAACAATGAGAGTCATATCGGACAAAGGGAATGAGTCTATCGCGTAGATCTCGAAAAATAAACATGTTTAAAAAAAGAACCGCCTCCAAAAGATATTCGAGGCAATAGTTACGACCATTTGAAGTCTCAACAAAAGTAACGTTAAAGGATCAAAAAAATAAGCTAGTTTAAAAAAAGAATCGCCTACAAAAATCGAGAAAAAAGTTACGGTCATTTGAAGTTTCATCAAATTTAACGTTAAAAGGGTACTTGTCAAAATTTGAACTTCAAACAGACATAAAATGCGTATCCGATGTCCGATCTAGGCGATTCTTTTTCCAACCTGATTATTTTTTTGAAATTTACTCGAAAAAACACCACAAACGACAATAGGACTTATAGTTTTAAGTTTATCGATTTTTGACCATATATATGGTTAAATTATAAGGAAAAAGTCAAAGTCATATCGGAGAAAAGGATTGAGTTTAATGCATAGATCTCAAAAAAATAGGCAAGTTTAAAAAAAGAATTGCCTCCAAAAGATATTCGAGGAATAAGTTATGGCCATTTGAAGTTTGAACAAATGTAACGTTAAAGGGTACTTGTGAAAATTTAAACTTCAAACGGACATAAAACGTGCATCTGATGTCTGATAGAGGCGATTATTTTTCCAACCTGATTAATTTTTTTATACATGGAAAAAATACCTTACACGACCATAGGGTTTATAGTTTATCGGTTTTTGACCATATATAGGGCAAAATTATAAGGAAAAAATGAAAGTTAAATTGGAAAAATAGATTGAATCGACCGTGTAGATCTCAAAAAAATAAGAAAGTTTAAAAAAGGAATCGCCTCCAAAAAGATATTCGAGGAAAAAGTTACTGCCATTTAAAGTTTCAACAAATGTAACGTTAAAGGATTACTTGTAAAAATTTATACTTCAAACAAACATAAAATGCGCATCCGATGTCCAATCGAGGCAATTTTTTTTCCAACCTGATTATTTTTTCGATATCTACTCGAAAAAATACTACACACGGCAACATGAATAATAGTTTTACTTTTATCAATTTTTGACCATATATAGGGCAAAATTATAACGAAAAAATTAAAGTCATATCGAACAAAGGGATTGAGTCTAAAACGTAGATCTCAAAAAAATAAAAAAGTTTTAAAAAATAATCGACTCCAAAAGATACTCAAGGAAAAAGTTACGGCAATTTGAAGTTTCAACAAGTGTAACGTTAAAGGGGTACTTGTGAAAATTTGAACTTCAAATGGACATAAAATGCGCATACGACGTCCGATTCAGGGGACTTTTTTTCAATCTAACTATTTTTTCGATATCTACGGGAAAAAACACAACACACGGCCATAGGACTTATCATTTTACGTTTATCGGTGTTTGACCATATATAGGGCAATATTATAAAGAAAAAAATGAAATTCAAATAAGAAAGAGGGATTGATTCTACCGTGTAGATCTCAAAAAAAAAATAAGCAAGTTTAAAAAAAGAATCGCCTCCAAAAGATTTTTGAGGAAAAAGTTACGGCCATTTGAAGTTTCAACAAATGTAATGTTAAAGGGATACTTATGAAAATTTAAACTTCAAGCGGATATAAAATGTGAATCGATGTCTGATCAAGAGGATTTTTTTCCAACCTGATTATTTTTTGATATTTATGGGAAAAGAAAGCACACACAACCATAGGACTAATGGTTTTACGTTTATCGGTTTTGACCATATATAGGGTAAAATTATAAGGAAAATATGAAAGTCAAATCGTAAAAAGGAATTGAATCTACCTCGTATATCTCAAAAAAATAAGCAAGTTTAAAAAAAGAATCGCCTCCAAAAGATACTCGAGGAAAAAGTTACAAGCATTTAAAGTTTTCACAAATCGAACATTAAAGAGTACTTGTGCAAATTTAAACTTCAAAAAGACATCAAACACGCATCCGATGTCTTATCGAGTCGAAGTTTTTTTCAACCTAATTATCTTTTCGATATATACGCGAAAAAATACCACACACATCCATAGGACTTATAGTTTTACGATTATCGGTTTTTGACCATATATAGACCAATTATATAAGGAAAAAATGAAAGTCAAATCGGAAAAAGGAATTGAATCTACCGCGTAGATCTAAAAAAAAAAGCAAGTTTAAAAAAAGAATCACCTCCAAAAGATACTCGAGGAAAAAGTTACGGCCATTTGAAGTTTCAACAAATGTAACGTTAAAGGGTACTTGTGAAAATTTATACTTCAAAAGGACATAAAAAACACATCTGATATCTGATCGAGGCGATTTTTTTTCAACCTGATTATTTTTTTGATATCTACTCGAAAAAATACCACATTATAACATAAGACTTATAGTTTTACATTTATTGGTTTTTGACCAGATATAGGGCAAAATTATATGGAAAAATGCAAAGTCAAATTAGAAAAAGGAATTCAGTTGACTGCGTAGATGTCGATAACATAAGTAAGTTAAAAAAAGAATCGCCTCCAAAAATACTCGAGGAAAAAATTACGGTCATTTAAAGTTTCAACAAATGTAACGTTAAGGGTACTTGTGAAAATTTAAACTTCAAACGGACATTAAAAACACATCCGATATTCGATCGATGCGATTTTTTTCCAACCTGATTATTTTTTTGATATCTACTTGAAAAAACACCACACAATGCCATAAGACTTATAATTTTACGTTTATCGATTTTTGACCAGATAGAGGGCAAAATTATATGAAAAAATGCAAATTCAAATCGCAAAATGGGATTGAGTCTACCGCGTAGATCTTTAATAAATAAGCAAGTTTTAAAAAAGAATCGCCTCCAAAAGATACTCGAGGAAAAACTTACAGCCATTTGAAGTTTCTACAAATGTAACGTTAAAAGGGTACTTATGAAAATTTGAACTTCAAACGGATATAAAACGCGCATCCGACATGATATCGAAGCAATTTTTTTCCCAACCTGATTATTTTTTTGATACTACGCGAAAAAATAACACACACGTCCATAGGACTTATAATTTTACGTTTATCGATTTTTTACCATATATAGGGCAGAATTCTAAGGAAAAAGGGAAGTCATATCGAACAAAGGGATTGAGTCTAACACGTAGATCTCAAAAAATAAGCAAGTCTAAAAAAAGAATCGCCTCCAAAAGATATTCGAGGAATAAGTTACGACCATTCGAAGTTTCCAAATATAATATTAAAGGGGTACTTGTGAAAATTTGAACTTCAAACAAAAATAACACGTGCATCCGATGTCTGATCGAGATGATTTTTTTCCAACCTGATTCGATATCTACGCGAAAAAGCACCACACACGGCCATAGGACTTATAGTTTTACTTTTATCGATTTTTGACCATATATAGGGCAAATTTATAAGGAAAAATGAAAGTCAAATTGGAAAAAGGAATCCAGTATACCACGTAGATGTCAATAAATTATGCAAGTTTAAAAAAAAGAATCGCCTCCGAAGATACTCGAGGAAAAAGTTACGGCCATTTAGAGTTTCAACAAATGTAACGTTAAAGGGTACTTGTGAAAATTTAAACTTCAAACGGACATAAAAAACGCATCCGATGTCCGATCGAGGCAACTTTTTTCCAACTTGATTATTTTTTTGATATATACTTAAAAAATCACCACGCTATGCCATAGGACTTATAGTTTACGTTTATCAATTTTTGATATGATATAGGGCAAAATTATATGTAAAAATGCAAAGTCAAATCAGAAAAATGGGATTGAGACTACCACATAGATCTTTAATAAATAAGCCAGTTTAAAAAAAGAATCATCTCCAAAAGATACTCGAGGAAAAAGTTAAGACCATTTGAAGTTTCTACAAATGTAACGTTAAAGGGGTACTTGTGAAAATTTTAATTTCAAATGGAGATAAAACGCGCATATGATATCTGATTGATTAGAATTTTTTTTGCAACCTGATATTTTTTTGATATCTTCGCGAAAAAATACCACACTCGTCCATAGTACTTATAGTTTTACATTATCGATTTTTGACCATATATAAGGGAAAAAAGTAAGTCATATCGGACAAATGTATTAATTTTACCGTGTAGATCTCAAAAACATAAGCTAGTTTACAAAAAGAATTGCCTCCAAAATATTTTCGAGGAAAATGTTACGGCCATTTGAAGTTTCAACAAATGTAACGTTAAACGGGTACTTGTGAAAATTTGAACTTCAAACGGACATAAAACACGCATCCGACGTTCGATCGAGCCGATTTTTCTTTCGAACCTGATTATTTTTTCGATATCTACGCGAAAAAGTACCACGCACTACCGTAGGACTTATAGTTTTACGTTTATCGAGTTTTAACCATATATAGGGTAAAATTATAAGAAAAAAACGAAAGTCAAATCTGTCAAAGAGATTGGATGTGCCGCATAGATATCGAAAAAATAAGCAAGTTTAAAAAAAGAATCGCTCCCAAAAGATGCTCGAGGAAAATCTACGGTCATTTGAAGTTTCACAAAAAGTGACTTTAAAGGGGTACTTGTGAAAATTTGAACTTCAAATGGATATAAAACGCGCATTCGATGTCCGATCGAGCCGATTTTTCTTTCAAACTGATTATTTTTTTGATATCTACGCGAAAAAGTACCACGCACTACCGTAGGACTTATACTTTTACGTTTATCGGGTTTTACCATATATAGGTTAAAATTATAAAGAAAAAACGAAAGTCAATTCGGTCAAAGAGATTGGATGTGCCGCATAGATATCGAAAAAATAAGCAAGTTTTAATAAAGAATCACTCCCAAAAGATGCTCGAGGAAAAATCTACGGTCATTTGAAGTTTCACGAAAAGTGACTTTAAAGGGGTACTTGTGAAAATTTGAAATTCAAATGGATATAAAACGCACATCCGATGTCCGATCGAACCGATTTTTCTTTCGAACCTGATTATTTTTTCGATATTCACGCGTAAAAGTACCACGCACTGCCATAGGACTTATAGTTTTACGTTTATCGGGTTTTAACCATATATAGGGAAAAATTATAAGGAAAAAATGAAAGTCAAATCGGTCAAAGATATTGGACGTACCGCATAAATATCAAAAAAATAAGCAAGTTTAAAAAAAGAATCGCTCCCAAAAGATGCTCGAGAAAAAATCTACGGTCATTTGAAGTTTCACGAAAAGTGACTTTAAAGAAGTACTTGTGAAAATTTGAACTTCAAACGGATATAAAACGCGCATCCGATGTCCGATCGAGCCAATTTTTCCTTCGAACCAGATTGTTTTTTCGATATCTACGCGAAAAAGTACCACGCACTGACGTAGGACTTATAGTTTTACGTTTATCGGGTTTTAACCATATGTACGGTAAAATTATAGGGAAAAAATAAAAGTCAAATTGGTCAAAGAGATAGGATGTACCGCATAGATCTCAAAAAAATAAGCAAGTTTAAAAAAAGAATCGCTCCCAAAAGATGCTCGAGGAAAAATCTACGGTCAATTGAAGTTTCACGAAAAGTGACTTTAAAGGGGGTACTTGTGAAAATTTGAACTTCAAACGGATATAAAACGCGCATCCGATGTCCGATCGAGCCGATTTTTCTTCCGAACCTGATTATTTTTTTGATATCTACGCGAAAAAGCACCACGCACTGCCGTAGGACTTATAGTTTTACGCTTATCGGGTTTTAACCATATATAGGGTAAAATTATAAGGAAAAAATGAAAGTCAAATCGGTCAAATAGACTGGATGTACCGCATAGATCTCGAAAAAATAAGCAAGTTTAAAAAAAGAATCGCTCCCAAAAGATGCTCGAGGAAAAATCTACGGTCATTTGAATTTTCACAAAAAGTGACTTTAAAGAGGTACTTGTTAAAATTTGAACTTCAAACGGATATAAAACGTGCATCCAATGTCCGATCGAGACAATTTTTCTTTCGAACCTGATTATTTTTTCGATATATATGCGAAAAAGTACAACGCACTGCCGTAGGACTTATAGTTTTACGTTTATCGGGTTTTAACCATATATAGGGTAAAATTATAGGGAAAAAACAAAAGTCAAATTGGTCAAAGAGATTGGATATAACACATAGATATCATAAAATAAGCATGTTTAAAAAAAGAATCGCTCCCAAAAGATGCCCAAGGAAAAATCTACGGTCATTTGAAGTTTCACGAAAAGTGACTTTAAAGGGGTACTTGTGAAAATTTGAACTTCAAACGGATATAAAACACGCATTCGATGTCCGATCGAGCCGATTTTTCTATCGAACCAGATTGTTTTTTCGATATCTATGCGAAAAAGTACCACGCACTGACGTAGGACTTATAGTTTTATGTTTATCGGGTTTTAACCATATATAGGGTAAAATTATAGGGAAAAAATGAAAGTCAAATCGGTCAAAGAGATAGGATGTACCGCATAGATATCGAAAAAATAAGCATGTTTAAAAAAAGAATCGCTCCCAAAAGAAGCTCGAGGAAAAATCTAAGGTCATTTGAAGTTTCACGAAAGTGACTTTAAAGGGGTACCTGTGAAAATTTAAACTTCAAACGGATATAAAACACGCATCCGATGTCCGATCGAGCCGATTTTTCTTTCAAACCTGATTATTTTTTCGATATGTACGTGAAAAAGTACCACACATTGCCGTAGGACTTATAGTTTTACGTTCATTGGGTTTTAACCATATATAAAGTAAAATTATAGGGAAAAAATAAAAGTCAAATCGGTCAAAGAGATTGGATGTACCGCATAGATATCAAAAAAATAAGCAAGTTTAAAAAAAGAATCGCTCCCAAAAGATGCTCGAGGAAAAATATACGGTCATTTGAAGTTTCACGAAAAGTGACTTTGGAGGGGTACTTGTGAAAATTTGAACTTCTAACGGATATAAAACACGCATCCGATGTTAAAACACGCATCCGATGTCCGATCGAGCTGATTTTTCTTTCGAACTTGATTATTTTTTCGATATCTACGGGAAGAAGTACCAGTACTGCCGTAGGACTTATAGTTTCACGTTTATCGGGTTTTAACCATATATAGGGTAAAATTATAGGGAAAACATGAAAGTCAAATCGGTCAAAGAGATTTGATGTACCGCATAGATATCAAAAAAATAAGCATGTTTAAAAAAAGAATCGCTCCCAAAAGATGCTCGAGGAAAAATCTACGGTCATTTGAAGTTTCACGAAAAGTGACTTTAAAGAGGTACTTGTGAAAATTTGAACTTCAAACGGATATAAAACGCGCATCCGATGTCCGATCGAGCCGATTTTTCTTTCGAACCAGATTGTTTTTTCGATATCTACGCGAAAAGTACCACGCACTGCCGTAGGACTTATAGTTTTACGCTTATCGGGTTTTACCATATATAGGGTAAAATTATAAGGAAAAAACGAAAGTTAAATCGGTCGAATAGACTGGATGTACCGCATAGATCTCGAAAAAATAAGCAAGTTTAAAAAAAGAATCGCTCCCAAAAGATGCTCGAGGAAAAATCTACGGTCATTTGAAGCTTCACGAAAAGTGACTTTAAAGGGGGTACTTGTGAAAATTTGAACTTCAAACGGATATAAAACGCGCATCCGATGTCCGATCGAGCCGATTTTTCTTTTGAACCTGATTATTTTTTTGATATCTACGCAAAAAAGTACCACACATTACCGTAGGACTTATAGTTTTACGTTTATCGGGTTTTAACCATATATAGGGTAAAATTATAGGGAAAAAATGAAGGTCAAATCGGTCAAAGAGATTGGATGTATCGCATAGATATAAAAAAAATAGCAAGTTTAAAAAAAGAATCGCTCCCAAAAGATGCTCGAGGAAAAATCTACGGTCATTTGAAGTTTCACAAAAAGTGACTTTAAAGGGGTACTTGTGAAAATTTGAACTTCAAACGGATATAAAATGCGCATCCGATGTCCGATCGAGCCGATTTTTCTTTTGAACCTGATTATTTTTTCGATATCTACGCGAAAAGGTACCACGCACTGCCGTAGGACTTATAGTTTTATGTTTATCGGGTTTTAACCATATATAGGGTAAAATTATAAGGAAAATACGAAAGTCAAATCGGTCAAAGATATTGGATGTACCGCATAGATATCGAAAAAATAAGAAAGTTTTAAAAAATAATCGCTCCCAAAAGATGCTCGAGGAAAAATATACGGTTATTTGAAGTTTCACGAAAAGTGACTTTAGAGGGGTACTTGTAAAAATTTGAACTTCTAACGGATATAAAACACGCATCCGATGTCCGATCGAGATGATTTTTCTTTTGAACCTGATTATTTTTTCGATATCTAAGGGAAAAAGTACCAGTACTACCGTAGGACTTATAGTTTTACGTTTATCGGGTTTTAACCATATATAGGGTAAAATTATAGGGAAAAACGAAAGTCAAATCGGTTAAAGAGATTTGATGTACCGCATAGATCTCAAAAAAATAAGCAAGTTTAAAAAAAGAATCGCTCCCAAAAGATGCTCGAGGAAAAATCTACGGTCATTTGAAGTTTCACGAAAAGTGACTTTAAAGAGGTACTTGTGAAATTTTGAACTTCAAACGGATATAAAACGCGCATCCGATGTCCGATCGAGCAGATTTTTCTTCCGAAACTGATTATTTTTTTGATATCTACGCTAAAAAGCACCACGCACAGCCGTAGGACTTATAGTTTTACGCTTATCGGGTTTTAACCATATATAGGGTAAAATTATAAGGAAAAAATGAAAGTCAAATCGGTCGTTATAGACTGGATGTACCGCATAGATATAAAAAAAAAGCAAGTTTAAAAAAGAATCGCTCCCAAAAGATGCTCGAGGAAAAATCTACGGTCAATTGAAGTTTCACGAAAAGTGACTTTAAAGGGGGTGCTTGTGAAATTTTGAACTTCAAACGGATATAAAACGCGCATCCGATGTCCGATCGAGCCGATTTTTCTTCCGAAACTGATTATTTTTTCGATATCTACGCTAAAAAGCACCACGCACAGCCGTAGGACTTATAGTTTTACGCTTATCGGGTTTTAACCATATATAGGGTAAAATTATAAGGAAAAAACGAAAGTCAAATCGGTCGAATAGACTGGATGTACCACATAGATCTAAAAAAAATAAGCAATTTTAAAAAACGAATCGCTCCCAAAAGATGCTCGAGGAAAAATCTACGGTCAATTGAAGTTTCACGAAAAGTGACTTTAAAGGGGGTACTTGTGAAAATTTGAACTTCAAACGGATATAAAACGCGCATCCGATGTCCGATCGAGCCAAATTTTCTTTCGAACCTGATTATTTTTTCGAAATCTACGCGAAAAAGTACCACGCTCTGCCGTAGGACTTATAGTTTTACGTTTATCGGGTTTTAAACATATATAGGGTAAAATTATCACGAAAAAACAAAAGTCGAATCGGTCAAAGATATTGGACGTACAGCATAGATATCGAAAAAATAAGCAAGTTTAAAAAAAGAATCGCTCCCAAATGATGCTTGAGGAAAAATCTACAGTCATTTGAAGTTTCACGAAAAGTGACTTTAAAGAGGTACTTGTGAAAATTTGAACTTCAAACGGATATAAAACGCGCATCCGATGTCCGATCGAGCCGATTTTTCTTTCGAACCAGATTGTTTTTTCGATATCTACCCTAAAAAAACCACGCACGGCCGTAGGACTTATAGTTCTACTTATCGGGTTTTAACCATATATATGGTAAAATTATAAGGAAAAAACGAAAGTCAAATCGGTCGAATAGACTGGATGTACCGCATAGATCTCAAAAAAATAAGCAAGTTTAAAAAAAGAATCGCTCCCAAAAGATGCTCGAGGAAAAATCTACGGTCATTTGAAGTTTCACGAAAAGTGACTTTAAAGGGGGTACTTGTGAAAATTTGAACTTCAAACGGATATAAAACGCGCATCCGATGTCCGATCGAGCCGATTTTTGTTCCGAACCTGATTATTTTTTTGATATCTACGCGAAAAAGCACCACGCACTGCCGTAGGACTTATAGTTTTACGCTTATCGGGTTTTACCATATATAGGGTAAAATTATAAGGAAAAAACGAAAGTCAAATCGGTCAAATAGACTGGATGTACCGCATAGATCTCAAAAAAATAAGCAAGTTTAAAAAAAGAATCGCTCCCAAAAGATGCTCAAGAAAAAATCTACGGTCATTTGAAGTTTCACGAAAAGTTACATTAAAGGGGTACTTGTGAAAATTTGAACTTCAAACGGATATAAAATGCGCATCCGATGTCCGATCGAGCCGATTTTTCATTCGAAGCTGATTATTTTTTTGATATCTACGCGATAAAGTACCAGTACTGCCGTAGGACTTATAGTTTTACGTTTATCGGGTTTTAACCATATATAGGGTAAAATTATAAGGAAAAAATGAAAGTCAAATCGGTCGAATAGACTGGATGTACCGCATAGATCTCAAAAAAATAAGCAAGTTTAAAAAAAGAATCGCTCCCAAAAGATGCTCGAGGAAAAATCTACGGTCAATTGAAGTTTCACGAAAAGTGACTTTAAAGGGGGTACTTGTGAAAATTTGAACTTCAAACGGATATAAAACGCGCATCCGATGTCCGATCGAGCCGTTTTTTCTTTCGAACCTGATTATTTTTTCGATATCTACGCTAAAAAGCACCACGCACTGCCGTAGGACTTATAGTTTTACGCTTATCGGGTTTTAACCATATATAGGGTAAAATTATAGGGAAAAAATAAAAGTCAAATCGGTCAAAGATATTGGATGTACCGCATATATATCAAAAAAATAAGCAAGTTTAAAAAAAGAATCGCTCCCAAAAGAATCTCGAGGAAAAATCTACGGTCATTTGAAGTTTCACAAAAAGTGACTTTAAAGGGGTACTTGTGAAAATTTGAACTTCAAACGGATATAAAACGCGCATCCGATGTCCGATCGAGCCGATTTTTGTTCCGAACCTGATTATTTTTTCGATATCTACGCTAAAAAGCACCACGCACTGCCGTAGGACTTATAGTTTTACGCTTATCGGGTTTTAACCATATATAGGGTAAAATTATAAGGAAAAAACGAAAGTCAAATCGGTCAAATAGACTGGATGTACCGCATAGATCTCGAAAAAATAAGCAAGTTTAAAAAAAGAATCGCTCCCAAAAGATGCTCGAGGAAAAATCTACGGTCATTTGAAGTTTCACGAAAAGTGACTTTAAAGGGGGTACTTGTGAAAATTTGAACTTCAAACGGATATAAAACGCGCATCCGATGTCCGATCGAGCCGATTTTTCTTCCGAACCTGATTATTTTTTCGATATCTACGCTAAAAAGCACCACGCACTGCCGTAGGACTTATAGTTTTACGCTTATCGGGTTTTAACCATATATAGGGTAAAATTATAAGGAAAAAACGAAAGTCAAATCGGTCGAATAGACTGGATGTACCGCATAGATCTCAAAAAAATAAGCAAGTTTAAAAAAAGAATCGCTCCCAAAAGATGCTCGAGGAAAAATCTACGGTCATTTGAAGTTTCACGAAAAGTGACTTTAAAGGGGGTACTTGTGAAAATTTGAACTTCAAACGGATATAAAACGCGCATCCGATGTCCGATCGAGCCGATTTTTGTTCCGAACCTGATTATTTTTTCGATATCTACGCGAAAAAGCACCACGCACTGACGTAGAACTTATAGTTTTACGTTTATCGGGTTTTAATCGTATATAGGGTAAAATTATGAGGAAAAAATCAAAGTAAAATCGGTCAAAGAGATTGGATGTACCGCATAGATATCAAAAAAATAAGCAAGTTTAAAAACAGAATTGCTCCCAAAAGATATTCGAGGAAAAATCTACGGTCATTTGAAGTTTCACGAAAAGTTACTTTAAATGGGTACTTGTGAAAATTTGAACTTCAAACGGATATAAAACGCGCATCCGATGTCCGATCGAGCCGATTTTTCTTTCGAACCTGATTTTTTTTGATATCTACGCGAAAAAGCACCACGCACTGCCGTAGGACTTATAGTTTTACGCTTATCGGGTTTTAACCATATATACGGTAAAATTATAGGGAAAAACGAAAGTCAAATCAGTCAAAGAGATTGGATGTACCGCATAGATATCGAATAAACAAGCATGTTTAGAAAAAGAATCGCTCCCAAAAGATGCTCGAGGAAAAATCTACGGTCAATTGAAGTTTCACGAAAAGTGACTTTAAAGGGGGTACTTGTGAAAATTTGAACTTCAAACGGATATAAAACGCGCATCCGATGTCCGATCGAGCCGATTTTTGTTCCGAACCTGATTATTTTTTCGATATCTACGCGAAAAAGCACCACGCACTGCCGTAGGAATTATATTTTTACGCTTATCGGGTTTTACCATATATAGGGTAAAATTATAAGGAAAAAACGAAATTCAAATCGGTCGAATAGACTGGATGTACCGCATAGATCTCAAAAAAATAAGCAAGTTTAAAAAAAGAATCGCTCCCAAAAGATGCTCGAGGAAAAATCTACGGTCATTTGAAGTTTCACGAAAAGTGACTTTAAAGGGGGTACTTGTGAAAATTTGAACTTCAAACGGATATAAAACGCGCATCCGATGTCCGATCGAGCCGATTTTTCTTCCGAACCTGATTATTTTTTCGATATCTACGCGAAAAAGCACCACGCACTGCCGTAGGACTTATAGTTTTACGCTTATCGGGTTTTACCATATATAGGGTAAAATTATAAGGAAAAAATGAAAGTCAAATCGGTCAAATAGACTGGATGTACCGCATAGATCTCGAAAAAATAAGCAAGTTTAAAAAAAGAATCGCTCCCAAAAGATGCTCGAGGAAAAATCTACGGTCAATTGAAGTTTCACGAAAAGTGACTTTAAAGGGGGTACTTGTGAAAATTTGAACTTCAAACGGATATAAAACGCGCATCCGATGTCCGATCGAGCCGATTTTTCTTTCGAACCTGATTATTTTTTTAATTTCTACGCTAAAATAACCACGCACTGCCGTAGGACTTATAGTTTTACGCTTATCGGGTTTTAACCATATATAGGGTAAAATTATAAGGAAAAAACGAAAGTCAAATCGGTCGAATAGACTGGATGTACCACATAGATCTCAAAAAAATAAGCAAGTTTAAAAAAAGAATCGCTCCCAAAAGATGCTCGAGGAAAAATCTACGGTCATTTGAAGTTTCACGAAAAGTGACTTTAAAGGGGGTACTTGTGAAAATTTGAACTTCAAACGGATATAAAACGCGCATCCGATGTCCGATCGAGCCGATTTTTCTTTCGAACCTGATTATTTTTTTGATATCTACGCGAAAAAGTACCACGCACTGCCGTAGGACTTATAGTTTTACGTTTATCGGGTTTTAACCATATAAAGGGTAAAATTATAAGGAAAAAACGAAAGTCAAATCGGTCAAAGAGATTGGATGTACCGCATAAATTTCAAAAAAATAAGCAAGTTTAAAAAAAGAATCGATCCCAAAAGATGCTCGAGGAAAAATCTACGGTCATTTGAAATTTCAAAAAAAGTGACTTTAAAGGGGTACTTGTGAAAATTTGAACTTCAAACGGATATAAAACGCGCATCCGATGTCCGATCGAGCCGATTTTTTTTCGAACCTGATTATTTTTTCGATATCTACGCCATAAAGCACCACGCACAGCCGTAGGACTTATAGTTTTACGTTTATCGGGTTTTAACCATATATAGGGTAAAATTATAGGGAAAAATGAAAGTCAAATCGGTCAAAGATATTGGATGTACCGCATAGATATCGAAAGAATAAGTAAGTTTAAAAAAAGAATCGCTCCCAAAAGATGCTCGAGGAAAAATCTACGGTCATTTGAAGTTTCACGAAAAGTGACTTTAAAGGGGTACTTGTGAAAATTTGAACGTCAAACGGATATAAAACGCGCATCCGATGTCCGATCGAGCCGATTTTTCTTTCGAACCTGATTATTTTTTCGATATCTACGCGAAAAAGTACCACGATCAGGACTTATATTTTTACGCTTATCGGGTTTTACCATATATAGGGTAAAATTATAAGGAAAAAACGAAATTCAAATCGGTCGAATAGACTGGATGTGCCGCATAGATCTCAAAAAAATAAGCAAGTTTAAAAAAAGAATCGCTCCCAAAAGATGCTCGAGGAAAAATCTACGGTCATTTGAAGTTTCACGAAAAGTGACTTTAAAGGGGGCACTTGTGAAAATTTGAACTTCAAACGGATATAAAACGCGCAACCGATGTCCGATCGAGCCGATTTTTGTTCCGAACCTGATTATTTTTTCGATATCTACGCTAAAAAGCACCACGCACTGCCGTAGGACTTATAGTTTTACGCTTATCGGGTTTTACCATATATAGGGTAAAATTATAAGGAAAAAACGAAAGTTAAATCGGTCGAATAGACTGGATGTACCGCATAGATCTCAAAAAAATAAGCAAGTTTAAAAAAAGAATCGCTCCCAAAAGATGCTCGAGGAAAAATCTACGGTCATTTGAAGCTTCACGAAAAGTGACTTTAAAGGGGGTACTTGTGAAAATTTGAACTTCAAACGGATATAAAACGCGCATCCGATGTCCGATCGAGCCGATTTTTGTTCCGAACCTGATTATTTTTCGATATCTATGCGAAAAAGTACCACAGACTGCCGTAGGACTTGTAGTTTTACGTTTATCGGGTTTTAACCATATATAGGGAAAAAATGAAAGTCAAATCGGTCAAAGATATTGGATGTACCGCATAGATATCGAAAGAATAAGCAAGTTTAAAAAAAGAATCGCTCCCAAAAGATGCTCGAGGAAAAATCTACGGTCATTTGAAGTTTCACGAAAAGTGACTTTAAAGAGGTACTTGTGAAAATTTGAACTTCAAATGGATATAAAATGCGCATCCGATGTCCGATCGAGCCAATTTTTCTTTCGAACCTGATTATTTTTTTAATATCTACGCGAAAAAGTACCACGCACTGCCGTAGGACTTATAGTTTTATGTTTATCGGGTTTTAACATATATAGGGTAAAATTATAAGGAAAAAACGAAAGTCAAATCGGTCAAAGAGATTGGATGTACCGCATAGATATCGAAAAAATAAGCAAGTTTAAAAAAAGAATCGCTCCCAAAAGATGCTCGAGGAAAAATCTACGGTCATTTGAAGTTTCACGAAAAGTGACTTTAAAGGGGGTACTTGTGAAAATTTGAACTTCAAACGGATATAAAACGCGCATCCGATGTCCGATCGAGCCGATTTTTCTTTCGAACCTGATTTTTTTTGATATCTACGCGTAAAAGCACCACTGCCGTAGGACTTATAGTTTTACGCTTATCGGGTTTTACCATATATAGGGTAAAATTATAAGGAAAAAATGAAAGTCAAATCGGTCAAACAGACTGGATGTACCGCATAGATCTCAAAAAAATAAGCAAGTTTAAAAAAAGAATCGCTCCCAAAAGATGCTCGAGGAAAAATCTACGGTCAATTGAAGTTTCACGAAAAGTTACTTTAAATGGGTACTTGTGAAAATTTAAACTTCAAACGGATATAAAACGCGCATCCGATGTCCGATCGAGTCAATTTTTCTTTCTAACCTGATTATTTTTTGATATCTACGCGAAAAAGTACCACGCACTGCCGTAGGACTTATAGTTTTACGATTATCAGGTTTTAACCATATATAGGGTAAAATTATAAGGAAAAAATGAAAGTCAAATCGGTCAAAGAGATTGGATGTACCGCATAAATTTCAAAAAAATAAGCAAGTTTAAAAAAAAAATCGATCCCAAAAGATGCTCGAGGAAAAATCTACGGTCATTTGAAATTTCACAAAAAGTGACTTTAAAGGGGTACTTGTGAAAATTTGAACTTCTAATGGATATAAAACGCGCATCCGATGTCCGATCGAGCCGATTTTTTTTCGAACCTGATTATTTTTTCGATATCTACGCTAAAAGCACCACGCACGGCCGTAGGACTTATAGTTCTACTTATCGGGTTTTAACCATATATATGGTAAAATTATAGGGAAAAAACGAAAGTCAAATCAGTCAAAGAGATTGGATGTACCGCATAGATATGGAATAAACAAGCATGTTTTAAAAAAGAATCGCTCTCAAAAGATGCTCGAGGAAAAATCTACGGTCATTTGAAGTTTCACGAAAAGTGACTTTAAAGGGGTACTTGTGAAAATTTGAACTTCAAACGGATATAAAACGCGCATCCGATGTCCGATCGAGCCGATTTTTCTTTCGAACCTGATTATTTTTTTGATATCTACGTGAAAAAGTACCACGCACTGCCGTAGGACTTATAGTTTTACGTTTATCGGGTTTTACCATATATAGGGTAAAATTATAAGGAAAAAACGAAAGTCAAATCGGTCGAATAGACTGGATGTACCGCATAGATCTCAAAAAAATAAGCAAGTTTAAAAAAAGAATCGCTCCCAAAAGATGCTCGAGGAAAAATCTACGGTCAATTGAAGTTTCACGAAAAGTGACTTTAAAGGGGGTGCTTGTGAAATTTTGAACTTCAAACGGATATAAAACGCGCATCCGATGTCCGATCGAGCCGATTTTTCTTCCGAACCTGATTATTTTTTCGATATCTACGCTAAAAAGCACCACGCACTGCCGTAGGACTTATAGTTTTACGCTTATCGGGTTTTAACCATATATAGGGTAAAATTATAAGGAAAAAACGAAAGTCAAATCGGTCGAATAGACTGGATGTACCGCATAGATCTCAAAAAAATAAGCAAGTTTAAAAAAAGAATCGCTCCCAAAAGATGCTCGAGGAAAAATCTACGGTCATTTGAAGTTTCACGAAAAGTGACTTTAAAGGGGGTACTTGTGAAAATTTGAACTTCAAACGGATATAAAACGCGCATACGATGTCCGATCGAGCCAATTTTTCTTCCGAACCTGATTATTTTTTTGATATCTACGCGAAAAAGCACCACGCACTACTATAGGACTTATAGTTTTACGCTTATCGGGTTTTAACCATATATAGGGTAAAATTATAAGGAAAAAATGAAAGTCAAATCGGTCGAATAGATTGGATGTACCGCATAGATCTCAAAAAAATAAGCAAGTTTAAAAAAAGAATCGCTCCCAAAAGATGCTCGAGGAAAAATCTACGGTCATTTGAAGTTTCACGAAAAGTGACTTTAAAGGGGGTACTTGTGAAAATTTGAACTTCAAACGGATATAAAACGCGCATCCGATGTCCGATCGAGCCGATTTTTATCCCGAACCTGATTATTTTTCTATATCTACGCGAAAAAGCACCACGCACTGCCGTAGGACTTATAGTTTTACGCTTATCGGGTTTTACCATATATAAGGTAAAATTATAAGGAAAAAACGAAAGTCAAATCGGTCAAATAGACTGGATGTACCGCATAGATCTCAAAAAATAAGCAAGTTTAAAAAAAGAATCGCTCCCAAAAGATGCTCGAGGAAAAATCTACGGTCATTTGAAGTTTCACGAAAAGTGACTTTAAAGGGGGTACTTGTGAAAATTTGAACTTCAAACGGATATAAAACGCGCATCCGATGTCCGATCGAGCCGATTTTTCTTCCGAACCTGACTATTTTTTCGATATATACGCGAAAAAGCAACACGCACTGCCGTAGGACTTATTGTTTTACGTTTATCGGGTTTTAACCATATATAGGGTAAAATTATAAAGATAAAATGAAAGTCAAATCGGTCAAATAGACTGGATGTACCGCATAGATCTCAAAAAAATAAGCAAGTTTAAAAAAAGAATCGCTCCCAAAAGATGCTCGAGGAAAAATCTACGGTCATTTGAAGTTTCACGAAAAGTGACTTTAAAGGGGGTACTTGTGAAAATTTGAACTTCAAACGGATATAAAACGCGCATCCGATGTCCGATCGAGCCGATTTTTCTTCCGAACCTGATTATTTTTTCGATATCTACGCTAAAAAGCACCACGCACTGCCGTAGGACTTATAGTTTTACGCTTATCGGGTTTTAACCATATATAGGGTAAAATTATAAGGAAAAAACGAAAGTCAAATCGGTCAAATAGACTGGATGTACCGCATAGATCTCAAAAAAATAAGCAAGTTTAAAAAAAGAATCGCTCCCAAAAGATGCTCGAGGAAAAATCTACGGTCATTTGAAGTTTCACGAAAAGTGACTTTAAAGGGGGTACTTGTGAAAATTTGAACTTCAAACGGATATAAAACGCGCATCCGATGTCCGATCGAGCCGATTTTTGTTCCGAACCTGATTATTTTTTCGATATCTACGCTAAAAAGCACCACGCACTGCCGTAGGACTTATAGTTTTACGCTTATCGGGTTTTACCATATATAGGGTAAAATTATAAGGAAAAAATGAAAGTTAAATCGGTCGAATAGACTGGATGTACCGCATAGATCTCAAAAAAATAAGCAAGTTTAAAAAAAGAATCGCTCCCAAAAGATGCTCGAGGAAAAATCTACGGTCATTTGAAGCTTCACGAAAAGTGACTTTAAAGGGGGTACTTGTGAAAATTTGAACTTCAAACGGATATAAAACGCGCATCCGATGTCCGATCGAGCCGTTTTTTCTTCCGAACCTGATTATTTTTTCGATATCTACGCTAAAAAGCACCACGCACTGCCGTAGGACTTATAGTTTTACGCTTATCGGGTTTTACCATATATAGGGTAAAATTATAGGGAAAAACGAAAGTCAAATCGGTCAAAGAGATTGGATGTACCACATAGATATCAAAAAAATAAGCAAGTTTAAAAAAAGAATCGCTCCCAAAAGATGCTCGAGGAAAAAATCTACGGTTATTTGAAGTTTCACGAAAAGTGACTTTAAAGGGGTACTTGTGAAAATTTGAACTTCAAACGGATATAAACGCAAGATACGATGTCCGATCGAGCCGATTTTTCTTCTGAACCTGATTATTTTTTTGATATCTACGCGAAAAAGCACCACGCACTGCCGTAGGAATTATATTTTTACGCTTATCGGGTTTTACCATATATAGGGTAAAATTATAAGGAAAAAACGAAAGTCAAATCGGTCGAATAGACTGGATGTACCGCATAGATCTCAAAAAAATAAGCAAGTTTAAAAAAAGAATCGCTCCCAAAAGATGCTCGAGGAAAAATCTACGGTCATTTGAAGTTTCACGAAAAGTGACTTTAAAGGGGGTACTTGTGAAAATTTGAACTTCAAACGGATATAAAACGCGCATCCGATGTCCGATCGAGCCGATTTTTCTTCCGAACCTGATTATTTTTTCGATATCTACGCTAAAAAGCACCACGCACTGCCGTAGGACTTATAGTTTTACGCTTATCGGGTTTTAACCATATATAGGGTAAAATTATAAGGAAAAAACGAAAGTCAAATCGGTCGAATAGACTGGATGTACCGCATAGATCTCAAAAAAATAAGCAAGTTTAAAAAAAGAATCGCTCCCAAAAGATGCTCGAGGAAAAATCTACGGTCATTTGAAGTTTCACTAAAAGTGACTTAAAAGGGTACTTGTGAAAATTTGAACTTCAAACGGATATAAAACGCGCATCCGATATCTGATCGAGTCGATTTTTCTTTCGAACCAGATTGTTTTTTCGATATCTACGCGAAAAGTACCACGCACTGCCGTAGGACTTATAGTTCTACGTTTATTGGGTTTTAACCATATATACGGTAAAATTATAGGGAAAAAATGAAAGTCAAATCGGTCAAAGAGATTGGGTGTACCGCATAGATATCAAAAAATAAGCAAGTTTAAAAAAAAAATCACTCCCAAAAGATGCTCGAGGAAAAATCTACGGTCATTTGATGTTTCACGAAAAGTGACTTTAAAGGGGTAGTTGTGAAACTTGAACTTCAAACCGATATATAAAAGGCGCATCCGATGTCCGATCGAGCCAATTTTTCTTTCGAACCTGATTATTTTTTTGATATCTACGCGAAAAAGTACCACGCACTGCCGTAGGACTTAAAGTTTTACGTTTATCGGGCTTTAACCATATATAGGGTAAAATTATAGGGAAAAAATGAAAGTCAAATCGGTCAAAGAGATTTGATGTACCACATAGATATCGAAAAAATAAGCAAGTTTAAAAAAAGAATCGCTCGCATAAGATGCTCGAGGAAAAATCTACGGGGATTTGAAGTTTCACGAAAAGTGACATTAAAGTGGTACTTGTGAAAATTTGAACTTCAAACGGATATAAAACGCGCATTCGATGTCCGATCGAGCCGATTTTCCTTTCGAACCTGATTTTTTTTTGATATATACGAAAAAAGTACAACGCACAGCCGTAGGACTTATAGTTATACGTTTATCGGGTTTTAACCATATATAGGGTAAAATTATAAGGAAAAAACGAAAGTCAAATCGGTCAAAGAGATTGGATGTACCGCATAGATATAAAAAAAATAAGCAAGTTTAAAAAAAAGAATTGCTCGCAAAAGATGCTCTAGAAAAAATCTACGGTTATTTGAAGTTTTAAGAAAAGTGACTTTAGAGGGGGTACTTGTGAAAATTTGAACTTCAAACGGATATAAATGCGCATCCGATGTTCGATCGAGTCGATTTTTCTTTCGAACCTGATTATTTTTTCGATATCTACGCGAAAAGTACCACGCACTGCCGTAGGACTTATAGTTTTACGTTTATCGGGTTTTAACCATATATAGGGTAAAATTATAGGGAAAAAATGAAAGTCAAATCGGTCAAAGAGATTTGATGTACCGCATAGATATCGAAAAAATAAGCAAGTTTAAAAAAAGAATCGCTCCCAAAAGATGCTCGAGGAAAAATCTACGGTCATTTGAAGTTTCACGAAAAGTGACTTTAAAGGGGTACTTGTGAAAATTTGAACTTCAAACGGATATAAAACGCGCATCCGATGTCCGATCGAGCCGATTTTTCTTTCGAACCTGATTATTTTTTCGATATCTACGCTAAAAAGCACCACGCACTGCCGTAGGACTTATAGTTTTACGCTTATCGGGTTTTACCATATATAGGGTAAAATTATAAGGAAAAAACGAAAGTCAAATCGGTCAAAGAGATTGGATGTACCGCATAGATATCGAAAAAATAAGCAAGTTTAAAAAAAGAATCGCTCCCAAAAGATGCTCGAGGAAAAATCTACGGTCATTTGAAGTTTCACGAAAAGTGACTTTAAAGGGGTACTTGTGAAAATTTGAACTTCAAACGGATATAAAACGCGCATCCGATGTCCGATTGAGCCAATTTTTTTTGAACCTGATTATTTTTTCGATATCTATGCGAAAAAGTACCACGCACAACCGTAGGACTTGTAGTTTTACGTTTATCGGATTTTAACCATATAAAGGGTAAAATTATAAGGAAAAAGTGAAAGTCAAATCGGTCAAAAAGATTGCCTGTACCACATAAATATTAAAAAATTAAGCAAGTTTAAAAAAAGAATTGCTCCCAAAAGATGATCGAGGAAAAATCTACGGTCATTTGAAGTTTCACGAAAAGTGACTTTAAAGGGGTACTTGTGAAAATTTGAACTTCAAACGGATATAAAACGAGCATCCGGTGTCCGATCAAGCCGATTCTTCTTTAGAACCTGATTATTTTTTTGATATCTACGCGAAAAAGAACCACGCACTGCCGTAGGACTTAAAGTTTTACATTTATCGGGCTTTAACCATATATAGGGTAAAATTATAGGGAAAAAACGAAAGTCAAATCTGTCAAAGAGATTGGATGTACCGCATAGATATCGAAAAAATAATCAAGTTTAAAAAAAGAATCGCTCGCAAATGATGCTCGAGGAAAAATCTACGGGCATTTGAAGTTTCACGAAAAGTGACTTTAAAGGGGTACTTGTGAAAATTTGAACTTCAAACGGATATAAAACGCGCATCTGATGTCCGATCAAGCTGATATTTCTTTCGAACCTGATTATTTTTTCGATATCTATGCGAAATAGTATCACGCACTGCCGTAGGACTTGTAGTTTTACGTTTATCGGGTTTTAACCATATATAGGGTAAAATTATAAGGAAAACACGAAAGTCAAATCGGTTAAAGAGATTGGATGTACCGCATAGATATCTAAAATAAAGCCAGTGTAAAAAAAGAATCGCTCCCAAAAGATGCTCGAGGAAATCTACGGTCATTTGAAGTTTCACGAAAAGTGACTTTAAAGAGGTAGTTGTGAAAATTTGAACTTCAAACGGATATAAAACGCGCATCCGATGTCCGATCGAGCCGATTTTTTTTGAACCTGATTATTTTTTTGATATCTACGTGAAAAAGTACCACGTACTGCCGTAGGATTTATAGTTTTACGTTTATCGGGTTTTAACCATATATAGGGTAAAATTATAATGAAAAAACGAAAGTCAAATCGGTCAAAGAGATTAGATGTACCGCATAGATATCGAAAAATAAAGCAAGTTTAAAAAAAGAATTGCTCCCAAAAGATGCTCGAGGTAAAATCTACGGTCATTTGAAGTTTCACGAAAAGTGACTTTAAAGGGGTACTTGTGAAAATTTGAACTTCAAATGGATAAAAGACGCGCATCCGATGTTCGATCGAGTCGAATTTTTTCTCCAACCTAATTTTGTTTATATCTACGTAAAAAAGTACCACACACGGCCATAGGATTTATAGTTTTACGTTTAAAGGTTTTTGACAATATATAGGGTAAAATTATAAGTAAATAATGAAAGTTATATCGGACAAAGGGATTGAGTCTACCGCGTAGATCTCAAAAAAATAAGAAAGTTAAAAAAAAGAATCACCTCCAAAAGATACTCGAGGAAAAGTTGCAGTCATTTGAAATTTCAAAAAAATTGATGTTTAAGGGATATTTATGAAATTTGAACTTAAAAAGGACATAAAACGTGCATCCGATGTCCGATGAGGTAATTTTTTTTCCAACCTTATTAATTTTTTCGATATCTACGCAAAAAAATACCACACACGGCCATAGGACTTATAGTTTATGTTTATCCGTTTTGACCATATATAGGGAAAAATTATAAGGAAAAAACGAAAGTCAAATCGGTCGAATAGACTGGATGTACCGCATAGATCTCGAAAAAATAAGCAAGTTTAAAAAAAGAATCGCTCCCAAAAGATACTCGAGGAAAAAGTTACGACCATTTGAAGTTTCAACAAATGTAAAGTTAAAGGGGTACTTGTGAAAAATTGAACTTTAAACGGACATAAAACGAGTATCCAATGTCCGATCTAGGATTTTTTTTCCAACCTCATTATTTTTTCGATATCTACGCGAAAAACACCACACATGGCCATAGAATTTATAGTTTTACGTTTATCAGTTTTATATCATATATAGGGCAAAATAAGGAAAAAATGAATGTCAAATCATACAAAGGGATTGAATCTACCGCGTAGATCTCAAAAAAATAAACAAGTTTAAAAAAAGAATCACATCCAAAAGATACTCGAGGAAAGAGTTAAGGCCATTTGAAGTTTCAACAAATGTAACGTTAAAGGGGTACTTTTGACAATTTAAACTTCAAACGGATATAAAACGGCATCAGACGTCAGATCGAGATAATTTTTTTCCAACCTGATTATTTTTTTGATATCCACGCGATAAAACACCACACACGGCCGTAGGATTTATTATTTTAATTTATCGATTTATGACCATATATAGGGCAAATTTATAAGGAAAAAATGAAAGTCAAATTTGAAAAAGATATTGAGTCTACCGCGTAGATCTTCAAAAATAAGCATGTTTAAAAAAAGAGTCGCCTCCAAAAGATACTCGAGGAAAATGTTATGGCCATTTGAAGTTTCAACAAATGTAACGTTAAAGGGTACTTGTGAAAATTTGAACTTCAAACATATATAAAACGCGCATCCGATGTCTGATTGAGGTAATTTTTTTTCAGAACTTGATTATTTTTTCGATATCTACAAGCAATAACACCACACACGATCATAGAACTTATAGTTTTACTTTAATCAGCTTTTGACCATATATAGGGCAAAAATATAAGGAAAAAATGAATGTCAAATCGGACAAAGGGATTGAGTCTACCGCGTATATTTGAAAAACAATAAGCAAGTTTAAAAAATAGAATCGCCTCCTAAAGATACTCAAAAAAAATTAAGGCCATTTGAAGTTTCAATAAATGTAACGTTAAAGGGGTACTTGTGAAAAATTTTAACTTCAAACTGATATAAAACGCGCATACGATGTCCGATCGAGGCAATTTTTTTCTACCTGATTATTTTTTCGTTATCTACGCCTAAAAAATACCATACACGGCCATATAACAGTTTTACATTTATCGGTTTTTGACCATATATAGGGCAAAATTATAAGGAAAAATGAAAGTCAAATTGGAAAAAGAAATTGAGTCTACCACGTAAATATCTAAAAAATAAGCAAGTATATAAAAAGAATTGACCCCAAAAGATACTCGAGGAAAAAGTTACGGCTATTTGAAGTTTCAACAAATGTAACGCTAAGGGGTACTTGTGACAATTTTAACTTCAAACAGACATAAAACGGCATCCGATGTTTGATCGAGATAATTTTTTTCCAACCTGATTATTTTTTTTATATCTACGCGATAAAACGCCACACACGGCCATAGGACTTATGGTTTTAATTTATCGATTTTTGACCATATATAAGGTGAAATATATAAGGAAAAAATGAAAGTCAAATCGGAAAAAGTTATTGAGTCTACAACGTAGATATTTAAAAAATAAGCAAGTTTAAAAAAAGAACGACCTCCAAAAGATACTCGAGGAAAATGTTATGGTCATTTGAAGTTTCAACAAATGTAACAATAAAGAAGTACTTGTAAAAATTTGAACTATAAACAGACATAAAACATGCATTCGATGTCCGATCGAGGCAATTTTTTTCCAACCAGATTATTTTTTCAATATCTACACGAATAAAGCTCCACACACGACCATACGACTTATAGTTTTACGTTTATCGGTTTTTTTAGACCATATATAGGGAAAAATTATAAGGAAAAAATGAAAGTCAAATCAGAAAAAGATATTGAGTGTAAAGCGTAGATCTCAAAAAATAAGCAAGTTTTAAAAAGGAATCATCTCCAAAAGATATCAAGGAAAAAAATACGACCATTTGAAGTTTCAACAATTGTAATGTTAAAGGGGTACCTGTGAAAATTTGAACTTCAAACAGATATAAAACGCGCATCCGATGTCCGATTGAGGTAATTTTTTTCCAGAACTTGATTATTTTTTTGATATCTACGCGCAAAAACACCACACACGGCCATATGACTTGTAGTTTTACATTTATCGATTTTTGACCATATATAGGGCAACATTATAAGGAAAAAATGAAAGTCAAATCCGACAATGGGATTGAGTCCACCACTTATATTTCAAAAAAAAAATAAGCAAGTCTAAAAATAGAATTACCTTCAAAAGATACTCGAGGAAAAAGTTACGGCCATTTGAAATTTCAACAAATGTAACGCTAAAGGGATACTTGTAAAATTTTTAACTTCAAACGGACATAAAATGCGCATAAGATGTCCGATCGAGGTGATTTTTTTCCTACCTAATAATTTTCTCATTATCTACGCGAAAAAACACCACACACGACCATATGACTTATAGTTTTACGTTTATCGATTTTTGACCATATATAGGGCAAAATTATAAGAAAAAAATGAAAGGAAAATCGTAAAAAGGGATTGAGTCTACCATGTAAATATCTAAAAAATAAGAAAGTCTAAAAAAAGAATTGACCCTAAAAGATACTTGAGGAAAAAGCTACGGCCATTTGAAATTTCAACAAATGTAACGTTAAGGGGTACTTTTGAAAATTTGAACTTCAAACGGACATAAAACGGCATCCGATGTCTTATGAGACAATTTTTTCGCAACCTGATTATTTTTTTGATATCTACCCGATAAAACACCACACACGGCCATAGGACTAATAGTTTTACTTTTATCGATTTTTGACCATATATATGGGAAATTTATAAGGAAAGAATGAAAGTTAAATCGGTCGAATAGACTGGATGTGCCGCATAGATCTCAAAAAAATAAGCAAGTTTAAAAAAAGAATCGCTCCCAAAAGATGCTCGAGGAAAAATCTACGGTCATTTGAAGTTTCACGAAAAGTGACTTTAAAGGGGGCACTTGTAAAAATTTAAACTTTAAACAGATATAAAACGCACATCCGATATATGATCGAGGCGATTTTTTCCCAACCTGATTATTTTTTCAATATCTACGCGAATAAAGCTTCGCACACGGTCATAGGACTTATACTTTTACGTTTATCTATTTTTGACCATATATAAGACAAAATTATTAAAAAAAATGAAAGTCAAATCGGAAAAAGGTATTGAATCTACCGCGCAGATCTCGAAAAAATAAGAAATTTTAAAAAATAATCGTCTCCAATAGATATCGAGGAAAAAGTGACGGCCATTTGAAGTTTCAGCAATTGTAACGTAAAATGGGTACTTGTGAAATTTTAAACTTCAAACTGATATAAACACGCATCCGATGTCTGATTGAGGCGATTTTTTTTTCGAACTTGATTATTTTTTTGATATCTATGCACAAAAACACTACACATGGCCATAGGACTTGTAATTTTACATTTATTGATTTTTACCATATATAGGGCAACATTATAAGAAAAAATGAAAGTCAAATCGGTCAAACAGACTTGATGTGCCGCATAGATCTCAAAAAAATAAGCAAGTTTAAAAAAAGAATCGCTCCCAAAAGATGCTCGAGGAAAAATCTACGGTCATTTGAAGCTTCACGAAAAGTGACTTTAAAGGGGGTACTTGTGAAAATTTGAACTTCAAACGGATATAAAACGCGCATCCGATGTCCGATCGAGCCGATTTTTGTTCCGAACCTGATTATTTTTTCGATATCTACGCTAAAAAGCACCACGCACTGCCGTAGGACTTATAGTTTTACGCTTATCGGGTTTTACCATATATAGGGTAAAATTATAAGGAAAAAATGAAAGTCCAATCGCCCAAAGGGATTGAGTCCACCGCGTATGTCTCAAAAAAATAAGCAAGTTGTAAAAAAGAATTGCATCCAAAAGATATTTGAGGAAAAAGTTAAAGCCATTTGATGTTTTAAGAAATGTAACATTAAAGGGGTACTTGTGAAAAATTTGAACATCAAACGGACATAAAACGCACATTCAATGTCTGATCAAGTTGATTTTTTTCCAACCTGATTGTTTTTTTGATATCTACGCGCAAAAACACCACACACGGTCATAGGACTTATAGTTTTACATTTATCGGTTTTTTACCACATATATGGCAAAATTATAAGGAAAAAATGAAAGTCAAATCGGAAAAAGGGATTGAGTCTACCACGTGGATCTCAAAAAATAGGCAAGTTTAAAAAAAGATTCGCCTAAAAAAGATACTCGAGAAAAAATTTACGGTCATTTGAAGTTTCAGCAAATGTAACGTTAAAGCGGTACTTGTGAAAATTTAAACTTCAAAAGGAAATAAAACGCGCATCCGATGTCCGATCGAGGCGATTTCCTCAACCTGATTAGTTTTTTGATATCTACGCGAAAAAACACAACACATATCCATAGAACTTATAGTTTTATGTTTATCGATTTTTGACCATATATAGGGAAAAATTATAAGGAAAAAATTGAAAGTCAAAACAGACAAAGGGATTGAGTCTACCGCATATATCTCAAAAAAATAAGCATGTTTAAAAAAAGAATTGCATCCAAAGATACTCGAGGAAAAAGTTACGGCCATTTGAAGTTTCAACAATTGTAACGTTAAAGGGGTACTAGTGAAAATTTAAACTTCACACGGATAAAAACGCATCCGATGTCCGATCGAGCCGATTTTTCTTCCGAACCTGATTTTTTTCTCGATATCTACGCAAAAAAATACCTCAGACGGCCATAGTCTTATAGTTTTACATTTTTTGATTTTTGACCATATGTAGGGCAACATTATAAGAAAAAAATGAAAGTCAAATCGAACAAAGGGATTGAGTCCACCGCGTATATTTAAAAAAATAAGCAAGTTTAAAAATAGAATCGCCTTCAAAAGATACTCGAGGAAAAATTTACGGCCATTTGAAGTTTCAACAAATGTAACGCTAAAGGGGTACTTGTTAAAATTTGAACATAAAACGGGCATCCAATGTCCAATCGAGGCAACATTTTTTCCTACATGATTATTTTTTCGATATCTATGCCAAAAAAACACCATACACGACCATATGACTTATAGTTTTACGTTTATCGATTTTTGACCAAATATAGGGCAAAACTACAAGGAAAAATGAAAGTCAAATCGCCCAAAGGGATTGAGTCCACCCCGTATGTCTCAAAAAAATAAGCAAGTTTAAAAAAAGAATTGCATCCAAATGATATTCGAGGAAAAAGTTAAGGCCATTTTATGTTTTAACAAATGTAACATTAAAGGGGTACTTGTGAAAAATTTGAACATCAAACGGACATAAAACGCGCATCCAATGTCTGATCAAGTCGATTTCTTTCCAACCTGATTATTCTTTTGATATCTACGCGGAAAAAATACCACACACGGTCATAGGACTTATAGTTTTATATTTATCGGTTTTTTACCACATATATGGCAAAATTATAAGGAAAAAAACAAAGTCAAATCGAAAAAAAGGATTGAGTCTACCATGTGGATCTCAAAAAATAAGCAAGTTTAAAAAAAGATTCTCCTCAAAAAGATACTCGAGCAAAAAGTTACGGTCATTTGAAGTTTCAACAAATGTAACGTTAGAGAGGTACTTGTGAAAATTTAAACTTCAAAAGGAAATAAAACGCGCATCCGATGTCCGATCGAGGTAATTTTTTTCAACCTGATTAGTTTTTTGATATCTACGAAAAAAACACAACACACATCCATAGAACTTATAGTTTTATGTTTATCGATTTTTGACCATATATAGGGCAAAATTATAAGGAAAAAATTAAAAGTCAACTGGACAAAGGGATTGAGTCTACCGCATATATCTCAAAAAAATAAGCATGTTTAAAAAAAGATTTGCATCCAAAAGATACTCGAGGAAAAAGTTACGGCCATTTGAAGTTTCAACAATTGTAACGTTAAAGGGGTACTAGTTAAAATTTGAACTTCACACGGATAAAAACGCGTGCCCAATGTCCAATCAAGGCAATTTTTTTTCAACCAGATTTTTTTCTCGATATCTACCCGAAAAAATATCACAGACGGCCATAGTCTTATAGTTTTATGTTTATCGATTTTTTACCATATATAGGGTAAAATTATAAGGAAAAAATGAAAGTCAAATCGGGAAAAGGGATTGAGTCTACTATAAGGATCTAAAAAAATAAGCAAGTTTTAAAATAAATTCGCCTCCAAAAGATACTCGAGGAAAAAATTACGGTCATTTTAAGTTTCAACAAATGTATCATTAAAGATATACGTACTAGTGAAAATTTGAACTTTAAACGGACATAAAACACACACCTCATGTCCGATCAAGGTGATTTTTTTCTAACCAGATTTTTTTTCAATATCTACGCGAGAAGACACCATACACGGCCATAGAAATTATAGTTTTACGTTTATCAGTTTTTGACCGTATATAGGGCAAAATTATAAGGAAAAACTGATAGTCAAATCAGAAAAAGAAATTGAGTAACGCGTAGATCTCAAAAAAATTAAACAACTTTAAAAAAAAGAATCGCCTCCAAACGATACTCGGGAAAAAAGTTACGGTCATTTGAAGTTTCAACAAATGTAAAGTTAAAGGGGTACTTGAAAAAATTTGAACTTTAAATGGACATAAAACGCGCATCCGATGTCCCGATCGAGGCGAATTTTTTTCAACCTGATTATTTTTTTGATATCTACGCGAAAAAATATAACACACGATCATAGAACATATAATTTTACGTTTATCGATTTTTGACCATATATAGGAAAAAATTATAAGGAAAAAATTGAAAGTCAAATCGAACAAAGGGATTGAGTCTACCGCGTATATCTTGAAAAAATATCAAGCTTAAAAAAAGAATTGCATCCAAAAGATACTTGAGGAAAAAGTGACGGCCATTTGAAGTTTTAACAAATGTAACGATAAAGGGGTACTTGTGAAATTTTGAACTTCAAACGGATATAAAACACGCATCCGATGTCCGATCAAAGCGATTTTTTTTATTCAACCAGATTTTTTTATCGATGTCTATGCAAAAATCACCACTCACGATCATAGGACTTAAAGTTTTACGTTTATGGGTTGTTGACCATATATAGGGCAAAATTATAAGAAAATGAAAGTCAAATCAGACAAAGAGATTGAGTCTACAACGTAGATCTCAAAAAGTAAGCAGGTTAAAGTTTAAAGTTTCATCAAATGTAACGTTAAAAGGGTAATACTGAAAATTTGAACTTCAAACAGACATAAAAGGCGCATCCGATGTCCGATCAACTCGATTTTTGTGCAACCTAATTTTTTTTATATCTATGTGAAAAACACCACAAATGGGTCATAAGACTTAATGTTTTACGTTTAGCAGTTTTTTAACCATATACAGGGTAAAATTATAAGAAAAAATGAAAGTTAAATCAGAAAAAAGGATTGAGTCTACCGCGTATATCTCAAAAAAAATAAGAAAGTTTAAAAAAAGAATTGAATCCAAAAGATACTCGAGGAAAAAGTTATGGCCAATTAAAGTTGCAAGAAAATGTAATGTTAAAGGAGTACTTGTGAAAATTTAAACTTCAAACGAACATAGAACGCGCATCCAATGTCAGATCGAGGCTTTTTTTTCCAACCTGATTATTTTTTCAATATCTACGCAAAACACTACACACAACCATAGGACTTATAGTTTTATGTTAATTGGTATTTTGAGCATATATAGGGCAAAATTCTAAGGAAAAATGAAAGTCAAATCGGACAAAGGGATTGAGTCAACTGCGTAGATCTCAAAAAAATAAGCAAGTTTTAAAAAGAATCTCCTCCAAAAGATACTCGAGGAAAAAGTTACGGCCATTTGAAGTTTCAACAAATGTAACATTAAAGAGGTACTTGTGAAAAGTTGAAATTTAAATGGACATAAACGCGGATCCGATGTGCCATCGAGTCGATTTTTTCCAACCTTATAATTTTTTTGATATCTAGGGGAAAAACACCAACACGACCATAGTCTTATAGTTTTATGTTTATCGGTTCTTTGACCATATATAGGGCAAAATTATAAGAAAGAAATGAAAGTCAAATCAAAAAAAAAGGATTGATTCTACCGAGTAGATCTCGATCAAATAAGCAAGTTATAAAAAATCACCTCCAAAAGATACTCGAGGAAAAAGTTACAGCCAAATATCAACAAATGTAACGTTAAAGAGGTACTTGTGAAAAGTTGAACTTCAAACGGAAATAAAACATGCATCCGATGTCCGATCGAGGCGATATTATTTTTCCAACCTTATTATTTTTTCTATATCTACGCGAAAAAACACCGCACACAGCCATAGGACTTATAGTTTTACGTTTATTGGTTTTTGACCACATATATGGTAACATTATAAGAAAAAAATGAAAGTCAAATCGGACAAAGAAATTGAGTCCACCGCGTATATTTAAAAAAAAATAAGCAAGTTTAAAAATAGCATCGCCTTCAAAAGATACTCGAGGAAAAAGTTACGGCCATTTGAGGTTTCAACAAATGTAACGTTTAAGAGGTACTTCTGAAAATTTGAACTTTAAATGGATATAAAACGCGCATCCGATGTGAGATCAAGTCGATTTTTCCAAACTAATAATTTTTTTGATATCTAGCGAAAAAACACCACACACGACCATAGTCTTATAGTTTTACGTTTATCGATTTTTGACCATATATAGGTCAAAATTATAAGGAAAAAATGAAAGTCAAAATAAAAAAAAGGATTGATTCTACCGAGTAGATCTCGAAAAAATAAGCAAGTTATAAAAAAAATCACCTCCAAAAGATACTTGAGGAAAAAGTTACAGCCATTTGAAATATCAACAAATGTAACGTGAAAGAGGTACTTGTGAAAAATTGAACTTCAAACAGAAATAAAACATGCACCCGATTTTCGATCGAGGCGATATTATTTTTCCAACCTTATTATTTTTTCTATATCTACGCGAAAAAACAACACACACAGCCATAGGACTTATAGTTTTACGTTTATCACTTTTTGACCATATATAGGGCAAAATAATAAGGACAATATGAAAGTCAAATCGGAAAAAGAGATTGAGTCTACCATGTAGATCTCAAAAAAATAAGCAAGTTTAAAAAAAAATGCCTCCAAAAGATACTCGAGTAAAGTGTTACGGCCATTTGAAGTTTCAACAAATGTAACGTTAAAGGAATACTTGTGAAAAATTGAACTTCAAATGGACATAAAACACGCATCTGATGTCCGATCGAGTCGAATTATTTGTCCAAACTTATAATTTTTTCGATATCTATGCGAAAAAACATCACACACCGCTGTAGGACTTATAGTTATACGTTTATCGGTTTTTGACCATATATAGGGCAAAATTATATGGAAAAAATGAAAGTCAAATCGTAAAAAGGGATTGAGATAACCGCATAGATCTCAAAAAAATTAAGACAGTTTCAAAATAGAATCGCCTCCAAAAGATACTTGAGAAAAAAAGTTACGGTCATTTGAAGTTTCAACAAATTTAACGTTAAATGGTACTTGTGAAAATTTGAACTTCAATCGCTTTCCAATGTTCGATCGAGGGGATTTTTTTTCAACCTGATTATTTTTCAATATCTACGCGAAAAACACCACACACGGCCATAGGACTTGTAGTTTTACGTTTATCAGTTTTTGATCATACTAAGGGCAAAATTATAAGGAAAAAATAAAAGTAATATAGGAAAAAGGGATTGAGTTTACCGCGTAGATCTCAAAAAAATAAGCAAGTTTAAAAAAAAATTGCCTCCAAAAGATACTCGAGGAAAAAGTTACGGCCATTTGAAGTTTCAACAAATGTAACGTTTAAGGGGTACTTGTGAAAATTTGAACTTCAAACGAACATAAAACGTGCATCCGATGTTCGATCGAGTCAAATTGTTTTTCAATCCTGATTATTTTTTTGACGAAAAAACACCATACACGACCATAGGAGTTATAGTTTTACCTTTATCAATTTTTTACCATGTAGGGCAAAATTATAAGGAAAAATGAAAGTCATATTGGACAAAGGGATTGAGAGTCTACCACGTAGATCTCGAAACAATAAGCAAGTTTTAAAAAAATCGTCTCCAAAAGGTACTCGAGAAAAAGTTACGGCGATTTTAAGTTTCAACAAATGTAACGTTAAAGGGATACTTGTAAAAATTTGAACTTCAAATGCACATAAAACGCACATCCGATGTCCAATCTATTATTTTTTAAATATCTACGCAAAAAAATACCACACATGGCCATATGACTTATAGTTTTACTTTTATTGTTTTTGACCATATATAGGGAAACATTACAAGGAAAAAATGAAAGTCAAATCGGAAAAAGGGATTGAGTCTATCGCGTAGATCTCGAAAAAATAAGCAAGTTTTTTAAAAAAATGTAGCCTCCAAATGATATTCGAGACAAAAGTAGTTTCACCAAAATTTAACGTAAAAGGGGTAGTTCTGAATTTTTGAACTTCAAACTGACATAAATCGTCCCTCCGATGTCCGATTGATGCGATTTTTTTCAATCTACTTATTTTTTTGATATCTATGCGAAGAAACAACACACACTAAGATAGAATTTATATTTTATATTTATCAGTTTTTGACTATATATACACATAGATATATTTAAAAAAAATAAGCAATTTTAAAAAAACAATCGCCTCTAAAAGATATTTGAGGCAAAAGTTACGGTCATTTGATGATTCACCAAATGTAACGTAAAAGGGGTAGTTGTGAATTTTGTGGACTTCACTAACAGACATAAATCGTGCTTTCGATGTTCGATCTAGGCGATTTGTTTGTTCAATCAGCGCGAAAAAGCACCACACACTGAGATAGGATTTATTGTTTTACATTTATCAATTTTTAACAATATATAGGGTAATTAAGGTAAACTGAAAGTCAAATCAGATAAGGTAATTGAAATTACCACGTAGATCTCAAAAAAATAAGCAACTTTAAAAAAGAATAGCTTCTAAAATATATATTCAAGGCAAAAGTTAAATCATTTAAAGTTTCACAAAATGTACCGTAAAAGGGGGAATTTTTGAACTTCAAATTCCATAAATCGTGCCTCATCGATCGTAGCGATTTGTTTGTTCAATCAGCGCGAAAAAGCACCACACACTGAGATATGATTTATAGTTTTACATTTGTCATTTTTTGACCATATTTAGGGTAAAATTATAAGGAAAAAATGAAAGTCAGACGGATAAGGTAATTGAGTTTAACACATGTAGATCTCAAAAAAAAAAAGAAGCAACTTTAGAAAAAGAATCGTCTCTAAAATATATTCTAGGCAAAAGTTATGGTAGTTTGAAGTTTCACCGAATGTAACGTAAAAGGGGTAGTTGTGAATTTTTGAACTTCAAACGGCCATAAATCGTGCCACTGACGTCCGATCGATGTAATTTTTTTTCAATCTGCTTATCTACGCGAAAAAATATCAAACACTGAGATATCATTGATAGTGTTACATATATCGATTTTGGACTATAAATAGGGGAAAATAATAAGGAAAAAATAAAAGTCAAATTGAATAAGAAAATTGAGTTTACCACGTATATCTAGAAAAAAGAATCTCATTTAAAAGATATTCGAGGTAAAAGTTACGGTCATTTGAAATTTCACCAAATATAACGTAAAAGGGGTAGTTGTCCATTTGTGTACTTCAGACAGACATAAATCGAATCGTGCCTCTAATGTCTGATTGAGGCGGGTTTTTTTCAATCCACTTATTTTTTTGATATCTACGCGAAAAAACACTACACACTATGATAAGGAAATTGAGTTTACAATGTATATTACGAAAAAATAAGCAAATTTTAAAAATGAATCCACATAAATCGTGCCTCCGATGTTCGATTGAGCAAATCGGATAAGTGGATTGAAAACTGAGATAGGATTTTTAGTTTTACATTTATCGAATTTTGACCATATATAATAAGGAAAACTTAAAAGTCAAATCGAATAAGGTAATTGAAATTACCACGTAGAATTATTTCTACCCTCTACCCTCTGACCTCGAGGCGCCACACTACCGAGGTCTCCCACTCCTACTCCCCTGACTCCCGGCCTCGAGAGGCGCTGACCCCAGACTCGAGGGCGCCACCCGAGGTCTCCCACCCTACTCCCCGACTCTCAGACTGAGGCGCCGCGCCCGAGGTCTCCCACTCCCCTCCCTCGGACCCTGACTCGAGAGGCGCCACCTGAGGTCCCCCATCTCTACCCCTGACCCCTGACTGAGAGGGCGCCACACCGAGGTCCCCCACCCTACTCCCCTCGACTCCTGACCTCGAGGCGCCACACCGAGGTCTCCCCATCTACCTCCCACCTCTCGGACTCGAGGCGCTACCCGAGGCCCCCACCCTACCTCCCACCCCTGACTCGAGGCGCCAGACAACGAGTCCCCCACCCTACCCCCCCACTCCACCCCACCCCTGACTCGAGGCGCCACGCCCGAGGCCCCCACCCTACACCCCCACCCCTCTGACTCGAGGGCGCCATACCGAGGCACCCCACCCTACACCCCCCCCACCTCACCCCTCGGACTCGAGGGCGCCACGCCCGAGGCCCCCACCCTACTCCCCCACTCCCTGACTCGAGGCGCCACGCCCCGAGGCCCCCACCCTACTCCCCACCTCGACCTCGAGGCGCCGCACAACGAGGCCCCCACCCTACCCCCCACTCCACCCTCACCCCCTGACCTCGAGGCGCCACGCCCGAGGCCCCCCACCCTACACCCCCACCCCCACCCTCGGACTCGAGGCGCCGCGCCCGAGGCACCCTACCCTACACCCCCACCCCCACTCCCCACCCCTCGGACTCGAGGGCGCCACGCCTGAGGCACCCCCCACCCCACTCCACCACGCCCGAGGCACCCAAACCCTACACCCCCCCCAACCCCCCACCCCCTGACTCGAGTCACAAGGCCTGAGGCACCCTACCCTACACCCCCAACCCCACCTCTCGGACTCTCGAGGCGCCTCACCCGCCCGAGGCCCCCACCCTACCCCTCCCACCCCTGACTCTCGAGGCGCCGCAAGAACGAGGCCCCCTACCCTACCCCCCACTCCACTCCCCCACCCCTGACTCGAGAAGGCGCAAGGCACACAGGCCCCCACCCTACACCCCACCCCCCCACCCTGACCTCGAGGCGCCGCGCCGAGGCACCCTACCCTACACCTCCCCACCCCCACCTCTCGACCTGACTGAGGCGCCGCCCGAGGCACCCCCCACCCACCCTACCTCCCACCCTCGGCCTCGAGGCGCCACGCCCGAGGCACCCCCACCCTACTCCCCCACCTCTGACTCGAGGCCAAGCGCCTCGAGGCACCCCCCCACCCTACCCCCACCCCTCGGACTCGAGGCGCCACCCGAGGCACCCCCACCCTACTCCCCACTCTGGACTCGAGGCGCCACACCGAGGCCCCCACCCTACTCCCCACCCTGACTCGAGGCGCGCCACCCGAGGCCCCCCCTAACCCTACCTCCCACCCGGACTCGAGGGCGCCGCCCTGAGGCCCCCACCCTACTCCACCTCTGACTCGAGGCGCCGCCCGAGGCCCCCACCCCTACCCTCCCACCCCTGACTCGAGGCGGCTACCCGAGGCCCCCACCCTACCTCCCCACCCCCGACTCGAGGCGCCACAAGAACGAGGCCCCCACTCCTACCCCCCCACCCCGGACATCGAGCAGGCACACATGAGGCCCCCACCCTACACCCCCACCCCCCCCTCTGACCTCGAGGCGCCACGCCCGAGGCACCCACCCTACACCTCCCCACCCCACCCCCTCTCGACTCGAGGGCGCCGCGCCGAGGCACCCCCCACCCACCCCACCCCCACCCTCGGACTCGAGGCGCCGCGCCTCGAGGCACCCCCACCCTACTCACTCCCACTGACTCGAGGCGCCGCGCCCGAGGCACCCCCACCCTACTCACTCCCACCTCGACCTCGAGGCGCCGCGCCTGAGGCACCCTCTCCCACCCTACTCCCCCCACTCGACTCGAGGCGCCACGCCCGAGGCCCCCACCCTACTCCCCACCTCGGCCTCGAGGCGCCACACTCGAGGCACCCCTCCCACCCTACTCCCCCACCCCTGACTGAGGCGCCACCTGAGGCGCCACACCGAGGTCTCCCACCTCGGACTCGAGGGCGCCATACCGAGGCCCCCACCCTACTCCCACCCCTGACCTCGAGGCGCCACGCCTGGCCCCCACCCTACTCCCCACCCTCTGACTCGAGGCCATACCTGGCCCCCACTCCTACCCCCACCCCTGACTCGAGGGCACACCTGGCCTCCCACCCTACCCCCCCACCTCGGACCTCGAGGCGCCATACCTGGCCCCCACTCCTACCCCCCACCCCTCGGACTGTGGCATGGCCGGCCCCCACCTCCCACCCCTCGGACCTCGAGGGCGCCGCGCCTGGCCCCCACTCCCACTCCTCCCACCTCGACCTGAGGGCGCCGCTACCGGCCTCTCCACTCCCCTGACTCGAGGCCACGCCCGGGCTCCCCTACCCCACCCCTGACTCGAGGCGCCACACCGGCCCCCACCCCACCCCTCCTCCCGAGGCCCCCACTCCCACTCCTCCTCTCGGACTGAGGGCGCCATACCGAGGCCCCCACCCTACTCCCTGGACCTCGAGGGCGCCACGCCCGAGGCCCCCACCCCTCCTCCCCGAGGCCCCCCTACTCCCTCCCTCTGACCTCGAGGCGCCACCTGAGGCCCCCTCTCTACTCCCTCTCAACCTCGAGGGCGCCACACCGAGGCCCCCACCCTACTCCCTCCCGGACTCGAGGCGCCACGCCGAGGCCCCCACCCTACTTCCTCTGACTGAGGCGCCATACCCGAGGCCCCCATCTTACTCCCTCGGACTGAGGGCGCCACGCCCGAGGCCCCCATCTCACTCCCTTCCTGACCTCGAGGGCGCCATACCGAGGTCCCCACCCTACCCCCATCTCGGACTCGAGGCTACCCGAGGTCTCCCATCTCCTCTCTCTCGGACTCGAGGGCGCTACCCGAGGCCCTCCCTACTCTCGGACCTCGAGGCGCCATACCGAGGTCTCCCACCCCCTCGGACTCGAGGCGCCACACCCGAGGCCCCCATCTCTCGGACTGAGGGCGCTACCCGAGGCCCCCACTCCCCACCCTCGGACTGAGGCGCGCTACCCGAGGCCCCACTCCTCACCTCCTGACTCGAGGGCGCCGCTACCCGAGGTCTCCTACCCCCACTCCTGACTCGAGGCGCCACGCCGAGGCTCCACTCTACCCCCTGACCTCTCGGACTCGAGGCGCCATACCGAGGCCCACTCCACCCCCATCTCCTGACCTCGAGGCGCGCCATACCCGAGGCCCACTACTCCCCACCTCTGACCTCGAGGCGCCACACCCGAGGTCTCCCTACCCCCACCTCCCGGACCTCGAGGCGCCGCCCGAGGTCCCCCACCCCCCACCCTCGACTCGAGGCGCCATACCGAGGTCTCCACTCTCCCACTCCTCGGACTCGAGAGGCCACACCTGCGGGTCCCCCACTCCCATCACGCCCGGACTCGAGGGCGCTACCCGAGGTCCCCCACCCCCACTCTCGGACTCGAGGCGCCACCCGAGGCCCACTCCACTCCCCCACCCTCGACCTCGAGGCGCCGCTACCGAGGCCCCCACCCCCTCGGACCCGACTCGAGGCGCCACACCGAGGCCCCCTACTCCCACCCTGACTCGAGATCGCCACCCGAGGCCCCCTACCCTCACCCTGGACCTCGAGACGCCGCGCCCGAGGCCCCCTTCCCTACTCCTCCCCACCTCTGACCTCGAGGGCGCCATACCTCGAGGCCCCCACTCCCCCACCCTGACCTCGAGACGCCGCTACCCGAGGCCCCCCCTTCCCTCCTCCTTCCTCTGACTCGAGGGCGCCACGCCGAGGCCCCCTTCCTTACTCCTCCCCTCACTCTCTCGGACTCGAGGCGTCATACTCGAGGCCCCCTTCCCTACCCTCCCCCACTTCTGACCTCGAGGCGCGCTGCGCCCGAGGCCCCCTTCCCTACCCCCCACCCCTCGGACATCGAGGCGCCACCCCGAGGCCCCCCCTACCCTACCCCCCGAGGACCCTTTACCCATACCCCTACATACCATCCTACCCTACCCCGCCTCTACCTTATGCGACCCTTACCCTTACCCAACCCCTACATGACCCGACCCCTACCCAACCCCTACCCCTCCTACCCTACCCTTACCTCCTCCCCCCAAACCCCCAGCCCTTTCCCCCTTCCCCCGGCTGCCAAAGTCCTGCAAATACATAGGAAAGTATCAAATATTAGTTAAACTCAAGTATAAGGCTCTTATCCAAACCAAAGAAAAAGAAAAAAATATGTTTTATATCTAATAACATAAGAATAAATCTACAGTGAACCTTATATTAAAGCTTCCACTTTGCACCCTAGAGTGAAAAAGATTGCAGCTTTTGCATATGAACAGTAAAAATTGAGGCATATTTAAAATGGGGTTTGGATAGTTTCTCAGGCAGCAAAGACTTTGCCGTTGATGAAAGAACTTCATAAAACCATAAGGTTGAAGGTTTTTGCTGCTTCCCGATCTACTTTTGTTTGTTACTCAGAAAGGCATAATGGTTGTTTGAGGTTCAAGGAATCATATTAGCCATTTTATTTGCAATATGACTACTTGGGCCTGCACCTATGATGCTCCTCCTACAATCCTAGGTGATCTGAGAAACAGATTACAGTTAACAAGTTCTTGATAAAAATGATGTATGTTTTTATGCCCCCCTCAGCTACCTAAGTAGTACCTTAGAAGTGACTAACAGGGCATCCTAGTATCCATCCACAACATAAATTCTCTCTATGGTTGGCTCTACTAAATAAGGCTTGCTACAGATGACAGATTACAGAAGTTCGGCATAAATGTTCTTCCTACATGTGTATTCTGCCAATCTGCTGATAAAACAAGAGACCACATATTCTTCGAACGCACTGTGACACAAAGCCTATGGCGTAAGATGATACCATGGGTGAACATACAGAGAACAAATGGTACTTGGCAGGATGAAGTAGAGTGGGTTGTTATATCAGCTGCTTGTTTTGTTTGGTGATAGCTGTTATATGGAGAGAGCGCAACTTGATCAGATTCCAAAACAATAGTTATAAGATGGAAAGAATATGTAGAGAAATAACTTTATGCATACATACACGAGGAGAGACTGGAAGACACGGCAACCCATGCTGATAGATATGACACAAAATCATTGGTGTGACAGACAACAACAAGAACCTGATAACCAAGTTTGAAAAGGGAACTTTGAACAGTAGAGTCAATATATTACTATTTTGATAGGATATGTAAAAGGAGTCCAAATAATTTTCAATTTTCTTCTGGTTATTTTATACATAGAGAAACAGTTGGACAGCACTGTTTCATTTTGTAATGAGCTAATTTGGTCTAAATAAAATTGTTTTATTTACCCCAAAAAAAACAATCAAAAAAGAACTCTAGCTAAAATTGAAAGATCTTTAAAAGCTTATCCTTGTGAAATGGAAGTAAAAAAAAATCCAAATGTTACAAGCTTTAGCAACAAAATTACCTTCTCGCAGCGATGCTGAGTCATGCATGTTTCCCAGCTTCAACGGCCTCTTCCACACCCTTTGTAGTCAGCATCTACACAACCAGTGGACAAGCATTTTTAATTCCACATAGACTCAGATGGGAATCAGATGTGGAGCTGCAGAGTAGCTTAAAACAATCATATAATTTATCCCATGAAAAAGCATTTCCGTTAAGGGGAATAGTTACTTCTTAATGTGATAATGAAAAAAATGATCACAGATTTTTCTTGTCCTATGCTTGTGCTTATGATTATCTTAAAAATTACAGTTCAAGAGATGGACTATGATACTTGTATTCTTATGGGAGTCACTGGTTGTGGAACTTGATGGTGCTGAAGTACCATCTCTTGAAAATAACAGTTCAAGAGTGAACAATTACAGAAGTACTTCTCTTTCTAGAAAAAAAATTTCCTTTTCTCAACAATCCACACATCTACCTTGAAACCTTAGTCACTTATCTAAAGGAAACATGCCCATAATCAAGACACAGTCCAGACTTTCCAACCGATTGGTGAAGTGTCACAGAAATCATAAATGTCAATGAAAAGTTCATGCAGACCAAATGCTGTGCATTTTAACTATTTAAGATGGAACAAGATTAGTACAATACAGTTACCCAGAGAAACAGAATAACTAAGCATTACCAATAAATTTAATTAGCAATCTAGATAGACCTAATTCTACATTAAGATGAAAATGAATGTTCTATAAATTCCGATGACAAAAGGAAAGCATAAATCAAAAACCCCACCAATTGAATAACTAAGCATTACCAATAAATTTAATTAGCAATCTAGATAGACCTGATTCAAGATTAAGAACTACAAAACCTAATGAAAAATGAGAAATAGATCAAATATTTGCACCGTTAACTACCAATTGGAACAATAGCTATGAAATTCATAATGAAAACGAAAGCAGACACTAAAGGCAACATCAAGAAATTCATAAATTCGATAAGAATTCAATTATACATGAACAAAACCTTGCATCAATTCTCCGCCTCTTCATGAACAACATCAAGAAAAACATCAATCAACTCAGCGCCTTCAGTATAATGACCTTTCCCCCAATTATTCCCAGCACCAGAATGCCTAAACAAAAAGTTATCAAAACAGAAGATCTGTAAATACGGACCAGATCCATAAGAACAGCCCTAGGAACATAGCGTTCACCAGAAGCTTCGTTGAAATAAAATTGATACGTTTAAGCTGAAGATCGAACTCACCGGTAGGAACAGGATCAACACTGTGTCGTCCATCACAGATAGCTTCCCAGAAAACACCGAGTTTTCTCTCACGCTCCTATAACGGCTATATGGGAAGTTGTATTTTATATCATATATAAAAGTCTGAAGCTCCATAATAAAAAAGTAAATTACTATTTTACCCTTTCATTAAATTACAATTTAATTTATTATTTAATTAAATATAAATATTATAATTACACAATGGTGTGTGCGATATTGATTTATAAAATTTTATAAGGTCGTTCTTATTCTAACAAATTAAAAAAACTCTTTCAATATACATAACTTTCAATTTCGCTTATGCGTAAAGAGACTATCAATTATAAAAACACGTTCCTTTCCTTTGATAGTACGTACGGTTTACTATTCTATCTAAATGTAACAAGGTCTTATACTCCACTTTCGTTGACAAGTAGCTCCACTTCTAACAAGACTTTGAAGAATGGTGGATATTAAGGAAACTAGAGAGCAAGACAAAAGTTTCAAGTTTGAGCACATGTAAAGTCAAAAGCTGCATCAATTTCTAGATGGAAAAGAAAAAAAATACTAGGCTACTAACGAGGAGTATATACTATATGTATTTAATTGAGTGGGATTTAATTTATTTTTATGATATTCTGAATAGCTTCGAATTTGAAAGAATTCTTAATAAAAATTATAGGTTGTTCCCTCGAGATATCGACACTTTTGTTGACAGTGCAATAATTGAAACAAAATAGTGGAAGGGTCATGATATGATAGTTACAAGTTCGGTTCATCTTAAAAAATTGTTTCTCTAACGATGTGAATTGCTTTACATCATATATCTATTTGAGTAGGCTTTATGTATAACTTTTTTCTTAGTGAATTTCTACTACCACCTTCGTTTTGTCCCTTTATGATAAAGATTGTGTATTAAATAAAGTTTAAGATTTTTATAAAAATCAAAAGGAAACTTACATAAATATATTATAATAAAAAATATTATTATTTATAGTAATGATATTTTTTTTCACTTAATCACTTTTAAAACATTAATACAACGTTAATATATATTACAAGGAACACTTTATTATTCACATATAATACAAGTTATATTGATGGATAATATAGTTAGTTATACCTTTTAATACACTTATACTACAAGGTGTCAACTTCTTACTAAACAAGCATAATATATTTTTAAAAACAATTATAATACATACATATTTTATACTTAATTCACTTTTAATACATATGACAGATTTAACATAATATTGCTATGTATTGCTATAAATAATAATGAATAAAAAATATCACTAAAATCAGTAATTATTTATTAAAAACACTAAAACAAACGAAAATAACATAAACGGTCACTTAATTATAAAAGTAGGTCTAAAATGATCTCTTTTAACTATAAAGTCACAGTTTTGCTTGATTTCCACATTATTGTAGTTGATCAATTTCATGGCACGTACAATGGGATTGATGTGCAAGTCCAGCATCTCAGAGAACTATAAGTAACACTTCAAACTTTTTCCTTCTCACATTCTCAGTGCATTGCTTTTGTTTCCTTAGGTCTCCTGCAACATCTCGTATTCGTGCAAAGATGCTTTACGCCACCTCTAAAGACGCATTTAAAAGAGAGCTCGATGGTTTTCGTTATGAGATTCAGGCTACTGATCCAACAGAAGTTGATCTTGAAGTGCTGAAAGACCGTGCTCACTGAGCCATCTTGCAATAAACACTATCTTTCCTCTTATAAGGAACAGAACTCGCAGGGCCTTACTATCATCATAGTTATTAGTGCCAATATATCATCGTGTTTCTCACAGAGGAAAATTCTTCTTAAATAATTGGGATCTGGGAATGCTGATTTCCAACTAAGCATTTAGCTTGTTAGTGTATATGATGTTGGTATTGTACTGTTTTCCTTTTTTGTCAGATGTTTGAACACTTGGGAACCTGCATAATAATATGATATCAGTGTTTGCCAATTTTCCAATAGTGGACTATCAGTGGTCCTATTTCTTCAGCTAAGGACTATGAATATAAATATGTATTTCATTAGAATCAACATCTAATGCTCAATTAGTTATGAACTTTTTTCAAGATCAAAAATAGTTGAAAAAGACAATCATTGGGAGTAACTACTTTTAGACACAAAGCATATAAAATTCTGGTAACAGTAATTACACAGAATCACAAATACCTGCAACTCTACACTAATAGCTTCAATTAAAGAAACTATGGTACTAATAGATAGAACATATAAAGGATGAAAGGGAAAGAAATGAAGCTAGTAACTGCTTTTAAACACCATGAGACCCCCATCCTGAGTCCACCCACCATGAGGCCCCCACCCTGATATCTATGCGAAAATACACCACACACGGTCATAGTCTTATTGTATTGCTTTTTGACTATATATAGGGAAAAATTCTAAGGAAAAAATGAAAATCAAATTGGAGAAGAAGGAATTGATTCTACCGCTTAGATCTCAAAAAAATAAGCAAGTTTAAAAAAAATAACCTCCAAAATATACTCGAGGAAAAGTTACGACCATTTGAAGTTTCAACAAATGTATAGACTTGTGAAAAATTAAAATTCAAACGAATATAAAATGTGCATCTGATATCTTATCGAGGCGATACTGTTTTCCAACCTGATTATTTTTTTATATCCACGCGAAAAAACACCACACACGACCATAGGATTTATAGTTTTACGTTTATCCGTTTTTGACCATATATAGGGCAAAATTATAAGGAAAAAATGAAAGTCAAATTGAAAAAATAGATTGATTCTACCGCTTAAATCTCGAAAAAATAAGGAAGTTTAAAAAAATAACCTCCAAAAGATACTCGAGGAAAAAGTTACGGTCATTTGAAGTTTCAACAAATGTAACGTAAACGGGTAATTGTGAAAATTTGGACTTCAAATGGAAATAAAACAGGCATCTGATGTCCGATCGAGGCTATTTTTTTTCAAACCTGATTTTATTTTGATATATGCGCGAAAAAACACCACACACGGCCATAGGAGTTATAGTTTTACGTTTATCGGTTTTTGACCATATATAGGGCAAAATTATAAGAAAAAAATGAAAATCAAATCGGACAAAGAGATTGAGTCTATCACATATATCTCAAAAAACAAACAAGTTTAAAAAAAGAATCGCATCCAAATGATACTTGAGGAAAAATCTACGGCCATTTAAAGTTTCAACAAATATAACGTTAAAAGAGTATTTGTGAAAATTTAAACTTTAAACGGAAATAAAATGCGCATCCGATGTCCGATCGAGGAGTTTTTTTTTCAAACCTGATAATCTTTTTTATATCTACGCGAAAAAATATCACATACTGCCATAGGACTCATAGTTTTACGTTTACCAGTTTTTGACCATATATAGGGCAAAAATATAAGAAAAAAATAAAAGTCAAATCGGACAAAGGGATTGAGTCTAATGTGTTGATATAAAAAAGATAAACAGGTTTAAAAAAGAATCACATTCAAAAGATACTCGAGGAAAAAGTTACAACCATTTGAAGTTTCAACAAATGTAACGTTAAAGGGGTACTTGAAAAAATTTGAACTTTAAACAAACATAAAACGTGCATCCGATATCCGATCGAGGTGATTTTTTCCAACATGATTATTTTTCGATAACTACGTGAAAAAACACCACACACGGTCATAGGACTTATAGTTTTACGTTTACCGATTTTTGACCATATATAGGGCAAAAATATAAGAAAAAAATAAAAGTCAAATCGGACAAAGAGATTGAGTCTATCGCGTATATCTCAAAAAAATAAACAAGTTTTAAAAAAGAATCGCATCCAAAAAATACTCGAGGGAAAATTTACGGCCATTTGAAGTTTCAGCAAATATAACGTTAAAGGAGTATTTGTGAAAATTTAAACTTTAAACAGACATAAAACGTGAATCCGATGTATGATTGAGGATTTTTTTTTCCAACCTGATTATTTTTTTGATATCTACGCGAAAAATAGCACACACCACCATAGGACTTATAGTTTTACGTTTATCAATTTTTAACCATATATAGGGCAAAATTATAAGAAAAAACAAAGGAATTGAGTCTAACGCGTAGATCTTTAAGAAATAAGCTAGTTTAAAAGAGGAATCGCCTCTAAAAGATACTCGAGGAAAAAGTTACGGACATTTAATGTTTCAACAAATGTAACGTTACAGAGGTACTTTTGAAAATTTGAACTTCAAAAGGACATAAACTCGCATCCAATGTCCGATCGAGGTGATGTATTTCCAACCTAATTATTTTTTTATATCTACGCGAGAAAATACCACACTCGGCTAGAGTAATTATAGTTTTACATTTATAGGATTTTTTCCATATATTGGACAAAATTATAAGGAAAAAATGAAGGTCAAATCAAACATAGGGATAGAGTCTACCGCGTAGATCTAAAAAAAATAAGCAAGTGTAAGAAAATAATCGCTTCCAAAAGATACTCGAGGAAAAAATTACGATGATTTGAAATTTGAACAAATGTAACGTTAAAAGGGTACTTGTGGAAATTTGAACTTCAAACGGACATAAAACGCGCATCCGATGTTCGATCGAGGGGATTTCTTTTAACCTGATTATTTTTCGATATCTAAACAAAAAAATACCACACACGACTATTGGAATTATAGTTTTACGTTTATCGATTTTTGTCCATATATAGGAATAAATTATAAGGAAAAAATGAAGGTCAAATCGGACAAAGGGGTAGAGTCTACCGCGTAGATCTCAAAAAAATAACCAAGTTTAAAAAATTAATCCCATCCAAAAGATAACGATGATTTGATGTTTCAACAATTGTAATGTTAAAGGGTTACTTCTGAAAAATTTGAACTTCTAACAAACATAGAACGCGTATCCGATGTCCGATCGAGTCAAATTTTTTTTCACCTGATTATTTTTTCGATATCTACGCGAAAAAACACTACACATAGTTATAGTCTAATAATTTTACGTTTATCGGTTTTTAACCATATATAGGGCAAAATTGTAAGAAAAAATGAAAATCAAATTGGAAAATGGGATTAATTCTACCGCGTAGATCTCAAAAAAATAAGCAAGTTTTACAAAAATAACCTCCAAAATATACTCGCGAAAAAGTTACGGCCATTTGAAGTTTCAACAAATGTAACGTTAAAGGGGTATAGACTTGTGAAAATTTTAAATTTAAACGAATATAAAATGCGCATTCGATGTCTTATCGAGGCAATACTTTTTTAACCTGATTATTTTTTGATATCTACGCGAAAAAATACCAGACCCGGCCATAGGACTTATAGTTTTATGTTTATCGATTTTTTACCATATATAGGGCAAATTTATAAGGAAAAAATGAAAGTCAAATCGGAAAAAAGAGATTGAGTCTACATTGTAGATCTTGAAAAAATAAGCAAGTTTAAAAAAAGAATCGCCTCCAAAAGATACTTGAGGAAAATGTTATGGCTATTTGAAGTTTCAACAAATGTAACGTTAAAGAAGTACTTCTGAAAATTTGAACTTCAAACAGACATAAAACGCGCATCCGATGTCCGATCGAGGAAAATTTTTTCCAACCTGATTATTTTTTTAATATCTACGCGAATAAAGCTCCACACACGACCATAGGACTTATACTTTTACGTTTATGTGTTTTTGACCATATTTAGGGTAAAATTATAAGAAAAAGTAAAAGTCGAATCGGAAAAAGGTATTGAGTCTACCACGTAGATATAAAAAAAATAAGAAAGTTTAAAAAAAGAATCGTCTCCAAAAGATACTCGAGGAAAAAGTTACGGCCATTTGAAGTTTCAGCAATTGTAACGTTAAAGAGGTACTTGTGAATATTTGAACTTCAAACGGATATAAAATGCGCATCCGATGTCCGATTGAGGCGATTTTTTTTCAGAACTTGATTATTTTTCTGATATCTACGCGCAAAGACACCATACAAGGCCATAGGACTTGTAGTTTTACATTTATCGATTTTTTACCATATATAGGGCAACATTATAAGGAAAAATGAAAGTCAAATCGGGAAAAGGGATTGAGTATAACACATAGATTTCGAAAATATAAGCAAGTTAAAAAAAGTATCGCCTTCAAAAGATACTCGAGGAAAAAGTTACGGCCATTTTAAATTTCACCAAATGTAAGCTAAATGGGTACTTGTGAAAATTTGAACTTCAAACGAAAATAAAATGGGCATCCGATGCCTGTCGAGGCTATTTTTTTCCAACCTGATTATTTTTTTGATATATAAGCGAAAAAATACCACACACGGCCATACGACTTATAGATTTTTATTTATCGGTTTTTTAACATATATAGGGCAAAATTATAAGGAAAAAATGAAAGTCAATCAGACAAAGGGATTGAGTCTACCGCATAGATCTAGAAAAAATAAACAAGTTTAAAAAAAGAAATACTCAAGGAAAGAGTTACGACTATTTAAAGTTTCAACAAATGTAAAGTTAAAGGGGTACTTGTGAAAAATTGAACTTTAAACGGACATAAAATGCGCATCCGATGTCCGGTCGAGGAGTTTTTTTCCAACCTCATTATTTTTTTGATATCTACGCGAAAAAATATCACACAGGGCCATAGACCTTATGGTGTTACGTTTATCAGTTTTAGATCATATATAGGGCAAAATAAGGAAAAAAATAAAAGTCAAATCGTACAAAGGGATTGAATCTACCGCGTAGATCTCAAAAAAATAAACAAGTTTAAAAATAGAATCGTGTCCAAAAGATACTCGAGAAAAAAGTTACGGTCATTTGAAGTTTTAACTTTAAAGGGGTACTTATGAAAATTTAAACTTAAACGGACATAAAACGCGCATCCGATTTTCGACCGAGGAGTATTTTTTTCCAACCTGATTATTTTTTTATATCTATGTTTAAAAAACACCACACACGGTCATAGGACTTATTTTTTTTTTATGTTTATTGATTTTTGACCATATATAGATCAAAATTATAAGGAAAAAATGAAAGTCAAATCGGACAAAGGGATTGGGTCTACCGCATAAATCTTGAAAAAAAATTCAACAGCGAATCACCTCCAAAAGATATTCTAGGAAAAAGTTACGGCCATTTGGAGTTTCAACAAATGTAACGTTAAAGGGATACTTATAAAATTTGAACTTCAAATGGACATAAAATGCACAGTCGATGTCTGATCGAGGTGATTTTTTATCCAACCAGATTTTTTTTTGATATCTACGTGAAAAACACCACACACGGTCGTAGGACTTATAGTTTTATGTTTATCGATTTTTTACGATGTATGGGGAAAATTTCTAAGTAAAAAATGAAAGTCAAATCAAAAAAGAGATTGAGACTAATGCGTAGATCTAGCAAAAATATGCAAGTTTAAAAAAATAATCGTCTCCAAATGATACTCGAGGAAAAAGTTACTGCCATTTGAAGATTCAACAATTGTAACGTTAAAGGGGTACTTGTGAAAATTTGAACTTCAAATGGATAAAACACGCATCCGATGTCCGATTGAGGCGATTTATTTCCCAACATGATTATTTTTTGATATCTACGCGCAAAAACACCACACGCGGCCATAGGACTTATAGTTTTACGTTTATCGATTTTTGACCATATTAAGAGCAAAATTATAAAGAAAAAATGAAAGTCAAATTGGACAAAGGGATTGAGTTTACCGCGTATATCTCACAAAAATATACAAGTTTAAAAAAAGAATCGCATCCAAAAGATACACGGGGAAAAAATTATGGCCATTTGAAGTTTCAACAATTGTAACGTTAAAGGGGTACTTGTGAAAATTTAAATTTTTAACGGACATAAAATGTGCATCTGATGTCCAATCGAGAAGTTTTTTTTTCCAACCTGATTTTTTTATGATATCTATGCGAAAAAACACCACACACGATCATATAACTTATAGTTTTATGTTTATTAGTTTTAGACCATATATATGGCAAAATTATAAGGAAAAAATGAAAGTCAAATCGAACAAAGGGATTGAGTCTACCGCGTATATTTCAAAAAAAAAAATAAGCAAGTTTAAAAATAGAATCGCCTCCTAAAGATACTCAAAAAAAAATTAAGGCTATTTGAAGTTTCAACAAATGTAACGTTAAAGGGGTACTTGTGACAATTTGAACTTCAAACGGACATAAAAACGGCATCCGACATCTGATCGAGATAATTTTTTTCAAACCTGATTATTTTTTCAATATATACGTGAATAAAGCTCCACAAATGACCATAGGATTTATAGTTTTACGTTTATCGATTTTAGACGATATATAAGGTAAAATTATAAGGAAAAAATGAAAGTCAAATCAGAAAAAGATATTAAGTGTACCACGTAGATCTCAAAAAAATAAGCAAGTTTTAAAAAAGAATCGTCTCCCAAAAGATATCGAGGAAAAAGTTACGGCCATTTGAAGTTTCAATAATTGTAACGTTAAAGGGTACTTGTGAAAATTTGAACTTCAAACATATATAAAACGCGCATCTGATGTCTGATTGAGGCAATTTTTTTCAGAACTTGATTATTTTTTTGATATCTACGCGCAAAAACACCACGCACGATCATAGAACTATAGTTTTACGTTTATCAGTTTTTGACCATATATAGGGCAAAAATATAAGGAAAAAATGAAAGTCAAATCAGAAAAAGATATTGAGTGTACCGCGTAGATCTCAAAAAAAATAAGCAAGTTTTAAAAATAATCGTCTCCAAAAGATATCGAGGAAAAAGTTATGGTCATTTGAAGTTTCAACAATTGTAACGTTAAAGGGGTACTTGTCAAAATTTGAACTTCAAACAGATATAAAGCGCGCATCCGATGTCCGATTGAAGCGATTTTTTTTCCGAACTTGATTATTTTTTTGATATCTACGCACAAAAACACTATATATGACCATAGGACTTGTACTTTTACATTTATTGATTTTTGACCATATATAGGGCAACATTATAAGAAAAAAATGAAAGTCAAATCGGACAAAAGGATTGGGTCCACTGCGTATATTTAAAAAAAAATAAGCAAGTTTAAAAATAGAATCGCCTTCAAAAGATACTCGAGGAAAAAGTTACGGCCATTTGAAATTTCAACAAATGTAACGCTAAAGAGGTACTTGTGAAAATTTAAACTTCAAACGGACATAAAACGGGCATCTAATGTCCAATCGAGGCAATATTTTTTCTACCTAATTATTTTTTTGATATCTACGCGAAAAAACACCACACACGGCCATATGACTTATAGTTTTACGTTTATCGATTTTTGATCAAATATAGGGCAAAATTATAAGGAAAAATTGAGAGTCAAATCGCACAAAGGGATTGATTCCACCGCGTATATCTTTAAAAAATACGCAAATTTAAAAAAAGATTTGCATCCAAAAGATATTCGAGGAAAAAGTTAAGGCCATTTGATGTTTTAACATATGTAACATTAAAGGGGTACTTATGAAAATTTGAACATCAAACGGACATAAAACGCGCATCCAATATCTGATCAAATTGATTTTTTTCCAACCTGATAATTTTTTATATCTACACGAAAAATACCACACACGGTCATAGGACTTATAGTTTTACGTTTATCGGTTTTTTACCACATATATGGCAAAATTATAAGGAAAAAATGTAAGTCAAGTCGGAAAAAGGGATTAAGTCTACCACGTGGATCTCAAAAAATAATCAAGTTTAAAAAAAGATGCGCCACCAAAAGATACTCGAGCAAAAAATTACTGTTATTTGAAATTTCAACAAATGTAACGTTAAAGCGGTACTTGTGAAAATTTAAACTTCAAAAGGAAATAAAACGCGCATCCGATGTCCGATCGAGGTGATTTTTTCAACCTGGTTAGTATTTTGATATCTACGCGGAAAAAAACAACACACGTCCATAAAACTTATAGTTTTATGTTTATCGATTTTGACCATATATAGGGTAAAATTATAAGGAAAAAATTGAAAATCAAACCGGACAAAGGGATTGAGTCTACCACGTATATCTCAAAAAAAATAATCATGTTTAAAAAAAGAATTGCATCCAAAAGATACTCGAGGAAAAAGTTACGGCCATTTGAAGTTTCAACAATTGTAACGTTAAAGGGGTACTAGTGAAAATTTGAACTTCACGCGGATAAAAATGCGCGCCCAATGTCCAATCAAGGCGATTTTTTTCCAACCAGATTTTTTTCTCGATATCTACGCGAAAAAATACCACAGACGGCCATAGTCTTATAGTTTTATGTTTATCGATTTTTGACCATATATAAGGCAAAATTATAAGGAAAAAATGAAAGTCAAATCGGAAAAATGGATTGAGTCTACTATAAGGATCTCAAAAAATAAGAAGGTTTAATAAAGATTCGCCTCCAAAAGATACTCGAGGAAAAAATTACGGTCACTTTAAGTTTCAACAAATGTAACGTTAAAGAGGTACTAGTGAAACTTTGAACTTTAAACGGACATAAAACGCGCATCCGATGTCTGATGAAGGTGATTTTTTTCTAACCAGATTTTTTTTTTGATATCTATGCGAGAAGACACCATACACGGTCATAGAAATTATACTTTTACGTTTATCAGTTTTTGACCATATATAAGGCAAAATTATAAGGAAAAACTAATAGTCAAATCAGAAAAAGAAATTGAGTCTAACGCGTAGATCTCAAAAAAATTAAGCAATTTTAAAAAAAGAATCGCCTCCAAAAGATACTCTAGGAAAAAGTTACGGTCATTTGAAGTTTCAACAAATGTAACGTTAAAGCGGTACTTGTAAAAATTTGAACTTCAAACGGACATAAAAACGTGCAACTGATGTCCGATCGATATTTTTTTCCAACCTAATTAGTTTTTTGATATCTACGCGAAAAAACATAATACACAGTCTTAGAACTTATAATTTTACGCTTATCAATTTTTGACCATATACAGGGCAAAATTATAAGGAAAAAATTGAAAGTCAAATCGGACAAAGGGATTGAGTCTACCGCGTATATCTTGAAAAAATATCAAGTTTGTAAAAAGAATTGCATCCAAAAGATACTCGAGGAAAAAGTTACGGCCATTTGAAGTTTTAACAAATGCAACGATAAAGGGTACTTCTGAAATTTTGAACTTCAAACGGATATAAAAACGCGCATCCGATGTCTGATTGAAGCAATTTTTTTCTTCAATCAGATTTTTTTCTCGATATCTACGCAAAAATCACCACACACGGTCATAGGACTTATAGTTTTACGTTTATCAGTTTTTGACCATATATAGGGCAAAATTATAAGAAAATGAAAGTCAAATCGGACAAAGAGATTGAGTCTACCACGTAGATCTAAAAAAATAAGAAAGTTAAAAAAAATAATCGCCTCCGAATGATATTCGAGAAAAAAGTTACGGCCATTTAAAGTTTCAACAAATGTAACGTTAAAAGGGTACTACTGAAAACTTGAACTTCAAACTGACATAAAACGCGCATCTGATGTCCGATCAACTCGATTTTTTTTCAACCTGATTTTTTTTATATCTACGCGAAAAAACACCACACAAGGTCATAAGACTTATTGTTTTACGATTATCAGTTTTTTGACCATATACAAGGTAAAATTATAAGGAAAAATGAAAGTTAAATCGGAAAAAGGGATTGAGTCTACCGCATATATATATAAAAAATAAGAATGTTTAAAAAAGAGTTACATCCAAAGGATACTTCAGGAAAAAGTTACGACCATTTGAAGTTTCAAAAAAATGTAACGTTAAAAAGGTACTTGTGAAAATTTAAACTTCAAACGAACATAGAACGGGCATTCAATGTTAGATCGAAGCTTTCTTTTTCCAACCTGATCATTCTTTCAATATCTACGCAAAACACTACACACAACCATAGACTTATAGTTTTACGTTAATTGGTATTTTGAGCATATATAGGGCAAAATTCTAAGGAAAAATGAAAATCAAATCGGACAAAGGGATTGAGTCTAACGCGTAGATCAAAAGAATATACTCCAAAAGATAATCGAGGAAAAAGTTACGGTCATTTAAAGTTTCAACAAATGTAACGTTAAAGAGGTACTTGTGAAAAGTTGAAAAAATTAAATGGACATAAAATGCGCATCCGATGTGTGATCAAGTCGATTTTTTCCTACCTGATAATTTTTTTGATATCTAGCGAAAAACACCAACACAACCATAGTCTTATAGTTTTATGTTTATCTGTTTTTGACCATATATAGCAAAATTATAAGAAAAAAATGAAATTCAAATAAAAAAAGGATTGATTCTACCGAGTAGATCTCGATCAAATAAGCAAGTTATAAAAAAATCACCTCCAAAAGATACTCGAGGAAAAAGTTACAACCATTTGAAATATCAACAAATGTAACGTTAAAGAGGTACTTGTGAAAAGTTGAACTTCAAACGAACATAAAACACGCATCCGATGTCCGATCGAGGCGATATTATTTTTCCAACCTTATTATTTTTTCTATATCTACGCGAAAAAACACCACACACAGACATAGGACGTATAGTTTTACGTTTATTGGTTTTTGACTATATATAGGACAAAATTATAAGGTAAAAACAAAAGTCAAATCGGAAAAAGAGATTGAGTCGACCATGTAGATCTCAAAAAATTAAGCAAGTTTAAAAAAAGAATTGCCTTCAAAAGATACTCAAGTAAAAAGTTACGGCCATTTGAAGTTTCAACAAATTTAACGTTTAAGAGGTACTTCTAAAATTTGAACTTTTAATATATATAAAACGCACATCCGATGTGCGATTGAGTTGATATTTTCCAAACTGATAATTTTTGTGATATCTAGCGAAAAAACTCCACACACAACCATAGTCTTATAGTTTTAAGTTTATAGATTTTTGACCATATATAGGGCAAAATTATAAGGAAAAAATGAAAGTCAAATAAAAAAAAGGATTGATTCTACAACGTAGATCTCGAAAAAATAAGCAAGTTATAAAAAAATCACCTCCAAAAGATACTCGAGGAAAAAGTTACACCCATTTGAAATATCAACTAATGTAACGTTAAAGAGGTACTTGTGAAAAGTTGAACTTCAAACGGAAATAAAACACGCATCCGATTTTCGATCGAGGCGATATTATTTTTCCAACCTTATTATTTTTTCTCTATCTATGCAAAAAAAACCACACACAGACATAGGACTTATAGTTTTACGTTTATCGATTTTTGACCATATATAGGGCAAAATTATAAGGAAAAAATGAAAGTCAAATCGGAAAAAGAGATTGAGTCTACCATGTAGATCTCAAAGAAATAACCAAGTTTAAAAAAGAATTGCCTCCAAAAGATACTCGAGTAAAGTGTTACGGCCATTTGAAGTTTCAACAAATGTAACGTTAAAGGAATACTTGTGAAAATTTAAACTTCAAATGGACATAAAACACGCATCCGATGTCCGATCTAGGCGAATTATTTGTCCAAACTGATAATTTTTTGATATCTAGCGAAAAAACACCACACACAACCATAGTCTTATAGTTTTACGTTTATAGATTTTTGACCATATATAGGGAAAAATTATAAGGAAAAAATGAAAGTCAAATAAAAAAAGGATTGATTCTACAGAGTAGATCTCGAAAAAATAAGGAAGTTATAAAAAAAATCACCTCCAAAAGATACTTGTGGAAAAAGTTACACCCATTTGAAATATCAACAAATGTAACGTTAAAGACGTACTTGTGAAAAGTTGAACTTCAAACGGAAATAAAAAACGCATCCGATTTTCGATCGAGGCGATATTATTTTTCCAACCTTATTATTTTTTCTATATCTACGCAAAAAAATACCACACACAGACATATGACTTATAGTTTTATGTTTATTGGTTTTTGACCATATATAGGACAAAATTATAAGGTAAAATAAAAGTCAAATCGGAAAAAGAGATTGAGTCCCATGTAGATCTCGAAAAATTACGCAAGTTTAAAAAAAGATTTGACTCCATAAGATACTCGAGTAAAAAGTTACGGCCATTTGAAGTTTCAACAAATGTAAGTTTAAGAGGTACTTCCAAAAATTTGAACTTTAAATAGATATAAAACGCACATCCGGTGCGCGATTGAGTCGATATTTTCCAAACTGATAATTTTGTTGATATCTAGCGAAAAAACACCACACACAACCATAGTCTTAAAGTTTTACGTTTATAGAAGTAGGAACAATCATGCATCAACTCTATGACTACACATACAATGATATAGCCATAGTCTAACGTGATCTCCTAATATACATAGAAGAAACACACACTTTCACATTACTTCACATGTAGATAGATATGCTCAGACTTCACATAGCTCAACTACAAGAATCATCATAGTACTTCAAGTAGTTTACCGACAAGGCCATGATCATCATAATACATAAAGTAACGCGACAAGGCCACATCATTCATGTAGCACCACCACCATAAGTGGACCATACCAATCATCATTATAATACAAAAGCTATACATATTATTAATAGAGTTAGGGCAGCATACCACCCATTCAATCTCACCACTTCAATTCAAATCTAAATCATCCAATTCAATACCATAAGGCCCTTACCCATGGCCATGAACATCAATTCAATTCAATAACCATAATACTCAATGAATCTACGTCAATTCACCTACACATAAATTGAATACAATCCTTACAACATTCAATAGCCCATAGAAAACTACACTAGAATCCATAAGCATTAAGTCAATATCAATTCAATAAGCTTAATATTCAATGGATCTAAGAACATACAATACTTAATTAATCAAATTGAAAAAGCGTATAAACCATAAAATCATAATCTATATATGAATCAAAAGCCCATAACAATCTACACATGAATTCATTAATATCAAAGCATGATCACATAACCCATATTTTAGTCAAATTAAGAGATTTGAGAAGGTCAAGGGTTAATGGAGAATTTCATTGGAAAACATCAATAATATCATATTAATGTTTGACAATGTTTCATGCAAGAACCCAAGACTTAGAGTAGAAATTGGACTTTTTCATCTTTTAGAAATCTTTGAAAATCATCTTTGAAATTGACTCTAAGGTGATAGCAAGACTTAGATTAAGAAATTGCATACCTTATTAGAAGAAACCAATGATAATTGAAGAAGAAACTCCATTGAAGACCCATCTTCAAGCTCTATCTTCACCTTGAGCTCTCATGGAGGTTTTTCAAGAAACTTTGGGAGGGAATGCGTTTTGATCTAGGTGTTAGGGTTTAAATGAGAGTTTGATGACTTATATACTCTTAGGATACCCATAAACACCTAAAATAACTCTCCTCCAATTTTTTAAGACTTGGGGTGAATTTTCCAAAAAAAAAAATCCAAGCCATAACAGAAAGCTGGCATATTTTATAGCACCATCGATGCCCCAACATCAACGGTCCGTTGGTGAGACCACGCCCGGTTGATGCGGTTCTTTGATTGCTTCTACAGCTCCTCAACCTTCAGACTACATGGATCCATCAATACCTTCCATCGACGAGCCTTCGTCTGGTCGACTTGCCATCGTTTGGGGCAGTCGATTGCCACTGCCTAGCAGTGTTAAGCACCAAACTGGGGTCCTCCTTCTAGGTCCCCTTGTGGGTCCTAGGTGGAGTAGTACCCGGACTTTAGACCTCTAAACACGTACGTCTAGGTATTAGGAACATCTCCAAACATGTTCAACATCAAACAAGCCATGTAACATGCTAAAACATCCAAAATCACAAGGATGTCTAAAGGCTATCTTTCAAACGTCACCAGACGTTCTTGGACGTTTGACCTCCAAACCTTACCAAACTCAACATGATGACTCTAAACACTATTATCAATCATATAAGTACCGGATAAACTCATTACTCACAAATAAGCACTTGAAAACAAATAAGGCACATAGGTGACTAGTCGTCGAACGTCTTGGTCGTCCCTTGATGTTTGGCTTCAAACTTTACCCAAATATTTAGACACTACCTGAAACATAATTTTTAACCATCTTAGGACTTCAATACTTCATGTCACACACATTAGGCCCTAGTTTAACCTAAGTCATTTTTTTGGAAATATGATAACATGAAAATAACTATGTCTTATTGTTGTTGTGGTATTGTAAGGATCCTCAAAATGAATTAAGGTGTTTAGAGCCTCATATGTGCCTAAAAAGTTTAATAACTTGTTAATAAGGTGCTTAATAGTTTTTATAAGTGATTTGAATTTGTTTAGAGGTCAAACATCCAATAACGTCCAAGACGTTTGCAAGTTAGTCTTGAGATGTGCTAGTGTGTTCTAATGTGTTTTTAGCATGTTTTACGTGTTGTTTGGTGCTCAAATTGATAGTAAGGACCTTAACATGTATATTTTAATTAGGTTTAAAACTTCTTGGAATGACTCCCCAAGGACCACCCAAACGGTCCTTGAGAAGGACCCAAATGCTGCCTAGACACTGCCTTGGCAGTGTCCAAACGACAACCAAGGAATGACGGCTCATGCATGGATAGACACCCCGTCAACTGAGGGCATTGCTCAACAATTAGAAATGTGAGATAAACCACAAATATGGGAGTCTCTGACCAAAATGATGGAGAATAAGGACGTCTCATCGACCAGACGACGCCCCGTCGACTACCCTCCCGCGATTGAACCTGCAATCTTTCTGTCAGACGCTGCCATGCAAAGGGTAAATTGGAAAATTCACCCTACGTTCTAAAAAGGGTATAGGTGGTTATTATGGGTTATTTTAAGTACATAAAGTTGGTTAATGGCATAAAAAATCCATTCCCAATTCATTCTTCAAAATTAGACTTTTCCTATCAAAACAAGCTCTCTCTATAAACCTCCATTGGATATGTTGATCTAGAACAACTTAGAGGATGTATTTTCATGTATTATTCTTCAAGTTTTCATGGCTTTATTATGTAATGAGGTATGGTAATCCTTCATCCTTAGTTAACCATTCATCTAAGGAGTTCCTTCAAAAGTTTTCAATGAGATTTCATGATCCATATTCCTATCTTTCAATCTAGTCATGGGTCCATTGTCAAAATGATTTCAAAAGAATACTAATGATAAAATGATGATTACTATTGTTTGATTGATGATTTTCAATCCAATTTCATGAAGAACCCATGCTCCTTCTAAACTCTAAATTTAGCCTATAACGTGGGTAATGTGATCTAGTTGAGATGTTAATGAATTGTGATTTTCTATGTGATATGATGATAAATTATTGTTAATTTATCAATGATGATCAAGGCTTTGAGAATTGGTAAGATTTGACCTATATTCCTCTACTTTCTATAGAATTGGTAATGTATTGTACATTGTGTGGTATGGTCCACTTATTGGTGGTGGTGTTTACTTTCTTGTCAATTTCTATATGATGTGATCATGGCCTTGAAGGAAATTTTTTGTATTAAGAAGTGTGTTTATGATGATCATATAATGTGAAGCTATATGTCTAATCTTCTTTACTAGTATCATGTTCTAGGTATATTGATGATGCGTCCTACATATGAATGATCATGCTAGGGTTAGGAGGGTTTATACGTGTAACATTGTTGAAGTGATATTGATTAATGACCAATACCTATGTACCCCTATATGAATGTGTTGTCTTAAGCATGATTAGAAGTCTTAGATATAAATGATAAAGATGTCTTGTCTCCTATGTTATTGTCACATCCGGGTTTACCCCTAGACGTAACCGGCATCGTCGTCCTTTTGAAGGACTAAGATAGCCTCTTAGTTTCATGTCATTACATTCATAGTTTGAAAAATCCGAAAAAATTTAAAATTGTCATTATCGCTACTTGGAGGTTTACATAGACCTCTACATACACATAATATATATTCATATCGAGTACACATAACCCTTCATATAGGAAGGTTACATAGCCTTTTACTTTTATTGCACATACATATAAAAAATATAGAAATAGTCTCAACGATTATCTCATCTCATACCATCTAAACGAATATCACAATATGGGCATAGCCACTACATCAATTCAACAAGATCATGTATAGGTCATTCAAAAGTACAATATTCAATTAAAAAGGAAAGGAATGATAGAGTCAATAATCTCATAACAAAATCCAAAGCTAGAGGATGGCATTGCCCTCAAAAGTTGAGGACCTACCCTACTTGGATGAAAGGAAGAATCCAAGCCTTCAACAATGTCGCTTTCCAAACTCTTCAACGACCGGAACCTAAAATGTTTGGGAAAAGGGAAGAAAATGGGGTTAGTACTCCACATTTAATAAGTATGAGGTCTTATGTACATACACAAGCAAAACATGCTAAAGGGGACTTTTTATCAAAACATGTCATTTACCCCTTTAGGGACTTAATGCAAAGTCAAGTAATTCATATCAATCAACCAACATGCTTACTTTCTCAACAAGTAATACTTATCCCAACATACTTGAAACCATGATTTACTACAACCCTAACATCAAGGAATAATATCACAACAATGAATAAGAGTTAAACATCTCATAATAAGCAAGACAACTACTCACAAGTCCGTATCAAGTCAACAAGTGCAATGACCAAGCAAAGCCCCATAACCTTACTCAATCAAGTATCCTCAACAAGAAAAACATGACCAATTTTCAACTTAACAAATCATGGCATTTAGGCTTTCATTTCATCATATATTATCATTATAATCCAAGGCATATTCATAAATGAACTAATCAACATATAGTATCAACAATATGTCATGGTCATTATATATACATCATATATTATCATAACATAACAATATATAAGAACCTCCTCCTGATACTCCCCTCAAGGCTAACTAGTGCAATGTCTAGGTAGAGTCTCATACCCCTACCTAGAATAAGCTAGACCCCTTAGGTTATCCAAGTTAGAGTTCAAGTCCTTTAATTCGTTTTACCTTTTGGGAACATTGTGCCCTAACCGACATAGACCACATGAGCTAGTGTGGAATTCGGTGTCATAAGACCCTACACCGAAAGAATGCGCACTACTTGCCAAGGTAGTACCAAAACATGAAACATAGTAACTACGTGGATCCACTAACTAGTATTCCTATGGGGGCAACAAGTTCAAGAATTAGGAGATTTAGTTGGGACCCTCTTTATGTGCCATGCATTATAGTCTCCAATCTCAAGAATAACATAGTGTTCCCACATTCCCTATGTGGAAAGGACACTCCTCTATCTAGTTCACTCAGTGCTAAGCTAGAGTCCTTTTTTGAAATGTCTTTAAGCCTTTAATTATCAATCGTAGCTTAATTTAGGTCATAGGGTCTACCCCTTGTATAATCATAATCATCAATAGCTCAATAAGAATTGTATGAGTATAATTCCTTTCATCACGATTCATATAAGTGAGGTTAACACATTAGCATTTCATAGCATATTAAGGCACATCGATAGTTGTCACCATCCTTATATCACATACACCATAATCAACCTCACAACATAGTCAATACATTTAAATTCAACATCATACCACCCTATAATCCTAGTATAAGGCATACTCCAATGTAATATCATGACTTAACAACAATTAATCACAATTGGAAGTAAAGATAGAGATTCTAAGACTTACCAAGTCTTCTTCATATTCTATCATCAAGGTCTTACCATCAACCCATAACTCAACCCAACTTGGGGAGTAACATCATCACACAATGATAACCAATAAGATAATAAGGTCAATTTCATCTCTATAACACAATTCATCTTTAGATCACAACTTAAGACAAGGTACATAGGCTAATTTCACATTATAATTCATAACCTAAATCACATCTCAAGAACTAGAATGATAGGCCTATAATTTATCTTAATTTAATCATTAATAACACCATAGGATAGTAACTTAATCAACAACCAACTCAATTGAATGATCACAATAAAATATAGGTCAAGATCACTACCTAGGGTTCGGGATAGAGGATCATATTGTTCAATTTAGACCAAATCATCAACAATTACCATAAACAAGTTGAATTACATGTTAATATAATCAATATAACCCTAAGAATTCATTAACAACTCAATCATAACTTCAATTTCGTAATTGAGTGAAACCTATAAGAAAACTCAACTTTTTGAAATCTATTTTGAAGGAACCCTTTGAGGAAAGAATCTCAAAGGTGAATAGAACCCATACCTTAATGTTTGTCAACAATTTGATGGTAATTTCTTCCCTTTCCATCCCCCAAACCCTAGTCCTTTCTAATCTTCAATGGTGAGTTTATATAGAGAGAAAAATAGTAGAGAAGGAAGAGAGTTTATTTGAGAGTTGTCTTTAGGTTAATGAGGGTTAAGGGTATTTATAGAGGGACTTAATCAACATAATTAACATTTCTTTAATCCCCAACTAACCCCTAAATCACTTAATTAATTAAATATAATAATTTAAAATTTGGCAGTGAAACTCGACCCTCACAGACGAAACCCCGACCGACGGGCCGTCTGTGAGTCGACAGACAACCCCCCTCCGTCCTGCACTCCGTCGTCTCGGTAGAGACTGTGCAGGTGAGGGCTTCCTCCAATTTGTCTAAGTGTGGGACGATGGTGGCATCGATGCCCCGTCGATCCACACACGGACCATAACCTGCACCTCTTCACTCCGTCGATGAGTTCAGAGACTGTGCAGGTGAAGGGACCTTCTCCACCAATCTAAGTGTGGGACGACGGTGGCATCGACGCCCCGTCGATCCACACACAGGTCGTCTTCTATCCCGTCGATGCACATTGTCAGGCAGTGTTGCATCAAACTACAGGGGTCCTCCTCAAGGGCCCTTAGTTGGTCCTTAGGGAGTCATACCCGGACGTTTAAACCATGGAAAACCTATTACCTACCTTTCCACTAATTTTCGTACATTTCCGACTCTTAAAAGTTAGTCAAAAAGTCTAAGGCACACTAACATCTCTTTGAACCAACTTTCCGGACGTTTTGAACGTTTTGTTTCTTAAACTTCCTAAATGACCTATATTCATAAAAAATGGACTTAGAAACAGTGGATAGACTTTATGACACCTATGTTAGGATTTACAATATGTCTTGGATTTTCAAGGTGTTACATAATCCCCTCCCCCCCAAGGAACATTCGTCCTCGAATGACACCAAAACTCTTTCGAAGGACGAAATAGACTCAAGACTATCAGCCCAACCAATCAACAATATTAATTCAACATAATTCATGTCATTTCAACAAGGCAAATATCAAAACTCATATTACCACACATAAGGCTCAAAACACTTCATCATGAGGCATTTCCTTCTCACAACACTTATGAGCTCAACATACATTACATGAGTCAGTTAGCACAAAGTTCAACTTAACAACATGCTACCTATCATTTCATGAAGACACACCATATCAAGATGCACAACATAACTCAAAACAAGCAAAAAGCAAAATTTCAAGTTTTTAAGAGCAAAATACTACAGTAACTTCACTGTAAGTTCTTTCAAAAATGCATAATGTGCAAAACTTCACCAAAAAATCAAGAAACTTCAATTTCTAGTCATATTTATACCATTTTAATCATTTTCTCTACTCTATTCTTCTCCATGATATATAATTATTTTTCTATTAATTCTCACTATTATAAATTTAACTCTTAACCCCTTTAATCTGCTTATTATTTCATGGTTAATATCATGGCATAACAATTTTGTATGTCTTCACCAACTACTATAAATATGAGTATAAGAACTCACATCTTATACATTTGAAGACTTGAAGAACTTCTAAAAAATAAGAGAAATTGGCATTACTTATTTCTATCTATTTTCATAGTTTCTCTATTTTATTATAATTTTTTATTTGCTCTAATTTCATAATATGTTATCATCATGAAGCTTTAATCAATTGTATCAACAAGGTTAATGTTGTGTTTAATTTCTCTTTGGAACAAGTGAGTTACTGGTATTACTATAACACATTTTTTATTGTGAAATCCACTTTATATTTTATTTGTGATCAGAAAATACAATTGCATATAATATTTTTGAATTTTAAATTATGTTTGTTTCATTGAATTATTTCATTTGTCGAATTGAATGTGATAAAGTGCATGATAAGTACGAAATGTGACAAAATAGTTAGTGATTGTACAAATGAATGTGGGCACAACAAAGGACAAAAGGATAATAGTCATCATTGTCCTAATTGTAATATAGCACTTTATGGGTTCTTAATTAAAATAGTCCTTCAAAAGAGAAGATAATGTTTACCATCAATTTAGTACGAAAAGTGTTGAACACGTTGTTGTCATGCGACTAAATTTGATAAATCTTATAAGCTTCGATTAAAATAAAGAAATACAAAGTGATGATGCATTTAGCCTTTTAAAGTAAGATTAGAGTGTGTTATGTGAGGCTAAAAAGTTACTATATAATTGGGGTCACCAATCGCTTAACATTTGGGCCTTTTATCATCACTTTGAGCATTGTTTCATGGGAATTTTTTAAATCACTTTGATCATTATTTCATGGGAATTTTTTTAAGGGAAATTTGTATATAATAGCAAATTAATAATATAAAATAAATGGAGTAGCTATGATCTAATTTCATTGTACTCCATAGCAAACGTTTGCAAAAAATTGTCAGGCGCCTCTCTCCCAAATATCTCGCTCGCCACTCTCCTCCAATCTCTCGCTCGCTTCCTCACTTTTTATACAAACACAAGTGTATAAAAATTATTTCTAATTGTATAAAGCAGAGAAAATTGTATAAATATATATATATTTTTGTTCCCCCCCTCTCCCTCTTCCAGATCTCGCTCACCACTCTCCCAAATCTCGCTCGCCACCCTCGCCTTTCTCACTTATACAAACAGAAGCGAAATGTATAAATTGCATTTTTGTTTGTATAAAGCGTGAGAAAATTGTATATACACATGCAAATACATATATTTTCGTCCTATACACTTATAATTATACGACAAAAATACTCCTCTGCCCAGTTTCTTTTGCCTTTCTCTCTTTCTCGTTTTATACAATCTCTCTTTCTCGTTTTATACAATTCGATTCAATTGTATATTCCTTGTCAAGTCTCTTTTGTCTTTCTCTCTTTCTCATTTTATACAAATTCAAATTGTATATAATGATTCTATACACTTATAATAATACAATTAGTTTTATACACTTCGTTTTTATACAGTTCTCCGCCCAAGTGTCTTTTTCTTTCTTGTTTTATACACTTCGTTTTATACAATTTGCTTCAACTATATATGTATAGCGAATTATACAGTTTCTATATTTGCTATGGAACGCAATTATGCAAACTTTGTTATAGCATACAAATATGAATTTTTTATTTGCTATATGTGAAAGTTGCCCTTTTTATTAAAACAACAATATTTTAACATTTAATAGGATCCCTTAGCAATATTTTAAAGTTGATAATATTTTAGTCTGTTATAGTTTGATTTATGTTCTTTTTTATCTTTATTTAACTTAACATAATATAATTATGAAATTAAAAATTAGAGAAAATCAAGGGAGGAAAATATTTTAAATTAGATTAAGTTGCCGAAAATCTTTATTACTTTCCTTGCAAAAGATTATGAGGCCTAAAGTAGGTAGTCTCTTCCTTCTTCCTAAAGGTCATTGTTTGTCCTTATTTTTCAAAACTAGTTATTGTTATGAAACATTATGATAATACCTTAGAGTTTTATCTATTAAATTTGATTTTTTAAAAAGTTAAAAATTTGAACACCTATAATTTTATATGTGATTCGCTTATTTTCTCACGGTGTATTTATTTTATTTATCAGAACTTTGTATCCTTTTAAATCGTATCGGATATATGTTATTTGACATACTTTTCTCACGGTGTATTTATTTTATTTACCAGAATTCATTATCTTTTTTTAAATTGTTTCATTCCAATATGTATGTCATTTGTATTTGTATTCATTCTAGTTTTCATGTTTTATTTTGTATAATGAAACTCGTATTTATTTATTAGTTCGTATTCATTCCAATACATATGTCAAATGAATCTGTAGTTATTTAATAAACATATTTGTATTCATGTACTTTTTTCATTGTGTATTTATTTTTCTCTTCATATTCTGTTTCCTTTCTTAAGTCGTATTCATTCCAATAGGTATACTATTTTTAATTTGTATTCATTCTAGTTATTATATTGTATTTTTTATAATGATAAATAAAATACAAAAATAATATGATGGAAAAGTAAAAATAAAACTGAAAAACAATAAATGAATATTTGTTGTAATCATTCTTAAATAAAATACATAACTAGTTGGTATACCTTTGGAATGAATATAAATTAATGGAATGAATATAATTAAGAACAAACATAAGATTCATAAACTATGCAAAATGAGATTTTGAATAATACAAATATTAATAGCATACATATTGGTTTAAATACGAATTGAGAAACGATATAAAATTATGAAGAAAAAAAAACTATGGACACAAAACAAACTAATAGGAAACATGGTCTTCTCCTGCAAGTTTTCTTGTGTCTTTCGCTGTTTTTTGCTTTATACAAACACAAATTATATAATTAATTCTTTTGTATATGTATACCGAAATAGATTATACAATTACTTCTTTTGTATATATGTATAGCGAAATAGTCAGCTTCTTTTGTGTATATATATATATATATAGTGAAATATCCAGCTTCTTTTGTATATATGTATATAGCTTCTTTTGTTTTGATATATGTGAAAGTTACTCTTTTTTTCATGTATATAATAAAAATGAAAGAGCTTGAACGCAAAAATAAAACTTTAAAATCTGAATAGAAGCCACAAAATCCAATCAGGAGCTAGTTTGGAAGGACATACCAAGTACGAAATGCGCTGATTGCGGCAGTGTAAAAGAGTTATCGATCTTATATTTTAATGAAGAATATATTTGTCTAAAGAAATTCTCTTTATTTTTTAACACATTTGCTTTGTAATTGAATTATGAGTGGTTAAAATTTTCAATTCCAAGAATGTGGTGTTAACTCTTAAAATGTATTTTTCGTTCTAAGTTGTACAAATCGATTTGTTATCGATCCATCTATTCTATTTGATCCGTCTTTGTTAATTGCTTTACGAGTTTCATATGTTTGCTAGTCAGTGGTTGAATTTGCACGTAGGTGAATAGTGGCGCACTATTATTGAACGAAAATACTGCTGTTATTGATTGAAATGGAAATGACATCTTTTATTTTCGAGCTGAGATTACAAAACTAAGTGAGAAATGCACATTTATTTCGTTACATTACATATGTCTTAAACTAACTTTTCATTATGTAATGACTCTGCTATTCTCTTTGCAATGCAATAAGCAGTAGACTGTATAGTGATCATGGGATTGACACCAACTGCAGTAGGAAGCACACTTCCATCACATACATATAGGCCTTTCGCCTCCCAACATTCTCCGTTTTCATCTACTGCGCCATCTTCCTTGCTCGATCCCATCCGACAGCTTCCCATTTGATGTGCAGAGGCATAAACTGTCCAGTTTTCTTCTTTAGACATTGGCCCTTCAGGAGCTTCGACTGTATCAACAAACTCTTCTAACTCTTCATTCTTTATGTCTTTACATTTGATTTTCTGTCCATCGCTTCGATATGTTCCCACTTCAACTGCTCCTGCTGCAATCAGTATCCTCAGTGCCCTTCTTAATCCAGCTTTGATATTCTCTTTGTCTATTCTATCCAAGCTGTATTTTATCCTCCCTGCTTTCTTTACTTCTCCTCGACCTTGATCTTTTACCAATGCTAACAGAGTTACTGTTCGCGAGTACTTTGTCATCTGTTCCTTCATATCCTGACCAGAAGTCCATGGAAACAAACTGGCGAAAGAAGCAGGACCCACAGCTGTAGCTTCTATTATGGCCTGTGCATTGGTTTCTTCAGGTACCATCTTATGAAGGGATGTCATTATTCCTCCCTCGTAATTTTTGCCTTTGATTTCAGACATGGATTCGGGGAAGTATCCCCACGCCAAAAGAACGGGGTGGAGATGGAGGTTTGTACCAATGTTCTTGTTCTGCAATCCACTGGAAAGCAGCAAAGGAGGTGTGAAGAGAGCTCCACAGGAAGAAATCGTGGCACGAGCTTTGATATGTAGCTTCCTAGTGATCTTCTTGCTTTCAGTTGTAGCAATTACTCCAAGACATGTTTTTCTCATTTTACCATCTTCCAGTATGAACCTTTCTGCAGTACATCCAGTCAAGATAACTGCGCCTGCATTAACAGCATCGACAAGCCAAGTGGAATCAGTCCCTTTCTTGTCTCCTGTTTTACAACCATAACCACAAGAACCACAATAATGATTCTCTGAAGAATTTCTTGGTATTTTCTCAACTTTCAAACCAAGATTTTCACACCCTTTTCGTATTACTTGATTCTGAAGCCCTTCCTCAGAACAATTCTCCGTTACACCAATCCGTTTGCATACTGCATCCATAGCAGACTGATATTCAGAAGTTCCAAACCATGAAATCTTGTGATTCACAGACCAGTCTTTAAGAACATCATTTGGTGTTTTAATAGAAGCGGACCAGTTTACGGCTGATCCACCGCCAACTGTTGTTCCAGCCATAATCATTACCTTTCCATCAAGACTACTAAGCATTGCACCTGTCTCATATAACTCACTCAAAGAAGGTCCTTCAAGACCAGAATAATCTTCAGGAACAAAGTAATGTCCTTTTTCTAGCACGACGACTTTGTAACCTGATTTCGCAAGGATTCCAGCTGCAACACCTCCACCACATCCAGAACCGACAATCAAAACATCACATTCAATCTTAAAGATGTTGTCTTTTGTATCCTCAGTTATAACTACATCTTTCTTAGATAAAGATTCTTTCAGAGTTTCATCACTCTCATTTACGGTTTCCACAATCCCCCTTTCAAGTGGTCTTTCTTTCTTGTTTTCATATAGAGCCTCTGTTGTCTCTGGAAGATGATATCCAATGGCTTCCCAGGTAGGATTCTTGCAATTTTCATCAGTCTGCGCCACAAACACCAAGTTTCCAAAGTCAAGGTTAGTTCCAAATTCCAATATGTTATCAATGATGATTCATAAACACGAACGAATCTAATAATTGAGGCTTATCACTAGTACTGTATTTTTTTAAAAAAAAAAAAAAGAGTACGATGGGCAGGACCTGACAATTCCCAGAAATACTTGAAGAGAAAACTTATATAATAGACAAATGGTCAAGTAGGACAAGATAGGAACATTACCCAAGAGAAGAAGATGAACAAATAGATAATTTTGATCATCAAGAAGGTAATCCTTAGTGGAATGAGAAAAGTTTCTCTGGACCATCTTTGTAGAAGAGCTTCTCTATCCTTTAAGGCTAATTCAGAAAAGTTGTGAACAAAAGGCCATCTTTTATCCAAACAGACTCTACCACAAAGCAGAAGACTCCCTAATCTTGTTGTTAACAAAAACACAACTATCCTTATTATCAACAAGGCCTCAGGCTTGCTCCTCTTCACCAGTAGCTCTGCAACCTATTCACCAACCAATCAAAACAAAATATCAACACAGAGAACCAGAAAGAAAACCTCAAAACCAATACTAGCAGATAGCAAAGACCAATGCTTGATAACCAATATTGGAATATTTTAAAGAACAATGCTTTAACACAAAAAGCCCATCATATTAAAATAAGAATCTTGTTTGCCAAAAGGGTCTTTTCAAGAATCAGTCAACTGCAAAAAAAAAAAAAAAAAAGGGACAGGAAAAAATACCCTCAAAATCTATAGTATGAGTATAGCAAAGACCAATGCTTTATTACCAATAGTGGAAAATCACAAAAAAAAAAATGCTTTAACACTCATACAATAAAAAAAGGAAACAAGTTAAATGAAGAATCTTGTTAGCAAAAAAGGGTCTTTTCAAGAATCACTAAACTGCAAAAAAAATAAAGGTTAAAAAGACCGGTGACAAAAAAAAAAACACCCTCAAACCAATAATAGAAGATAGTTACAAAGACCAATTCTTTATCACAAAAAGACCATCACATCACACTTAAAAAAAACAATCTTGTTAGCAAAAAAGAGTGCCCTTTTCAGAATCTAGAAAATAGTTACAAAGAACCATGCTTTATCACAAAAACACCACCACATCACAATAAAAACACAATCTTTTTTGCAAAAAAAAATGTCTTTTCAAGAAACAACGACAACAACAACAAGAAGCTCAAAAAAGGGAAAAAAAGACTTAAATTTACCTCATTAGTGGATGGAGGGTGAGCCCCAGAAGAAGCAAAGAATGAATTATCATTGTTATTACAAGGTGGCACAAGAGTTTCACAAAAGGAAGAAATAGTTTGAATTTGAGAAGAAGAAAAGCCATGTGTATAGCTACTGCTAATTCTTCCTCCTTTTAATGAAGAATGACATTCTGTTTCCTTCACCATATTTGTTAGTAATACCTCAGCTTTCTAGTTTTGAGTTATCCTATAATGTCAGAGGCTAAAAATGAGTATTTATATATATATAGTACATATTACAATTGTGGTTGGTTTTGATATATCAAATCCTAATAGGCTTGGGAATCTCTTTCCTACTAATATAGGGATTAATTTTAATTTGAGTTAATTTCATATTTAATTGAAAGAAAATTATAAATAGGTTATTCGAGATTTTATTATTATTACAGTGAAATTATTTTAAGATAATTTGTTCTCGAACTAACGAATTTAAGTGTGTTCCTTCTATTTTTTCTTTAAAGTAGTTTAATGTACATTTTTTGAACGTGTACTTCACATCAATCAATAATATGACTTTGAACAGTATACAATCTTGATGCTAAATTTATTAGTCTTTATGTCTATTTTACAGACTAGTTATACAGTATAGGGTAGAAAACTAATTTTATCATTTTAATGTTAAATATTTTTAGGAATCATAATTGTGTGAAATAAATAATTTCGTATAATATTTTGAGTTATTGTACTTATTCTCTAAAACAGACCATTTCATTAAAGAGTCTATTTGGATTGATTTAAAAAAATAACTTTTAAAAAGTAATTTTAAAAGTGTTGAGATTTATTTTTAAAATAAGTAGTTATGTGTATAAATAAAAGTGATGCAGTTGAAAGAAAAAATTGTTGATGTGTTTGAAAAATAAGTATAATAATGATAATAATAATAATAATAATAATAATAATAATAATTAAAGAATTAAGAGCAAAAAAGTAATATATTTGATCAATACAAAATGACTTTTAAATTTTAAAAAAAACATCCTCACCTAACTTTTAAAATAAGTTATTTTTGACTTAAAATAAGTTAAAAACTTAAATTTATTAGTCTGTATGTCTATTTTACAGACCAGTTATACGGTATAGTGTAGAAAACTAATTTTATCATTTTAATATTAAATATTTTTAAACACCCTCACCTAACTTTTAAAATAAGTTATTTTTGACTTAAAATAAGTTAAAACTTAAATTTTATGTCAATTTTATTATTTTTTAAATTCATCCAAATAGGCTCTAAATATTAACGCTACTATTTTAAACTACATAACAACATCAAATTTTATTATTTTGTATTATCTATGAAAATATTTATTCGCATCAAATCATTGTATTTAAAGATGTAATCAAATTAAAAACTGATTAAAAATGGATACTAATTTGATTGGTGTGATTTTGATTGTACCAAAAAAAGAAAAAAGAAAATCAAACCATTCCGATAAATTATCATACATTGATTTAACACTTATTTTATATATATACAAGATATCAGTATTTCATGTAAATAATGGTAAATACTTTTGATCATCAACTTACTTTTTTAATCTGCTGATTTCACATGAATCGTAATATTATTAAAACATATTTTTTATAAGGTCTAAAATATTCTCAAAGTATTGAAAATAATACAAAACTATCTTCCATCTACCTATTAGCTCCAAAATATCATTTCCATCCACCTATTGGGTCCAAAATACCCTTGTCATCCACATTTTGGTTCAAAATTGACCACTTATTAACGGTTTTATATTTAAACTATTTAAATATTTTTTAAAATACGTGGCGCTCAATTATTTGTTATAATTTAACTTATTAGTATAATTTATAAATCAATCCATCAACCACCCATTACTAATTAAACTCCTCCAAATTAATAAACCCGTCACATTATTAATGAAACAATAGAAAAGCTACTGTCAATTGAGAGTTTTTACAAATTTGAGGCGAAAATATCTAAAGAAATAAATTATCATACATTCAAGTGTCTAAATAAAAATTATCGATAAACTTAAAAGTTTGACTACATTCATCTTATTCTTACGTCTCAATTATGTGATATTACTTCATAGGTAATTTTTTTCAAAATAATATATTAAAGGTTTTAAAACAAATCATAAATATTTATAAAATTATATTTTAAAAAAGTGCATGAATTAATTCGAGATGTATTATTTTTTACCTTTAATCATAAAAATCTAATTCAATCTAGAAAGAGAATCCTATGAAAGTCTCCTCCTAAATAAGCGGCTCAACCTAAATTTTATTGAGGTTCGATTCGGACTCGAATAATTTTGGATGTCATTTTCAGGAATCTATAATTTCATCGTGTTTTAGTAGTGTTTATGGCGATTTTAATATTATAATTGGATTATTAATTGGGTGAGATTTAATAAGTAATTAGTGATAGTGGGTTGGTTTATAAACTATATTAATAAATTAAATTATAATCAATAGTTGAACGTCAATTATTTTTAAAAAATTATTTGAAGAGTTTAATTTAAAATAATTAAATAAGTGGTAAATTTTGAAAGTAAAGGTGGGTGACAAGTATATTTTGAAGTCAATAAGTGGATAAGGACATTTTGAAATCAATAGGTGAATGAAGAGTAATTTTATATCATTTTCAATTCTTCAACAATATTTTAGGTCTTTTTTTATCCAAACCCAAAGCCTCAACCTAGAGTCTATAATTATGAATATGTGGTATATGGTGTATTTTTTAAATTTAAACTTTCTTTTGTTCAGATATCATTTATTTTTTCAATGACTCGTTCCTTTGATTTTAAAGGGTTGGCCTTTCTATGTGTAGTATTTTTAATTTGTAGATGTTAGAGAAATTCAGATACATTTATTTTGTGATAGTAAAGAAAAAATTATTGATTCATAATGCTTTTATTTATAAAATAATTGGTTCATGTATGTATTGTTTTAGGCCGGCCATTGTTTTACTATCAATCTATCATTGTCTAGTCATATATTTATATTAAAAAACAAATTAATTCGGAAAAAACTAACTGCTCATTTTTATTTGTGCGATTAGATTTGATTTTAGAAATTTAAAATTACGTTAATTTGATTTAATTTTTAATTGAAAGATCAGTTCAAATCAAATCATGAATACTATTCCATTGTATTATTTTTTTTCCACTTAATTTTTTATATTTACATTTACATTGGAGTCCCACTAAATTTGAATCACGTTGAAAAATTCAAAAAAATTCTTCTGACAAACTAAATTTAAATTTGTGCTGGAAAGTCTATAAAATTCTCTTTAACAAAGGTGAGCTGAGAAGTCCCACAATAGAGATAACATTCTTCCAAAGCTCCATATTTAAAACGACTCAAACAAGAAACAGTTGATTAAAAATGAATGACCGTGTATCACTCCACCACAAACCCAATGAATACTCCATCGTATCGTATAAACAATATTGATGTGAAATATGATTATTCAACCATTAGTGAGGTCATAAATTCATGTGTAAACAGATGCCATCCGTTTCTCGATTTGATATAACATATTATTTGTCACAATTTATGTTATATATTTTATTTTTGAGAGTTGAATAATTTAAGTTTGATAAAAAATTCTCTCATGAAATTTATATATTTGTATATTATGTAAAGTGTTATAAGTCATCATAATAATTGATAATTCAAAAGATATATAAAAAATTTACGATCAAAGATAAACTTATTTTTACAATAAAAATAAATTTATTTAAATCTCAAAATTTAAAATATATTAGATAAATTTAAATAAATTGAGATAATTACGAGATCCTAACATACTATAAGTCTTCAACGTTAAACAATATTGCTGTGTAATATGATTAGTCAACCATTAGTGAGGTCATTAATTCATGTGTAAACATATGCCGTCCACTCCTCGATTTAATACAATACATCGGGTGTTTTAATTTATGTTGTATATTTTATTTTGAAAAATTATAGAATATAACAAACATTAATATATATTTAAATAAAATAGCTATAATTTAATTTTTTTTATGTTATATGAATATAATTATATAGTAAATAGTAAAGTTAATTATATATCAATAATTAATTTTATTTATTTATTTAATATAAATAAATATTAAATAGGAAAGTTGTTATTATATTTATAATTAATTATGCAATCATTAATACCTTTTCTTTCATCAATATCACTATATTACATATTTTTTGAATTTTTTCCCCTAAATTTCTTTCAATTCAAGATCTTCTTGTATGATTCTAGGAGCAATTTTTGTGATTTAAATTCGTTATAAGGTATTTTCTAACTGATTTTCACCTCGTTTTTTTATGATAATTTATTTATATATCTATTTTCATCTATTTTTATAGGTTTTTGATTGAAATTATTATTTTTTTAATGAAAATGATATTGCTTTTATACTTTTCTTTCCATGACGAAATTGCATATATCCTTGCGAAGAGTGTCACCTTTAATGCTGGATCCATTTCCTTGTCTCGGAGCACAGATGAGAGATCCCCGAAGATTTTTGAGATGGAGCGTAGGGAATACACGTAGTTCAGTGGAGTCGTTACGTTATCGTTGTTAGCAGAAAGTGTAGAGAGAGAATTTTGTTGTTTGTCAAATTTGTATATAGTATAATGCTTATATACATAGATAATTGTATTGTAATATTAATAAAATGGTTATTTGTGAATACAAGTATATATTGATACATAAGTAATTTATCTAATTTGATTAGGCAATACAAGTATAGTTGGATACATCAATACTATAATTTTTATAAATAAATATCTAAGTTAACATCAAACTTTAAGTATTATAGAAAACCTCACGAAAAAATAGATCGACGGTTTGTTGGTTTTTTCAATTTTTATATAGTCGAATACTTACACATTTCGATACATATACATTCTGTTTTTTTTTTTTTTCATTTTCTTATTTAACAACAGTGTATTCATATTACATTATATTGGTGTATTCATTTTTTTGGTTAACAATAGTGTATTCATTTTTCAAATTGTTGTATTCATATGCTAAAATTACTACTTTACCTTGTTTGATGTATATTAAAAAATTAAATTTTTATAAATACTTGTATCCTTGATATATTAATACTTTATGTTTTATAAATAGAAATACCAATTTGAATTCAAAGTATTCGTATGCTAATTGTACAAGTAATACAATTTCTTTATTTTGTTATTGTAATTATAACTATATTAGTGTATAAATAAATAAAAAATAAAAAACATATGCAAAAATACAACGAGAAAAAGGAATGAATAAATTTTTATATTCAGAATTTTATGAATACCTTTAAAATTAGTATTTTACTGAATATATTGTATTTTGGAATATAAATACAACTTATTGTATTATGTAAATCAATCATATTTGCATACAATATGTAATTATTAGTTGGTAATTTAATAATAAAAATTTCAGTTATTTAGAAACATAATAAAAGGTTGATACTTAAGAGTTATAGTAACATATCATATCTTATTTGGTGCATTGTATAAATAATAATAATAATAATAATAATAATTTAAAAAAATTAATACAAACATTTAGCTAAAACTTGACATAAAGTATAGTTATTTCTATTAAATAACATATTTATAACTATTAAATTTTAATAACTCTAGAAATATGACCATTCTTGTAAATTGTTCTTTAAATCTCAAAATCTAAAATATGTCAAAGGAAAAAACGTCAGCAATAGGCAAAAATTACGGCAAACTCATACTATTTGTATTTATTTTCATTAAAGTTTTCTAAATTCTGCCCATCATATAATTCTAGAAATGTCAGAATTATGAGTGTATTTGGTGTCGAAAATATTTTTTAATTTTTCCATTTGCAACTGCTTACAAACTTAAAAATAAAATATATCTTTAAGAAAAAAAATGAAGAGAACAATTTTTTTTAGATATAAAATTAATACTTAATACTTTTATAATCAATTCTTTGAATATAACCTTTTTCGATTGTTAGTTTAAACTTTTAAGTGAAATTTTATCAATTTGTTGAATAACATTCTTTCACTGGGACCATCAATTGACATAATTTTATAAATAATAATTTGAGAAATTTTAGATAAAAATAATAGAGTAAGAATTATAAAATTTAATTTAAGAATTTGAAAATTTGACATATCACACTTTAATATACTTATTGTAAAGTAAAGCTTGGAAACTTAGAAAAAAAAAAAAGAAAAAATCAATTTTGCAATTCATTTTGTTCAGTGTTTTTTTTTTCCCGCTGTTCGGAATTTATATTAAAATTTCAACTACATTCGAGTTTCTAATAGAATTTCTTCATAGTTAGAGCTCGAACCCTAGACTCTACTTGAGGTGAAAATAATGAGCATTCTTAGACATAACGTAAGAAAATAAACTATTTTTTTTATTTGAAAAGAAAAAGTTAAAAGAGAATAAATAATATAAATAAAGATATTCTATCTTTTTATAACAAAAAAATAATTAATTTTAATAATAAATTATCACATGATTTTTTCTTAATAAATTTTGGCCCCCTCGAAGTTGGCCATTTAACCGGCCCTGCCTAACTTGGGCATTACTTCTGCTATTTTGTAATGTATTGTTTTATATTATATATTTAATTATTTATAATATTATTTTATAAATATTTTATTTAAATAAATTATTTCATTTGTTTTAGTTTAACGATATTTTTTATTTTTTTTATTTGACTGTGTTGTTGACGTATGTTTGTATAATAATATTGACAAGTTCAATAAAATATCCTTGACTATTTTTTAAAAATATTATGTTATTAACAATAACATATATAAATAACTTAAACAACTTTTTTATTTAACTTATCATTAAAATTTCTTAGTCTTGACTCTTGGTGTCAAGAAAGATATGAGATTCTAATCTAATAATAGTGTAGACTTGTGTCTCAATTTATAGGGCACAAATATTTTTGTTTTAAGTCAAATTATAAAAATATTATATTTTTGTATATTTAACTTTTTTCACCTCAATTTATCTGGCACTTTTCCGATTTTAAGATTCAAACAAATCTATTTTTGATCATAAAGTTTTCATATATTTTTTAATTATTTTGAATTGTCAATTATTGTGACTTATAGTACCTTTTATGTAGTTTACAAATATATACATTTCATTTCAAAAAATCAAAGATTTCATGCGCAAATTTCTGATCGAACCTAAATTGTTTGACTCTTGAAAAATGAAAAGTGTCACATAAATTGGGACAAAGGGAGTACTTCCTTTTTTCATTTTTATTTGTTTAGTATTGACTTGGCCAGCCTATTAAGGAGCAACAAATAGAATGACAATTTTATTATATTTTCTTTTGAATTTAATAAATTCAGTGGCTTGGGATCAATAACATTATCGAGAAATAACTATAATTAATAGTAAGACAAATTAGAAATTAAGTAATGTATTATCTCTTATTTTCTGAAGTCTAACATATATTTTTTCGTATAGTACTAGACAAGTAAAAGTGGAGAAGACAGTAATAATTTAACTTTAAAACTTTTCATTTAGTTATACACTTCAAAATTTTCCTTTTATTCTTAAAATTTATATTCAGTCAATGAATCAAATATCAATATATAAATTGAAAAAACTTTAAGTTAAAGAAAAACTCAAACGTAAACGTCGGAAATGAAATAAGATAATTAAGTTAAAACGAAGCTCAAGCCGTTTTAAATTTATGATAAAAGTGAATATGATAATTGTACATTCCCCTTACGCAATTAGCATGCTTGGCTATATATAAACTATATGTTTCATATCATGTTAGCATTGCAGCTATTGCTGTTGGAGAGTAGAGTGGGCAAGAGATATGCCAATTTCAAAATAATAAGATGTGACACAAAGGCACTAACATATTTAATTTTAAGTTTATAATTTTGAAAACTTTTAATGTTAGTATTATTTTTATATAAATATAAAATTTTAAATTAAAATTACTATGGTTTAATTAAATTTGAATTCCAAGCTTCTAGATAAAAGAGTGTGGAGATGGGACATTTGATGGTGTATGGTTTGGAAAATTGGTTCTCATTCGTCTTAAATGTCAACCAACCATTATCAATGGTTCATTATATGATTTTTTCTCATAATTTGACTTTTTTTATTCTTTCATCGATTTTTATTTGTTTACTATATTATTTTGAGATGTATAATATTCGTTCAGTTTATAAAACTAATGAATAATTTATCATTTTATATCTATTTTATCTTTATTATTACATATTATTTATTTTTAATATTTAGATAATTGGTATTTTAATTTGATAAAATTACCTTTATTATTTACTATTTATTAATCCACGTGTCAATTCAATAATTAACAACTGTTATTTAACAGAAATATCAATCTTTTACGATATCATCTCGAAAGAGTACATAGTTGACCCAATGAATATTAATTTATTAACTTCGTTGTGTCAATAAATATTTGGGATCATGTAAATAATGTAGAGAATGTTTGGGAAACTTGAAAAAAAAAGGCATAATACATAAATATGCTCTTTAACTTGGTTTCAAATCACATTTATATCCTTCAACTTTGGATATGCACAAATAGACACTTAAACTTGTATAAAGTTGAACAAACAGACACACATGTCCCACATGTCATCCTATATGTCATTTTTTGACCTATGTGGTGTCCTACGTATATTGTTCCATGTAGGACTTATGTGTTTATTTATTTAAAAGTTGGATAGTTAAAGTGTATGTTTGTGCATTATGAAAGTTGGAGGTCAAAGTTAAAATTTAAAGCTAAGTTTAGGGTCCAATATATGCATTATGACTAAATAAAATATGAATATGCTAATGTTTGAATTGCTACATCGTGTGAGGTTCGCCGTGTAGGATATATAAGCGTACTTGTTTAATTTTATAATGTTTATATTTAAAGTTTTAACAAACATAAATTTTAATGGAAATAAAATTATAAAATATTCATTTATTATATCTTTATTAAAAAGACAAATCCTCTTAAAAGGACCTTTTATTTAATTGTTTCCACTCTATTCCATTAGAGAGGACTTTTTCCACTCTATTCCATTAAAGAGGACGAATAGTATTTTTACTTATTTTCATGTATTTTCTTAATAATAATTTAATTTCTTTCCTATCGTTATATTATTAATTTTATAAATTTTATAAAGGATCACTATACTTGCATCTTTTGAAGCTCATCTACGAAGTTTAATGAACTTGACTGACAAATTCATTGATCTTATTTTTATGTTGTTAAAATAATTCAATTTGTGTAGAATTATTATGCAGAAAACATGGCAAAAGTTAAATGAATTTATTGACATAAAAATAATGTCAGTAATTATTTGTTAATGTTATTAAATCTGTTCAAAGTTTCTTTTTCTATAGAATTATTTTTTGGCGAAAACGATTGAAGTTAGAATGAACTTATTGACATAAAATAAGTAATTTATTAGTTAATTTTATTAAATTAAAAAAAAATAAGAGAATTTTATTCATTATTATTTCTTCTTTTCTAGTCAAAGTCTCTTTTTCTATAGAATTATCTTATAGGAAACACAACAAAACTGAAGTTAAATCAATTTATTGACATATAAACAAATAAGTAATTTATTAATTAATTTTATTAAATTATGTAACATTTGAGAAATTTATTCATTATTAGTCTTCCTTCCCGGTCAGCTCCCAATTTGTACAACCGTTGTTATATTTTGACAGTTCTAGCAGTACGTTCAATTAGTATTTATTTTCTTCTCTTTTGACAATAATTATATTTTAACAAATTTTCTATCCACTTGTTCATCAACTTGTTGCCCCCTTTTCCTAATCAATAGGTTCTTTTAGCCAACTCCATAAATATGTAGTTTAGATTGGTCGAAAAAATGAAAACGAAAATCTAACAATAAAGAACATCAAGTTTAACGTGGAAAATTTTTTCAAATCGAAGGTAACCATCACGGAATCGACAAGATTCGAATTGGTTCACTATACCAATAAGAGGATTACAAATATTATTCTAATGGCTACACAACAAGTGCCAAAAGAGAACAAACAATAGTTATACCAACAAAAGATAAATAGAAAGAAACACCACCCAAACTCAGCTTCTTTTCGTGATCTAAAACAGGATGTTTCTGACCTCCGAATTCGATCTTCACCGTTCAAATCAACCACAAAGATTTCAGGAACGCTCAGTCCAAATTTTAGCCCGATCCAACATTTAGTTAATTGAAAAACACGATATGAACTTTGTTGGTCGGAGAAAAAGACTGCAGCAAAAGAACCCTTTTCCTTCTCTCTTTTCTCTTGTTGAAAGCTCTCTAAAAAACATCTATTATGTTCTAATGTCTTTCAAAGACAATATCAATGAGCAATTGAATTATTCTCTCAAGACCATTCTCTTTTTATAGAGTTGTGCTTTTTCTTACAAAGCCAAAACCAACTACAAATAGGATTACAATTTCAATCATTTTCCTAATAGAATTGGAAACCAAATAAAGAGAATAATTTCAATCTTTTTTCAAGTAGGATTAGGCCATGGATCTTTGGCTGGAACATAGGCAATAGCCCAACAAACTCCCCCTCCAGCCAAGGGGCCAAATAGACTTCAAGTGGAGGAACTTTTGACAGGCTTCCTGCCTTCCACACTTCTAGAAAACTAATGATTGTCTATGATGAGTTCTTTCCACCTATCTCTATGAGTATCTAACATGAATTCATCATAACCTTCAGCTTCTCGCATGTCAGTCAAGAGGATATACTCATTAGGAGAATAACGTGTTGAGCTTCGCTTTTCTCTAGTAGCTCTTCTACAAGAGGTTTTCTGGATCATTTGAAGCGGTTATCTCACCATGAGTTGGTTGATTATCAACCACAACATCATAAGTAGGAACATTTATATGTTCTACACTCTGATCAGTATCTGGATCATTACCTTGGGTTCCCTCATGTGCAGAAGATGTATCAATAATAGAAATTGGATCAACATCAACTAAGCTCTCATCAGTATGAGAATCTAGTTTCTCAGTCTTGTCAATATCTTCAATAGTTTGATCTTCAAAGAACACAAAATCACGACTTCTAATTAGTTTCTTATCAATTAAATTATAAAAGCGATATCCGAACTAATCTTGACCACAACCAATGAAGATGCATTGCTTAGTTTTAACATCCAATTTCGACCTCTCATCTTTTGGAACATGCACACAAGCTTTACACCCAAACACTTTCAAGTGATCATAAGAAACATCCTTATCAAACCAAACTCTGTTTGGAACATCACCATCCAAAGCAACAACAAGAGACGAATTGATAACATAAGCAACAGTATTAAGTGCTTCAGCCCAAAAAGAATTCGGAAGTTTAGCCTCTGAAAGCACACATCTAACTCTCTCAACTAAAGTTCTGTTCATCATCTCTGCCAAACCATTTAATTGAGGAGTCTTTGGATGAGTCTTCTGATGACGAATTGTAGTTATAAGAGAGGCCAATATACTCACCACCATTATCAGTGCGAATACATTTTAATTGCTTTCCCGTTTGTCTCTCAGATAAGGCTTGAAACTGTTTAAACACATCAAGCACTTGATCTTTGGATTTTAAAGGATATACCCAAATCTTGCGAGATGATCATCAATGAAAGTAGCAAAGTAAAGTGCACCACCTTTTGACTTCACTTTGAAAGGACCACACAAATCTGAGTGTACTAGCTCCAATAGCTCAGACTTTCTTGAAGGAGGATGACTGTGAAAAGAAACTCTTTTCTGTTTCCCTGCTAAGCAATGAACACATATTTTCACCTTTGCTTGTTTCATACCAGCATGCAAATTCTTCTTATCCAAATAGGTGATCCCCCTCTCGCTCATATGACTAAGCCTCTTGTGCCACAATTCTTCTCCACCAAATTTATAGAGTCACCAAGAATCGATCCTTGTGTCACATATAAATTTGAATGTTTTCTTTCTCGAGCTAATATCAGTGAGCATTTGGTGAGCTTCCATTGGCCATTGCACAAGTCATTATGATAGCCATCGTCATTTAGTTGTCCTACAGAGATCAAATTTAAGGGAATGTCTGGAGCATGCTTGACATTCTGAAGGACCAACGTTGAACCAGTATTGGTTTTCAAACAAACGGTGCCAACACCAAACACATTAATCTCACCAGCATTACCCATCTTTAACACCTCAGAGTTAACAGAAGTATAAGATGAAAAGAAGTCTTTTCTTGGTATGACATGTGATGTGGCTCCAGAATCTACTATCCAACTTGTATCTTGAGATACGAAATTGATGACGTCTTTATCACAAGCGAAGAGAAGGTCATCTGGGACAACAACAACAACATTATTTTCATTGTTTTCTTCCTTCTTCCCTTCTTTAAGATCTTGCTTCAATTGTTTACAAAATCTTTTAATATGTCCTTTCTTTCCACAATGATAACATATAATATTTGGATTCTTGAATTTTGACTTGCTTCTGCTTTTACCTTTACTCCTCGGATCTCTTATGTTATGTCTCCCTCGATCTTCTGTATATAGAACACCTGAATGTGAAGATGTGTCTTGAGATTTTATTCTAACATCTTCATTCAACACACCACTCTTTGCATATTCCATAGTCACCTTTCCACCAGTGGCATAATTTTTTAAAGAAACATGAAGAGTTTCCCAAGAATCCGGTAGAGTATTAAGAAGCCAAAGTCAATGTATTTCATCATCAAAATTAACACCTATTCCTGATAGCCGATCAAGAATACCCTAAAAATCATTTATATGATCAAGAATAGGACTTCCCTCCTTGTATTTAAAGGTCATTAATTTCTATAACAAGAACAACTTGTTATTGCCAGTTTTTGAAGCGTAAAGCGTCTCCAACTTTTCCCACAATGCTCTAGCATGTGTCTCATTCACAATATGGTTGCGAACATTATCTTCAACCCATTGTCTTATATATCCACATAATTTTTGGTGCTCAAATTCGCAATTTTCATCGGTCACATTCTCGGGTTTATGAGCAGAAAAAACCGGAAGATGCATCTTCTTCACGAACAATAGATCTTTCATCTTGTTTTTCCATATGTTGTAGTTTCTTCCGTTTAGACATTCCATCTTGCTCATATTCCCCTCCATACAGATAACCTTAGCTCTGGTACCACTTGTTATGACGAAAAAATAAAAACGAAAATCTAACAATATAGAACACCAAGTTTAACGTGGAAAACCCCTTCAAACCAAAGGTAATCACCACGGGATCGACAAGATCCGAATTGCTTCACTATACCAATAAGAGGATTACAAATATTCTTCTAATGGCTACACAACAAGTGCCAAAAGAGAACAAACAATAGCTACACCAACAAAAGATAAATAGAAAGAAACCCCACCCAATTTCAGCTTCTTTTCGTGACCTAAAACATGATATTTATGACATCCGAATCCAATCTCCACCATTCAAATCAACCACCAAGATGTCAGAAGCACTCAATTCAAATTTCAGCACGATCCAACGGTTAGTTAATCGGGAACACGATCTGAATGTTACTGGTCGAAGAGAAAGACTGCAACAAAAGAACCCTTTTCCTTATCTCTTTTCTCTTGTTGAAAGCTCTCTCAAAATCCTCTCTTATGTTCTAATGTCTTTCAAAGACAATATCAATGAGCAATTGGATTATTCTCTCAAGACCATCCTCTATTTATAGAGTTGTGCTTTTTCTTACAAAGTCAAAACCAACTACAAATAGGATTACAATTTCAATCCTTTTTCTAATAGAATTGGAAACCAAATAAAGAGAATAATTTCAATACTTTTTCAAGTAGGATTAGGCCATGGACATTTGGCTGGAACATGGACAATAGCCCAACAGAAAATACTTAACCTAACATAATTTTAGAAAGGTTGCGGGTTGGTCCTCTCTTTTTTCTTTTTGAACTAAAAATTCTATGACAAAAAAAAAATGAGAAGAGTTTCAAATCAAATATGGTAAATAATGTGTTGTTTCAATAATACTAGTAAATAATTTAATGTAATTAGCATATATCTAAGATACTAGATATGCAAGATACATGTATACGGTGTGATGTATCTGTGATTTAAAATAGTGGCGAGCAAGATGAAAGGAAGGCAAGAGCGCGGGATTCGCCAATGTATCCTAGATACATGCAAATTCACTTGGATAGAATGTTCTAGAACAGATTATACCTAATTTTGAGTCTATGTATCCCGCGATACATGTCTGGACACATCAGAATCTAGTAAGATTCGTAGTATTACCACATAGTGTGTATCTAAGTTATTGGCTCATACACTAGTGAAAAATCTATAAGTTACCCTAAAGTAAATAGTTTTGGCCCATGAGCCGATCCCGACACGACCCTGTTCAAGCCTGAAGGGTCGAGGACTTATAGGGGTCGGACTTATAAGTTTTAGTTTTAGATGGACTTGAAAATTCTATCCCAACGACGATACTTCAAGAACGGGTTGGGTTGGAACGACCATATGGGCTAAGCCCATTTTGACGGCTCTAATATAATCTAAGATCTATTCATCGACAGAAATAAATATCATTTCACTCTAATTAAAGGTTAACTAAATTAAATACTCATGTATTAAGAATTAATTCGAAACACACCATTTATATGTTAAAATTGAATATTTACACTACTTACATTATGAAAATTCTACACTTAATTACGCTCTCTATGGAATACAACTACAACTAAATGTATTAAAATATAATTATTAAAACATAGATTGAAATTATACAATCATGAAAATTACTTAATAAAATATGCTAACTATTTTTATAAAACTTCTCAAAATTAATCAAGCAAGTTATTTTAGTTTTATTTAATTACAATATCTTGTATTTAAGATTCTCTCATTTTTAGTTTGATTATTTATACTTCCGCTTTTAAATTATTTAGATTTACTTATTTTATTAAAGTTTCACTTGTATTGGATTTTCTTAAGAAGTTAAAACATTTTTTTAAGAAAAGAGGGTTGCATCATTATAATTAAGATTCTGAAAAATAAACTATTTGTCTAAATATGTTAAAATTCTAGTCATTTTCAAGTAATTTATCTTCTTTTTCTTATTTAAAAGTTGCAAGAGATGCATATTTTAAAGAACACCTAATCTCTTTTTTAATCAAAAGTGTGAATAATTAAAAGAAAAACTATATAATAATTAGCTAGACATGCTTCATTACCATATGTATTATTATTCTCTGTACATTTAAAATATTACGTATGTTACCATTAATTAAGAGTTTCTTATGTATTTTATATTCAAATACATGTATTTTTGCGACAAGATACACAGAAAAGGAAGAGAGGCGAACGAGATTTACATGTATCTGGCGAAGGAGTCTGTATGTATCCCAAACACATGCGAATCACACTAAATTACACTCTAAAGCCATGTATTAGTATGTATCTGGAGTGATTCACGTGTTTTTGGAATACCAGAAACATGAGAAAATGGTGAGCGAAGATTTGTTGTGCATTCCATATAGATGTGAATCCACTTATTTATAATGTATCCAAAATAAATTACACCTAAATTGATTCCATATATAAAAAATACATGTATCTAGACATATCTGGAGGACACCAAAATCTTATAAAATACGTAATATTGTAAACTAAAATGTATTTAAATAATTAAATCCTCCGATGAGATTTAGGTAAATCCCCCAAGATTAAAATTCTGAATACTAAAATATAGAGGAGGTGGAATGAACACGTCTTTTACTATTCTATCATCCAAATCATACACTCTACATTATTAGGGATCTGGCAAGCTTCATTTCTAGACTTGTCCAAATAAATTTAATCACTAAGTTTATGACTAATTAATAGATCTTCTTACTACCTAATAAGCAATAGTGCTGTAAATGCAAAAAGATAGTACTTCGTTGACAAATAATGGAGGGACTTACAAAATAAACTCCTTTTATTATTATTTTTTGGGCAGTGTTATACTGTAGTAACTTTGAGACTTTGCCTATTATTTGCTAGACATGGTAGAATATCATGTGAATAATGTGTTACGAAATAATAACAAAATATCAAAGGCAAGCAAGAGATATAGTTAAAGAAATACGAAGAGAGGTACATTTTATTTCTTCTATTTATAGTCAAAGAAGCATGAGTGAACGTGAACTTAAGCCCGTCCACAATAAATAATAAGTCATTAAATTATATACGTCAAAAAAGCATGTGGTGCATGTGAACTCACGTCCGTCCACAATAAATATGTCAATGAACTATACACGAACTTGACCACATATCACCCAACCAAAGGATGCTTCGCTCTCTTAGTTCTACTAGTTTCTAGACACGTAGGTTTCATATGTTTTTTTTTTAATGAATTCATTAGAATGATAAAAATTATAAGAGAATATATGTGTTATGATTAATAAAATGCAACAATTACAAATATATCTTAAGCTAATTAAGTTGTTATTTTGTGCGGTCAGACATAATATTTTATAGACTTAATTTGATAAATAAAGGACAAAAAAAATTATAATACCAAAACTAAAATGTGTAAAAGAAATTTGAAAAATATCAGAAAATGACTGTTTAAAAAATAAGATATAACAATAATAAATTCAAATAGAAGCTAGCATTGCATGCTTACATTTTTTTATTATTATTATTATTGATAAGTTTCTCGAGGAATAAATATTAACTCGTCAGGTTTCATACCATCATATATGACATTTTATAAATTTAATTGATATATAAAGGATAAACATATTATAATACCAAAACTAAAAATAACAAATACATAAGATATGCAAAAAAAAAAAATTCTGCAAAAAATATTTAAAAAGACTACATGTTAAAAAATAAGAAGACATTCTCTGTTGAAGACTCTGTTGTTGAACTTTCCAATGATACAGCAAAAATACAAACTAAATTAATTTTAAAATATTAAGTTTTTTTTATTCAACTACAAACACATGACTCTTCGATATGAATGCTTACATAATAAAATACCCGATGAGAAAATTATTGTACTACTTATATTATGAGAACTCCTATAAAATAAAAAATACAACATTTATAACATATAATTAGTTGTGCGGCTTATTTCTCTGTGAATCATTTTACTTAATCTTATTAAATATTTTTTGAATTAACAACAATCACAAACATTGACATTGAAATTCAAAGTTGTATTCACTCTCGTTTTCCGCTTCATAACAAACTAATCATCTAATATTGTGCTATTACATCCAAATTGAACATTATGTGATATACCAAAAAAAAAAAAAATTAGGATACATATATATAGAATAGAAGTAGAAAAACACATTGTAATTACTCGCAACGAATTATAAAGTGGATAAAGAAGAATGTTTTTCTATAGGATAATGTGTCAATAAAATGTTTAAACTCACGAAATTTTAGATAGCTTTTTATATAACGTCTACAATCATCTTCTTTGAATTCTAACGAGTGAGATTTTATCAAATATATTGTTAGTGATATTTTTTCAATGCGTACTACTAATAATTTTTCAACTTTTCAAACCCTCCATGTCCAAGTATAAATTAATTTATGCGTCTTCATTTGATTGGTCTTTCACATCTCGAGTCAAATTTCTAATGAATATTTCAATCGTATCAACAGTCCATATTAAATCAATACAAATAAATTCTTTTTCCCGCCTATACATTATAATATAATAATTTATTTATTGTTTTATATACAACTGTATCGGCTCGTAACTCGATTTCTCATTCCTCTAAATTTGTGAGTGTTTTGTGGTTTTGGTATCCGTTTATTACTGTGTAGGAAAATTATTGGAGTACTGGATTCAATTAATCAGATGTTTTACAATTTTTTATTGAATGGAGGGGGAATATGATAATTGAACTTTGAAGGTTGGAACTTCCCACTTTTAATATATCATATGATACGATGATTACACCAACATACTTGGCAAATAAATCCTAAAATTACATAGACAAGGGAAAATGAACAGCAACTTGTGCTATATACTGTTTCAAAAGAGAAATGAGAGTGTCAACATAATTTATGAACATTACCTTCAGCCCTTGACAGAAAACTACCATACCTAGAAGATGTGGCACATACAATGTAGTCCTGGTCAAGTACGTTGTAAATCCGATAGCTCGAAGGGCATATAAGCTTCACAGCAGGGTTTGTCTAATTCTTCATGGCATGCATTTTATGCCAAATAGCTGCTTGACCAAATGGATCTCCACAAAGAGATTTCCAGCTCCATGGGACTCGACACGCCTTGTGGTTCTTGATTTTACCAAACCTATAAAAATGAAAGGAAGTAGGACATCTGCATTTTGCTTTGCAGCTTATGATATCAATGGTGCTTTGGTGAATTTTAAGTCTGAAAAAATTACAGTGATTTGATCTGAATCTCACATCAGAACAATGTGTTCATAATAGCCTAGGAACGCAAACTAAAAGGGAGGTGCAGCTAAATCTTCTTCTACCTTGTTATCCTTGCATCTCTTTAACAGGAGGAACTGCCCTCGCAGGTGCAAAATCTGCAGATACCCCGAAGAATATTCAGAAATCTATTACACCATTCCATTACACATTGAACTTAGTCAATTGATCAAAGATGCATAGCATAAGACATGAAACTCATTAAACGGCTGAATAACATGCAGAAGACAGAATTATGCGCCGCCTTAGGTTTCACTACTATGTATGAGATTATCAGTCGCATGTTCCTTCAGTTCGACTAGAAATGAATTATCAGTTAAGCCCCTAGTAACATGATAACCTGCTTCAAGGGGAGAGTTTACTTTCATAACGTACACTGTGAAGTGAAACAGATATTTAACATTTATCTTATAAAGGAAAAAAGCAATAGGTTCCATAGTAAGTACCTACGAATTAAAAAAGGAGGTAGAAATCTCTATTATAGGAATGAAGGCCTTTCTAAGTGCTCATGTGAATTTCCAATTAAAATGACAACAAAATCAAAAGTCTCAAACCTAAGCGAGTTGTGGTCATCGTACAAAATCCTCTCCATGTGGATTCTTTCATTACAATAATCTATTGTTAAGATTAATCATAAAATTGACTAGCTTTCTGCTAACCGTTAACCTATTGCAACCTTCTTTTCTGGGCTTCCCAAGACAATAATAAATAGGGGGATCTTAAAACATAAATTCAAATATGATGGAGATAATGTACAATGGTACCTCTTCTTGCAACAAAGGCGGCAGGTTTTCTGCTGAGACAAGGTTCTCCATCTCCTGCAAGACTTTCATATCTTTTATGTGAGACCATGTTTGTGGAGGTAATGCCAGCAACAGTGCTGTCAGCACATCGTTGCTTCCAGGGTGCATTGGTGAGCAACCATTTTGCCCCGAAGAATAGCAGCTAGTCTTTGCTTGAGATGTAGGGACCAGAACATCGACCCCCTGCTCCCCATTCCCATTCCCATTTACAACTGTCCCGGACACCACTGTAGCAGGATTGTCTCCCGTAGCTCTGTAGCATCTGACACATGTTTGGCGACAGCAAAACCTATCCGACAAACCAGACCTTCCAGCAAAAATGTCTGCTCCTTGGCAACAAATGCTCGCAGCAACATTGGTCAAACTGCTTTCCGTTTCTGCTTTTAACTGACAGACAGAATCTTCTGAAAGTAAAATGCTTGTGACGTGCTTATAAAGAGGAGTGTCCTGTACTTGTTTCAATACCTCTTCCTGCAGAGTAAGGTAAGAGTGCTTACTGAACTCATAAATGATGACCTATCCTGCAACCGTTATCTGATTGAAACTGGAGATTGGAATATGCAAAAGAATATGACCATTTCTGAAGCCTATCTTTTTTTTTTTAATTTACTAAAATTATCCAGATACCTAACCTTGATAGCTAGCCTTCCTTTCTCCTCTTCACTTAGCTTTTGACCATTCTCCTCTTGCCTTCGAACTTCAGCTACCCACTTTATGAAATCAGCAAAATTGGGAGGTAGATTTGAAAGAAGAGTAGAGAGAACATCTTTCACGTCCTTCACATTTTCAGAACTTAAGAAGACGGGAAGATCATCCATCAAATGCTTTGAGATAGAGACCCAACTCTCATGTTTACAACTCTGTAAGAGCACACTATTCAGAATGCATGTCTAGTCACAGAAAGGAGAAAATTCAAGAGTATTTTGACAAAGTACATTCTTCCCTCTTTATAATAGAACATATCACATAACAAAGTACATATTAGTTAGGTCTAAAGGACACTATTGTCAAAATCCATAAATATTGCAATGACGTCATGGTTCTGAAGCAAAAGTTCAAGCTAATCTCCTGTCACTAAGACATTCCCAAGTATTTGACAAAGATGGCATCATTATGTTCTAGCATGTAATAAAATAGGTTAAAGAAGTTGTTTACAACAATCTGACCAAGCTGATATACTGAAAAGGATCAACTAGCAAATGGACTAGCAGGCAGTAATAGGAGCTTGACTACATCCTTATCTTACCAAAATTGCATTACATTTAGCCACTAATGAAAACATTATTCAGCTAAACAGGAGGAAAATCAGAAAGCTTATGAGAGATTCAGATTTCGTATTGTATAGAAGAAGTTGCTTGTTATAGTTTATCCAAAGGAGTTTGCTTATAAAAGCAAGTGGTATAATACGAGCTACTTAAGCCTTACCAGGGTATATAGCAGTGCAGGAGCTCTATGAAGCTTAGAGACAAGCATAAACCTGAAAATTATGTGTTCGCACATAAGTCACTGAAATCCATGCTGCAAGTATGAGATGAAGTAAGAAGGACCGCTAAATTTGAACAGAAGAGGAATAGGGAAAGAAAAAACAGTTATATTTGAAGAAGACCAAAAGCAGTGCTGTAACAGTTGAGCAATCGCTTTCTTTGATTTTCCAATTTTATCTTTACTATAAGAGGGAAGACCAAAACACATAGTAAAACATCTTCCTCTGCATATTTATATTCCAAAGCAAATGCTTAGAAATTATCAGTTGACAGCTAAAAGCATGAATGAGACGCTATTCAAGGTAAGGCGGATGCCAACAGCTTATAATGAAAATCAAGATATATCACAGTGTAGCTATGTGGAACTATGTACCCCCTATGTAATCCTGTAGCTTCATCAATTGTGTTCATGGCTTCCCAAAGGAGAGGGACAGGAACCCAGTGAGGGGGATACTTAAACCTTGCAACATCTAGAATCAGTGCCATATCCTTTTCCACGTGATAACCACCAATAGGTGAAAAGTGGCCTGAACCTGTCTGCCATAAGATTCAGAAGAGATGTTCCAATCTTCAGGATAAGTCAAGAAGGGGTACTATAAATCTTCATAATAAAAAATTAGCAATATTACTGATAATATCCTGAGGGACCAAACTCCCAATACAGCAATATACTTCTTCACAATGATAAGCAGGAGCATAGAGAAGCTATGTTTATATTTACCTGTTTAAAAAGTCCTCGATGATAAGATGAGATCAGATGACAATCATCACTAGTTGTGCAGGCCATGACATGTTTACGGAAGTCATCAATGGTGCTAAGATTAGAGCGAAAAGCTTCCACCTTCGCTCCTGCACAGTGAGCCAAACATACCACTTTCCCAAAGGAGATCCCTTTAGCTTTAACCTTCTCCAATGGCTCACAGCAGTCCAACATGGATTCATCGAACCATCTCCAAGGCCCTGACAGTTTGTTGAAGCTGATAAGATAAAAGGGTGACATTGTACCACACTAAAAACGAGCTCAATGACGTAAGCAGAATAGGACAAGGATATGAACAACCAAGTTTGAAAGAATAAAATGTGCAGTATCAAATAGTTTCACGTGATGAAAGCTAAGAACGTAAAAGCTGTCCTCAATTCACTAAACTCCTTTTTTCCAACCTTTGACCCTTGAATATCAGTAGACAATAGTACAAAGCTATAACCCTGATATATAAAAGTGGCTAGGTTTCATGTTGGGTGCTAGATGATCTGAGAGTGATGTCAATGCATAACAACAAATCATATCAACTTACAACGCTCAGAGACAAGGCACCAACAACTCTGTGCTTATATTGTAAACTAACATGAGCAGGGGATAGGCAAAAATTGTTGGAAAATACAAACATAAAGACCTTTTCATCAAAGCAATAAACGTTAAACTTGGAAGGAGCCCAAGACCTTATTAACAATTCAGGAGATAAGGCCATGAAAAAGTGAAGATCACAATCACGAGGAAGGATAGGAACACAAGTTCAGTAGATGATAGGTTATAGGAGAGTTACCTTTCCATTTTCTTCCTGGATCGATAGAAAGGGCATTCAAGACCATGGAAAGGCTAGCCAGACCACAATATGCTGGCTCAGATTGTGTCTGAAAATAAGAGATCAACTTGAAAAATCCTTCCATTGTTCCATTCTGGATGGCCTCCAAAAAAAGTTGCTGCAGTTCCAAAAACAAGCAGAAATCAGTACAAAGAAAAAAAGAAATAGCAATAACTGAATGAAGTGGAATATTGTCAGGCGCTTTATCTGGAAGTAAATGCATCAACTCTGGACGATGAACAGTGAATTGGTGTTATGATAACAAATGGGCCATTGGATAAATTGCATAAGAGCCTCAGGCAAAAGTAGCTCAACACCATTTAAATGGCTATGTTTGGGACCCAGGGTGATAAATAGTGCTCCGCGGGAGCAATTTGAGTATGTGAATATTGTTTGTGTCTGTATCTCCTCATCCCCGATCTTTGTTCTTCTCACCCCCTTTCTTAAGGCCCATTTGGACAGTATCTCCTCATCCCCGTTCTTTGATCTTCTCACCCCCTTTCTTAAGGCCCGTTTGGACATGCGATATAAAATAAGATTGATATGAAGTTGAACTTTTGTTTGGACATGCAATTTGGATTTCTTAAGTTGAATATTTTTTCATAAACATCAAAATTTCTTCAATTCTTATAAATCTTACCATATGAGAGCAAACCATAGTTCAAAAAATAAAAAAGATATGAGAGTATGCTAATGCACCACATTGATAAATCACATATCTCCATTTTCATTTTATAAATAAATGTTTGTAATTAGTTAACTTTCAAATACACAATTTTACAAAGATCCACTAGTCAACAAAAGTAGTAACTAGTTATTCTTTAATACAATCCTTTCACATGTTACGAACAATCACGGGGAGCATAAGTCTTTTCTATTTTTTGCAAAATTTAAATTGACAGGTCTTTTTTACAAAATATAAACATTTAGAAAAAACTGAAAACATGATTTTGACCCTAAATCATGTTTCTTTTGAAAATTTACGAATTAAAATCATTTCCAAACATCAACGTCAAAAATTTAAAATCACGACTTCATATCGCAATGCTTCTCATCTCCCTTCTCTGTTATCCTTTACTTTAGTTGATGTGAAGTTTTTCATTGTAATAATCAGTTTTGAGGTTTCAATCAATGGAATTGGTTCCCTATTATTGAGCATTTAGAAGCTTTCACTTCAATAGTACCAAAAATTACAGATTTATAAGTCAACCTACCAAAACCAAGTAACAAATCAGTACTAGCTAGTCAATGGATAATTGAAATAGAACGAAACAATCATAAACCCTAATCTTCAAAAATAAAAATGAGAAAACTTACCTTTCCTTCATTAGAAGCGAAATCAATAGCCGGAGGAGATGGAAGAACCCGGCGATACAAACCCGCCATCGCCATTTTTCTCCGATCAGATTTTCCCCAATAAATAGTACACTACAATATCTATCAAAAGAGGGAACGCCACTTGCCAAATTCCTCTATTTGTTTTCTTTTACAAAAGGATCCAACTTTTGTTGGATTCTCAATGATTTTCTCCACTTTCACCGTTTCTTTTTGCTTCTTTATCACTTTAACATATGCTCCCACTTGCCTCTTAATTTTAACATTTAAAAAAAAAATATTAAAAATATATGTAATTTTTTAAAATTTAGTTGTATTAATTATATGTCATAAAGCAAATTAAAATATTATATAAGTAATTTTGACTTAAGACACGTGAGTTGGAGTAAATTAAGCAACACTTTACATTGTATTCTACGTATATATTTTATATAAATATTGTGTATTGTAATATTTATTGAGATTGATGCTTTTTTAAGGTGAATTTTTTTTTTCATATTTATGAGGTTTGAAGTATTTATTCGAGATTAATGTTCTTTCAAGATAATTTTTTATATTTATGGAAGTTAAGAGTGAAATCGTCCTCAATTGTACCACAATGCATGTTGATATTCTTTTTAAATAGTTGATGCTATCGTGTTAGAGAATCCTTGAATAATTTTTTCAAAGTAACCTGAAAATATCAAAAAAAAGTTTTATTATGTGTTCAAGTACTCAACCAAAATATATAATAGTTCAAATTGTAAAATACTACTAAATTTTATTAACAAATCAGTTTATCTAAAGAAAAAGTTCTATTATTATTATTATAGCTCAAATATGTTATTCAACTTTCAGAAAATGCTTATATACAGTTAAAGAAAAGACTTATTCATGCCATTATTTTTAACGAAAATCTTGTAAAATTATTTTTGACACGTGGCGAATTATAATTCCGCTACATCATCAAAGAAAATTTAAAAAAATATATATATAATTTTGAAGAAAAAAATTATCACGTGTCCATATCTCAAGTAGTTTTCATATTTTTTAATCCAATTGGACACGTAAGTTATATATATATATATATATATATATATATATATATATATATATATATATATATATATATATATAATCTGATTATTAGTTTATGACAATAAAGACCACAAAGACTTCAATTCATAAGAGTAAGGGATATTAATAGCGTAAATATTGTATGTGGTGATCATAACATAAAGGTTATTATTTTTACTTCGTTACTTCTTCATTGATGTTACAATCTGTTGCAAGTATTCGACTCGTGTTTTTTATGTGTTCTATAAGTTACGCTACATCATATTTTTTCTGACGAGTCTTTTTTTTACTTGACTAACTAGCTAGCTAGTACGCGATTCTTTTGATTGAGCCAAAAGAAGATAAGATTAAAATGTAATTTAACAAAGATACACAATTTTAAATCGACTAAAACTTACTTAATATGAACTTAGTGAAATTCAAATTTATCTTATATATGTGATAAAATACTTATTTATAATTATTCTTTTCAAATTTATTTCACAAATAATGATTAGAACATACTAAATAACATCAAATTAAAAACAACTTTTATCATAATATTTATCTCAATCAATATTTATAATGCTCTAGAAGAAGAAGAGTCGTTTTGAGAGAATTTAGCTATAGAAGAAGAAGAGTCGTTTTGAGAGAATTTAATGCTCCTTTTGCACTTTTTGGAATTTAACTATAGATTGTTTATCTGCAATCACGTCCTTCAAACTTCATTAGCTCTAATTAAATTTCGTACGTCCAGGTGTTATAATTCTATTTGTTGTTTCTCTATTCTTGGATAATTTTTAAATTTCAAAATATGTTACTTAATTTAAAATTTTTGTCTCACTTATCATGTTTAATCCTCCCAATCGATTCAAATGAATCTTTCTTCTATTTAGTAAACAATGGTTTATGTCAGGCCTGAATTGGAAGTCGGAGGGCTAAGAAAATAAGTAAGAATTTTTTATAAAGTCAAGTGGTATTTTTAGAACTAAAAAAATAATTCTAAACTTTTTTTCTTAGTCTATTAATGAAAAAAGTAAATATACACAAAGAATATATATGTACTATTTAATAAAAATTCATGCTAAATGACATGTTAACATAGATGGATTACAAGCTTCTTACTCACAATGACACTATACATAAAAAACAAAAAATAAAAAATAAAAAATGTACAAGTACCCTCTTAACCTGTTTCTGAAATTTCAAAAACATACTTATAAAATACTAAGGTCCTATTACCTTCATAACTTATTTTATTAATAATTGTCTATCCCTTTTCAGTCTATGTGGCATTATCTTGTGGGTCCAATGCTGATTGACTTTTTTTTTCAAGATAATGCAACGTAGGCCGAAAAGGGTTAGAAAATTACTTATAAAATAAGTTAAGGGGGTAATAGGACCTTAGTATAGTATAAGTGTGTCTCTGAAATTTCGGACATAGATTGAAAGGATACTTCTACATTTTCCCCAAAAAAAAATAATCAAATATAGGCAATTACAAACTTCATACACAGTTTTATAACATGAGTCAACAATAATAATATTTTTATGTTTAAACTATTGATATCCTTCAAATAAGTTTTTACTTGACTAAGTAAATTAGATACATTCTTGATCTGTCACATAAATAGCAAGCTGTCTCAAGCTTTTGTAGGAGCATGAGACTCTTAATAAAAAGATAAGAAAAGTGTTGAAAACACCCTTAAACTTGACGAGAATGTAAGGATGCCTTTCACTTATGTTGCAAGATCGCGTATGTATTTAAAGTTCAGTTAATCAAGTAAAAAAGACATGTTTAAAACGATTAATAATTTGATGATAAAATCAATTATTCACGCTGAATTTAAAGATTTTTTAATACGAATAATCTTTTTTACAAAATATAAATTTTTCAAATAAAATTTTATGATACTAAATTTTGTTTTGCTTCAAAAAATTCTTATCTTATGGATCTAGAAGACTAAATTAGCTGCCAATTCCCCTAGTAAGCTAGCTTAAAACTTTCTCTTTTCTTTTAAAATTTAAAATTCCAAATCACATTTTTTTAAAAAAAAAAAATAATCTGAAATTCCATACTGATATTTATTTTTTTCTGAAAAAAATTGTCCTGAGTTACCATCCTTTTGGAACCGTAAAACAAACTTTAAAATGAAAGTTTTTTTTTAGTACATAAATGGGTAAAAAATAAATAAATGCGAATTGTAAGGAGAATAAAATGCCTGAAAATAGAATTCGCGTGCCTTCTGTTTATTTTTCCATGACAATGATATTCGACGTACAGATATCCACCACGTGTCTATTACTCGAAATCAGACAATTTTTTTGCAGTCAGTTAAACGTCGCTGTCGAAAGGACAAAGTATCGACAAGTCGGCGGCTGCCGCCATGTCGTGGTCGGCGTTAATGTCCGCAGGTTTTAATCAGGCAACCTTACTCTCTTTACAACCTTTTCTACACTCTGTTGTTTTTTTTAAACCAATAAAAGCAACAACCTAATACCTATAATTTTCTAGATTTACAATAGTAGGCATCAGACTATTAACATTCCTAACACTCTCCGGGTATATTTTTATTTGATAATATTTAACTTAACGTAAATATATTAACAATGATTATAGTGAAGTGATAAGTAATTTCATTTCTTAATCAAGAAATTTCGTGTTTAGATCTCCTTGGGTATGGAGTCGCTTTTTGGGAAGCATTTTATTCTTAAATATGAGATTTTTCAGCGAAAATCTCAATTTAGTCGAACTTCAATATGAATACCAGACATCAGGTGAGAAATTCAAAAAAAAAAAAAAAACTTTACAGTAAATATGATATTATGTTGTAGTATTGTTTGATTTGGTATTTTATTTTTAAGAAAAAATATTTTTTTTAAAAAAATTATGATTTAAAAATAATACTTGATTATTCATATGACTGAAAAATATTTATTAAGAATAAAAATATTTCGAGTTTAACTATTTCTAATTATAATAAAATGATATTTTTTTTAGATTTGACATAAAAAAAAAGAATATCATATAAAATGAGATTGAAACAAGTATTAATTTTGTGATTTAAAGTAATATGGTAAAACTTTGTGTTTATAATATAATGATTATTGTATTTAAACTTTAAAATCAATGATTATACTTATAAGAACTTGTCCTTTTTCAGTTAGAAAAATATTAAGAAATAAGAATATTTTCTATTGTATTACATTTTTAAATTATTATCATCAAAGTGAAATCAATGATGGATTACTATAATCTTCTAGATATGAAAATTAATATTGGATTGCAATATTTTTATTAGGAAAGAAAAGAAACAACATGTTTAATTATTTCGTGTTCTTCTCTATCTATTAACAAAAATTAGATATTTTAGACTAAAAATGACAATAAAGATATTTTTTGATCAAATATTAAAAGCATGGATATTGTTTTTGAACAAAAGTGTGGACAATAACGATTTTTAAAACCAAATTATCAAATAAAATATTTTTATAAAATTTTACACATATAAAAAATATTTATGCTAAAATTATTGAATTTTGGCGAACTCGAATTTTTGGATTCTAAATAATTGATGAGAATGGATAGTGTGTTTATAAATGGTAATCTGTGTTGGAGTGATCATTGGTATTGACCCCTAACATGACTCTTCATGCTAAATGAAGTTACTCTACTCAAATGTCTGTTTTACCCCTCTCTCTTTGCTGCTTCCTGCCAAAAAGTACTTGAACAAAAACACAGTGGTGTTTTACATCTGGAGACCAAAAAAAAAAAAAAAAGAACAAGAGAAAGACAATAGTGTTATGAGATTTACTTTTATCTTTTTATTCGGGGCCTGTTTGGTCATAGATTTTTTAAATAATATTCGAAAAAAAACTTAGTAAATAGTATTTGTTCATAAAATTTGTGATTATTTGGTAAATATTTTAAATTCTCAAATATTAGTTTTTTTAGTATTTGGATCAAATCTCATTATTTGGGATCTTTTAAAAATTGAAATTTTATCCCAAACTTTTATCTTTTACAAAAAACACTCTCTATAGTTGTTGCTTACGTTGTATTACATAATTTTTTACGTTGATTCCAAAGTAGTGATGAAATATTCGGTGAATGTTAAATGATAATATCGTTATTGATGAAAATGATGAACAACCGGCTCAAGATAATAAAGTCATGTGTTTTTATCTACTTCGCGATGTATGAAATAATGCTTGTCGCACTCACTCTATATCATCACATTGCTCTAGTGTCATGGACGTTATTTGTTATTGTTGTAACAAAAATCCAATTAACTTGTAATAAAAACTTATGGTTAGTTTTGATATTTTTAAAACTTATGTGTATAAATCATATTTTTTCTAAAAAAAATGAAATATATCTTCCAAATAGTATCACCAAACATATAGTAAAATTTCACACAAATAATATTTGTTAAAAATATTTGAAAATCTATGACTAAACACTAGCTTGATGTTTAATATTTTCTCATATGGTATAGGGCTTTGTTCGAAAGAGAATGCTTTATATTATAGATTCTTCAATATTTAAAGCTCAAATAAATTTTTTTCCTTCTACCACATCAGTTGATGATATGGGATATACTTTCTTATTAATAAAAAAGAAATGAAAAAAGACTTATAGTTGTGTTTTATTTGATAAATTATTTGTTTAGGTTCTGCATTTGTTAGCTTGTCTTTTAGCTCATTGAAAGATAATTTTTTCTTTAATCTAGTAAATTTAGGTGTACTTATTCGGTAATATCACATGAAATTGGTGCCAAATTGCCAATGTTTGCTTAAATTATAATTTTATTGAAATTTAACTTGCTAGTGAAAGGTCTGTTTTTATGACTTAAAAGTTCCAATTCAAATAAGCCATTTTAATGTCTTTGCTATTATTGGAAAACATAAATGGTTCACTGTATTTCTTGTCGTTAAAGAAGAGGAAAAATATATTACCTTTTTTTTTTTTCATTCTTTCGTCACGCAAGAACAAAGCTAGCAAGCAACCAATGAGGAAAAAAAGAAAATTTTCATGTGTTCCTGTTTGAATTTATATAATAAATTTATCCTTTTTAGTCCATGTCAATATAATAAAAATGACATATTTTTATGATCTTTTAATATATATTTTATCATTTTATGAGAAGATTTATGACCTTTTATTTGTAATCATGATGTTCGAATCAACATTTATGTACATCAACTAATTTTATGAGAAATCTATTCCTTTTCATCAACAACATATACAGGTAATTCTATCACCATGATTAAAACAAATTAAAAAATCACTTAGTATTTTTGTCATTACCCGAACTTTACCATTAAACCTTATGTTCTCAACTTATCATTGACTTATTTTATATAACAAATTTCAAACGGTTTTTTCTTCTAAATATGTCTTCAAATATAATAATATTATATAAATTGAGACAGAAGAACAAGTAATTAATACACTCTTTGTCCCAATTTATATAACACTTTTCATTTTTCGAGAACAACCAATTTAAATTTGATTGGAAATTTGCGTAAGAAATTTTTAATTTCTTTGAGATGAAATTTAAATATTACTCTATCCGTTTCACTTTATGTGACACCATTTCTTTTTCGATCAGTCCAAAGAAAATGTCACATTTTCTTATATGGTAAATATTTAAAGGTGCAATTCATTTTTTAGCCTTGTTGGTCCCACTTAATTTTAAAGATTATACTCTAATACATTTATGAAAAGAGAGAAAAATGAGTTTACTTTTTTGAAGGACAATTCGATAAATATTTTAAAGTCTATATTATTTCGTAAATTTCGTGCCCGATCAAATATTGTCACATAAAATGAAACGAGGAAAGTAATAAATTACTAAAAAAATATTTACTTATACAATAGTAGTTGATGATTAAAAATATGTAAAAAATTAATACAAAATTTACTATCAAATATGAATTTATTTAAATCTCAAAATTTAAAAATTATCGCATAAAATAAGACAAGAATGTAATAAAAAACACACAGAAGCTTTAAAGGACAAACAGGCAAAAAGCAACAAAAAAAAAAAAGAAGAGAGTGGCAAAACGGTCATTTGAGCATAAGGGGTACAGAACGTAGCATGTTAACAGTAAAGCAAATCTCTGGAAAAAAAAAATGTCTTTTTGATTCCTTCTTTCTCTTTCATTTTTCAAGACAAACATGTTTATGCTTTTCTCCCTCTTAAATACCCCTTCTTTATCAGTACTGTTTCATTCTCATTTCTCAAACTTTTCAATTTTCTAAAGCAAAATGGCTTTCTTCTCTAAACTCTCTGTTCTTGTTCTGTATTTGTGTTTTTATGCTAATTTAATCATCTTTGTTGTTTCTCAGCCTTCTGCTCTCAACATTGTGGAACAAGAAGCAGTGTACAATGTTCTTGAATCCATTAACTCTGATGTTTCTTGGCGTTCCCTTTTCCCTGATGATCTCTGTTCTTCTCCTCCACATGGGGTTATTTGTGACTACTTTGTTTCCACTACAAACTCATTTACTCCTCATGTAACTGAGATTAGTCTTGGTTATGTCTCAGATTATGCTCCTAATCCACCTTGTACTCCTAATAGTACACTTAATGCTTCCCTTTTTGCCCCTTTTTCTTATCTAAGAAAGATCTTTGTCTACAAATGTTTTACTGAAAACGAGGTTTCTTTGATTGATTTTGGATCTTTGCCTTCTTCTTTGGAGGAGGTGGTTTTCTTGGAGAATCCAGGTCTTGTTGGTTCTGTGAGTGATAAAGTTGGAAACTTGATGAGTTTGAGGAGGTTGGTTTTGAGTGGAAGCGGTGTTTGTGGGGAAATACCATATGGGGTTGGTGGTTTGGTTAATTTAGAGCAGCTGACTTTATCAAGAAACAAGATTAGTGGTGAAATTCCAGTGGGGTTGATGACATTGAAGAAACTCAAGATTCTTGATTTGAGTCAAAATGAGCTTGAAAGTAGTGTTCTTGAACCTATAGGGAACTTGACTCAACTTTTGAAACTTGACTTGAGTCACAATAAGCTTACTGGGAAAATCCCTCAAAGTTTGAAGGGTTTGAAAAGTTTGGAGTTTTTGGACTTGAGTTACAATAACTTCTCTAAGTCTGGGGTTCCATTGTTTTTGGCTGAGATGTCTAGTTTGAAGGAAGTGTACTTAAGTGGAAACTTTCTTGGAGGGGAAATTCCAGAAATATGGGAGAATCTCGAGGGTATTGTGGGGCTAGGATTATCAAAATCAGGACTAATTGGGAACATTCCTGTTTCCATGGGGGTGTACTTGAAAAACATATGTTATTTGGGGCTTGATAATAACAAGTTAGAAGGGGCATTGCCTGAAGAGTTTGGGGCATTGGATAATGTGAATGAGTTACATTTGGAGAACAATAATTTGAGTGGTAGACTTCCATTTTCTCCAAAATTTGTATCCAAAGTTGGAGAAAAGTTGAAGTTGGGAGGCAATCCTCAACTCTGTGTTGGTCAAGGCTTGAGAATTCCTAATGTTAGTGTTAGCTTGAGGCTACTAAAAATGTGCAATAATGCTGTTAGTGCTAAATTTGTCCCATTCTCTGGGGCATCTTTGGTACTGGTGCCTGTTTCCCATATTGTGTTTTTTGTTGGAATTTTGTTGCTCCTGTGCTAGTAGACAATCTTGGACATATACTGACTAATGACTTTTTAGGTATAGGGAAGTTTTGGACTATGTTCTGATATAGCACTTGTTGATAGAAAGTAGAGTTTTCTTTCTGCATTTTTCCTGTTTTATGTTCACAAGGAGAAAGAAGCTAAGATGTGTAATTATAAGTTCATGAAGATTCATATAGTCTGTAATTGCAATGTATTGGATGTTGCATTTTCTAGTGTATTGTTTATTGAGTGCATAAATGATAAAAAATCATATTATCAATGGAAAAATCTATTAAGAAGCAAATGTGATATGGATACAAGGTAATGATGGTGCTATGATAGATTCAAAGTGAAAAAGAAGACTAGGAGACATAGTTTCTAATTATCAAAACAGGTGCCCATTTTTGACTACACAAAAAAAATGACTGATATTTGAGTCCATGTTCAGTCTACTCTTTATCTATGTCATTGTTTCTTGAACTTGAAATGGAATTGTCATATTCTGTGTCTTGTCCAGGATCCATTGGTGAGGATGATGTGCCTTTGGATTTAGAGGTCCGGGATGAGCTCACTCCACCATCCTCCTTTGATTTCTTCCGCCTTGTCTTTTTAGGTATGTCCGGAAGGTCCCTTGCTGGAGAATCAGAACCACCACCTGATCCAGGCCGGCTATGTCGGCTTGTTTTTGTACCATCAGACGACTCTTTATGTCGCCTGGTGCTCCTGGCTTTCTTTGGAGAACTACTACCCCCACTCCCATTCTCTGATGACGAATGACGCCTTGATGACTTTGTCATTTCTGGTGGATCATCGGGTAATGAAGAATTTGCATTCTTGTACTGTTGGTTCCCATCTGCATCTGCAATTACAATCAACTTGAATTTCTTTAGTCTCTATTTTGTAACGTTACATTGTGGATTTATATAGTCATATGAAAAGTGGAAAGAAAATTACCTTCAGAAGCACATGATCTATTATCTGGATGATCATTAGCATCAAGTGGAGGACCCAAAGGGGCTGTATGAAATTTCCCTGGTTCTTTAAATTCTTTCATCTGTCACAACACATTTATTTTTATAAATTACCAATAAAAACATTATCCTAAAATAATAATAATAACAACAATTACCCAGCTGGGAGATTCAATGGATGGTCCATCCCATCCAATATGGGCGACATGTTTCACATCAGTAGGAAGTCCAATCTGCATTTCTGGTTCTTTTTCCTCTTCTGACACATTTTTTTTTTTAATTTATTAAATCAATCAATTAAACGGAAACGTATCATATTATAACAATAACAACTACAATAACAATCGGAATTTCTCACCAAACATCTGAGAAATACCCAAGGCCTTTAAAAAGCCTTTCACCTTTGCGGCCATTATTCTTCTAAATGCTACTAAAGAAGATGTTTTCTTTCACTCAAAATCGTGCATTTGTTTGTCCAATCTGAATCAAAATAAGACGATGGTGACGATACAAATAAATATGACTCAAAATTCACATACATATAAATATAAATTAACCTTCTTCAGTAGGATTGAAGAAATTCAGCAAATTAGGGGAAAAAGATACTCAAAATGCAGATAAATTCAAGAAATGGACTCAAACCCTTAAGAAAAAAAATATTTGGGTTTGAATCCTTTCTAAGTATGATAAAAGCAAAACGATGTTAAAGCAATCCTTTCATCCATTCAATGGCACTCAATTGCAAGACATTGTTAACCAGAAGCATATCGATAATTCAGGAACCGAAAATTAATTGTTATTAATATTTTTCTTTCATATTTGTTAATTAAAAAAAGTTTACGGACAGTTTTTTTTTTAAATGTTTCATTTACTCTTATTGACTTTTCATTTGTCCTCAATATACACCTAAAATTGAACGGTCACACATTTTTCTTTCATAAAATTGTTAATTTTTTTTTTCTACTCAATATTTGATGTTTGAATTAGAATACGGTTAAAATTGAATTAACATATTGTAAGATTCATTATTTAAATCCAAACAAGATTATTTTATTTTCAAACGCTCGACAATTAATAGTTTAAGTACAAAAGTAAACTCATATATACAAATATGGGTTGTTAAAAATTAAACATTAGCACAAATTTGACTTTGAAGTCTTGTACTCCCTATTACACCAATTACTCTGTTTATCCTTAATTTATTATGTTTGATTTGATATTATCCCATAAAAAACAATAAATAACAAGTAAATTTTATCATATATGTCCATTAATCATAAGTCATCTAAAAGTTAGCAGATAAATAATATTTAATAATAAAAGTGAAATAAAATAAAATAATGAGTTATTTCTTGATTTTTTAAATGGAACAGTTAAGTTTTTTAGAAATATATTTTTAATGTAACGTATAAGTACAAAAGATGAGTGGAGGGAATCGTACTTGAAAGTACACTTACACTTTCAAAATGTCTTACCATACACATTTGTAGGGGTGTGCACTATTCAGATTAAACCAGATAACCAAATCAAATCAAATTTTATTTGGGTTGGTGTTTTGATTTTTGGATTGGTTTTGAATTAAAAATTACTTTGTTTTTTTTTATTTGGTTTCAGACTTAAAAATATAAAAACTAAAAAAGAAAAAAAATCAAATTATATATATATATATATATATATATATATATATATATATGTATATATATATATATATATATATATATATATATATATATATATATATATATATATATATATATATATATATATATATATATATATATATATATATATATGTATATATATATATATGTATGTATGTATGTTCGTTCGTACGTACATACATATGTATGTATATATGTATGTATGTATGTATGTATGTGTTTAGGTTTATAATTAAGTTAGAGTTAACCATTTTTGTCCCTTTTTGGTTATTGCCTTACACGATGATAACATTCATATTTTATTCTTGAACTTCTATAATAGGCTGTCACAATCCGAGAGCACCTCCTAGTCGTAACCGGCGTCTTTAACCTCTAAGAGGTCTTAGACAAGCCCTTAGCATTCATCATTGCATATAAGATAGAATAAAAGCGGAAAAATTTACAGCTTTTCAATTGAAGTTAACTTCACGTCATATATCAAAATAGAAACTAACTTGTCTTACATTACCATCTAGACATAAGAGAATGAGAATTAAGACTTAGCTCTTACATCAATAAACAAGTCTTATAGCACGAAATACAACATAGACTTTCAATAAGAAAAGTGGAACTAGATTGAGAATCTATCACGACGGGAGAGCAACACCTAGTCGTAATCAACGTCTTCATTCTCTTAGAGGCCTTAGACAAGCCCTTAGTTTATATCATCGTACCATTGATAGAATAAAAAGCGAACAAATTTAAAACTTTTCTTTGAAGTTCAACTTCACTTCACATATATCAAAATAGAATCTATAATTGTCTCACATGACCATCTAAACATAAGAGTAAGAGAAATGAGACTTAGCCCTTACAACATTATAATACGTCTTATAAGAGAATACAACATAGTCCTTAATTAGGAAATAGAACAATGTATTCAATAACAAAATAACCAAAAGCTAGATTCATAGGCTTCGTCCTCAGACTTGAGGATTCACCAACTTGGGAACAATCCAAGCTTCATTGAGAATGACCTCAAAGCACCCGAATGACCCGAACCTATATTTTTGTAGAAATAGAAAAGATATGGGTTAGAACAAACCACAACTAAGTATAGATATGTCACATCCGAGAAGCACCCCCTAGAAGTAACATGGCGTACTTGACCTCTCGGGGGTCTTATACAAGCCCATAGTTATCATTCATCCCATTGTCATGGTAAATTTAGCGAAAAATTTAAAACTTTCTTAGCACATCATATGCTAGAACATTATATATATATATATATATATATATATATATATATATATATATATATATATATATATATATATATATATATATATATATATATATATATATATATATATATATATATATATATATATATATATATATATATATATATATATATATAATCATAGTACATACTTAGATTCTAAGTCTCTTTGTCATCTTAGACTCAACAACATTAGAGTACCTTAGGGACACGACCCTTACTACATAATCATAAGTATACAACTTATAAAACTTTACAGTAAAACATAAGTAGGAGATCCTTGAACTTAAGAATTCCTTTGATTGATCTTGGGAATCATCTATCAAACTCATTACCATTCAAGACATTCTCTAAGCATCCATAACCTACACTTTGAGTAAAAAGTAAAGAGAATGTGATTAGTACAAAAATGCACTAAGTATGATAACCATGCAAAAACATGCATTTAAAAGGGATATTTTCTTGAAATCATACTTCATGCCTTTTTGAGTAAATTTTCATAAAACCTTTAGACATTTGCATTTATATGATTCACATACTCCATATAGACATATTCAAAGGCCAAACATAATAGAGAATCACATATAGAATTTAAGTCAATTTTTGAGGTCACTTTACACTGAACTATTCCCTTTTTTACAGTGAGCAATCTTTTCTTTTATTCATTAACCTCTCAAGTAACCCTCTAGTGATACTTGGTGCATTGCATCACCTTAAGGTCACAAGGAAAGCATACATACAACCTACATAAGCCAACACATGTCCTCATATAAGCATAATATATCAAAGACACATTTAAGTTAAGACTTCATTGTCTTTACAGTAAGTTACCTACTTTTACACATATATTTACTTATTTTCATATACGTCATTATAAGACCTTGTTCATGACCTCAATATTAGCCTACTAGTGAAATTTACATGTGAGACCCCATAACGTCACACATACTTAGTAAACTCATCATGAGACTACAAACCTTAACATTCAATTCATACATCAACATAGTAAGTGAAGACAACTTCATTCATGTCAACAACCTTCATCATATAGTCAATAAGACCACCATTATACATATCATCTCATCATGTAGACACTAACACAGTCATGCAAGAGAACCATAACATATGCACACTTAGGCCACCTTCCTAGAACTCCATTAGAGAGTTACTTGTGCAATGTCTAGGTGGGTTCATTACTTTCACCTATCCTATGTATCTTCCCTTAGGTTATTCTAGTTAGGGTCCTTAGTCATTACTTTCATTGTCCATTCTACTTTAGGAAAACTATAGCCTTAACCGACACTAAGACCATGGGTGATAAACATGGAATTGATGTTGTAGAGCCTTACACCAATGGAAGGTGTTCTTACCTAACCAAGGTAGAACATTAGCACATGCTAGCATACTAAGTGAATTCACTTACTAGATCCTATGTGGCAGACATAGTTATGAAACTTGGAGGTACATGTAAAACCCTCTTTATGCCAAGATGAGGCATTATGGTTATTCACTTATGGAAACCCTATTTATTGCCTATTGAGGCATTGTGGTTATCCACCTCTTGAGATTTATGATAGACCTTTCTTCCCACATTGGAAAGGGACACCCACTCATATATAAGTTCACTCGGTGCTAAGCTAAGTTCCCTTTTGTGAGATGAGAAAGTTTTCGCGATTCATTTTGAAGTGGAATTTGGCATTTAAGGTAACCTGATTCTTTTTTATGTATCGATTGGTTTTACATCAAAGGATCAAATTGATCCTCTTTTATAATACATTAGGACCATATAGATTGTGTTGAATATATTAAGGATCAAAATAAAATAATGATTATACAATAAGGACCATTCTGATCATTTTCTCGAAGTAACTTCTTAGGACATACTTTTTTGTTTGACAGTATTTTAAAGTATAGTTTTGATTATAATATAAAAGAATATTATGATCTATTTGAAATATTCTTAATCTAAAATCACTTCAATTTTATTTTTATTGTTTCTTAAATTTTATGTCAAATTAAAATATAAATAAATTAAAATAAGAGAGTATTTCATACTCACTCCATCCCTTTATAGTTGTTCAGTTTTGATTTTAACTGCCTCTTTTTACTTATCAGTTTTAACAAATTAAAAAAAGCTAATGTTGTTTTACTATTATACCTTCACTTTATTTAGAGAGTTGTGATATTTTTGAAAAAAGTAGAACCTGTTCAATGATTAAATTGAATTTGAAAATCTATTAATTAATATGAATAAAATGATAAATTTACTATATCAATTTTTTTTACTAAGTGTGCCAAGTAAAAAAATGAACATATAGATATAGGGAGTAACAAAGATAATTTCCAGTTCATTGTTACTTGTCACAATTTAACTTGATAACATTTATTAAAAATAATTAATAATATATGTTCCAAACTATCTCCTGTTCAATGATGTCTTAGAAAGTGATTTGAAAAACAAGAATTTATGCTAAATAAATAAAGAAAAAATTATTACTTTTTTTTTTATATGTGTAATGAATAGAAATGAAAAATATATTTTAAAAATAAATGATAAGTAAAAGTGAACGAGGAAACGCACATGACAAATGGCAAATTGATGAGAGAGCAGCATGATTAGGTAAAACATTTACTGACAACATTTTTACTCATATTTCATCATCTTCAACTTCCAAAGTTGATGAAATTGACTGACTTTTGTCAGTTTGTATACAAAAATTGTTGTGAAAAGATTCAAGAATTGTCTCCACCCCACAATCCCCACTGCTGTCTTTTTACCGCCACCACCCACCCCTTCAAAATACCCCTACTTACAACCCCATATCATCATCAGACTCTTCTTGGAACTGTGCTATTAGTAGTAATAATATTTTACATAAAGTAGTGAAATTTGTTACAGAAAATGCCCATATAGTCTTTTGGGTGGATTCTCAAACTTCCACCCACCAAAGGGGTCCCTACTCTACCCACAAGCCCAAATCATTATTGGGTTATGTTTGTTATGGTAATTTTTACAAATAAAAAGTGGAGAAGAATCAAAAAAGAATGTAAAGTTTGAAGCTTTTTCATATGTTTTTGGTTGATTAGAGAAAGAATGGAGTTTTTTGATTGATTGGAGGTTTTAAGTATGGAAACTACAGTGGCTGGCTTGTCTTGTTTTCAGTGTTAATCATGTAATGGTGAAAGGTACAATCCCTTCTACCTGTTCCAGTTTCTCCTTTTCTTTGCTTTTTTATCATTGTTTTCTTGCTTTTTTGGTGTATGATGGGTCATAAATCATTTCTAGTTGATTTATGATGTTTTCACAGTAATACTTTATGATCGAAATGACTAGTATACTTGGTATCTATATGTGTTTTTGTATTCTAAAAGGAAGAGGAAAAATCATTTGGAATTGAGGGACATCATATAAGTTTGAAGATAGATGTTGATAATATGGAAATTTTGTTTTAGTGTGTTCACTTTTTGGTTAAAGATTTATTTTTTGGAAAAGTTTGTGTTGGATTTGGAAAGAAACTGTGTCAATTGATCTGCTCCATCTGCTCCAACTTAAAGAAAGATAAAAGTAAACTTATTGAGGGGAGACAGTAAATTGATCTGCACCAACTTGTAGAGTTGTAGTTCTAGCAATTTTCCTTGACAAATGAGGTTAAATCCTTGTTGGTGTTGCTGATATTGAAGGAAGGATTGTAGAGTATGAAGAATGTTAATTGTGTCAGCAAAAGGGGAAGACGTCAGATTATTTGTGAGTTTGCAAGATAATGAACTGCCTAAGCTTGTCGGAATATATTCTGATGGATGAAATGGTTACATCTCCTGAATGCCTTGCAACTAAGGATCACACGTCGAGTGTCCATTCATTACGAGCTGGAGAATCTGGCCAGAAGCCTGATACTGGAAATATCGAAGAAGCTGAATCATCTTTGCGTGAGAGTGGTTGTTTGAATTATGAGGTGAATTCCTTGTTTATTATTTCAATCTTTTCATTTCTCTTTTTGGTCCTAACATGATGAAATGTATATCTTCCTTCCGTGCATCATCTCATCCTTAACCGCTTCAAGGTTTAATTTCCATTTAGCAGAATTTCCATTTGATGGCAGTTTAACTAAGTTATTAAAATTTTCTAGGAAGCAAGAGCATTACTAGGAAGATATGAATACCAAAAGGGGAATGTAGAGGCCGCTTTACATGTTTTTGAAGGAATAGATATTGCCTCAGTGACTCCTAAGTTGAAACTCGCCCTTGCCGAAAGAGTGCAAACTCAAAAGAGACGTTCACGGAGTTTTTCTACACCACCATTATCCATAAACGCTGTGAGTTTGCTCCTGGAAGCAGTCTTTCTCAAAGCGAAATCATTGCAGACTCTTCAGAGGTACAAAGGTAGAGTATATGTCGCAATCAATATCACTTCTTTTTATACTAGTCATCTTCAATAATGGACAAATTTGTTCAGTTTGCTTCATTTGTTATTTTATTATATGAGTCAGGCACAAGGGTGAAATACATAATAATATATTTCTCTTTTTATTAGCTTCCCTAAAGTTTCCTTTTTCTGGAAGTGGTTGTTTTTCATCAGTTTTACATGATATATTCATGTTGAAATTCTGAAATGCTTGCACTTTCTGTCTGTACTTTTGTTACTTTACCCATCCTTCACTTCCCAATTAGTTCGTGGTTGAATCTTAGTTGATTGATTGATTGATAATCTTAGTTGATTGATTGATTGATATTGTTGACCCATTCTTCACTTATCTACTAAATTGAGTCAATAAACTATCCTGAAAACTTTTGGATTACCTTGTTTTTTCATGCTTTTGTATTTCCGACAATGTATTGAATTCATACGTGATACTTTTGATGAGCTGAGTTTTCATCCTATATTCAATCTAATGAATATCCAATATCTTTTTGCAGAAGCTGCTCAATCGTGTACTGTAGTTCTCGACATTCTTGAATCTTCATTACCAGCAGGCTTGCCTGAAACCTTTGCTACTGACTGTAAATTGCAGGATACTCTCAACAAGGCTGTTGAGCTACTTCCTGAATTATGTACACTCGCAGATGCTCCTCAAGAAGCAATTATGTCATACCGTCGAGCTCTACTGCATCAGTGGAACCTTGACATTCAAACTACTGCAAAGATACAGAAAGAATTTGCCATCTTTCTTCTCTATTGTGGCGGTGAATCGTGTCCCCCTGATCTCCAATCTCAAATGGATGGTTCATTTGTCCCCTGAAATAATATTGAAGAGGCTATTCTTCTCTTGATGATATTATTGAGAAAGATTTCTCTACAAAGGATAGAGTGGGACCCTTCGATTCTTGATCATCTCTCATATGCATTATCTATCTCAGGGGGTTTAAAGACTTTGGCTAGCAAAGTAGAAGAATTGCTTCCCAGAACTATAGATCGGCAAGAGATGTATCTAATTTTAGCTCTCTGTTACTACGGAGGAGGAGATGACTTCACTGCATTGAACTTGTTACGGAAACTGTTGAGAAGTACAGAGGATCACATCTGTGTTCCAGGTTTGTTATTGGCTTCAAAAGTGTGTGCTGAAAGCCCAGATTGTGCAAGCGAGGGGATAATTTATGCTCACAGAGCTATTGAAAGACTGCAAGAAAGATGTAGTCACTTGTTGGGTGTTGCGAATTGTGTATTAGGGCTCTCACTTACAGCTCATTCTAGAACACAACTGACAGATTGCGAGAGGGTTAAGATACATTCAGATGCACTTAAGTCCTTTGAATCTGCTGGAAAGCTGACAAAGATGAGTGATACTAATGTCATATACCATCTTTGTCTAGAAAATGCCGAACAAAGGAAGTTGGATGTCGCAGTCCATTATGCAAACTGGTTACTTAAACTGGAAGGTGGCTCTACACTGAAAGGATCGATGCTTTTGGCTCGTGTGTTATCAGCTCAGAGACGGTTTCTGGATGCTGAAACTGTCATTAATGTTGCCCTGGAGCAGAGTGGAAAGTGGGATCATGGAGAACTGTTGAGGACCAAAGCTAAGCTCCAAATCGTGCAGGGTCAAGTGAAAAATGCTATAGAAACATATACTCAGATTCTTGCTATTCTTCAGGTTCAGAGAAGAAGCTTCGGACTGGGGGAAGATCTCAAGGTAAGCAGGTCTTGCCCTTACAAGCTGCAAATGGAGCTTTTCAACAAAGCTTTTATTCATCTGTCTTATTTGACACTTTTAAAGGTTGTAAGAGGTTTGCAAGTAAAATGACTATAGAACTTTTCATACATTTACCTCTATAGAACTTGAACTCTTATGAACTACCAATTAACAATCTTGTTAACTAGGAATTGTTCAGTCTGTGTCTGCTAATACAAAAGTTCCATGGCTATTGAAAGCCAACAGAGCTACCCTGTCCTCGGACATAAAATCTATTAGGAAAAATAAATGGGTTACTACACAGTACAGCTGACGCCGACGAGTAGCCGAGCGTGCAAGGTGTATGGACAGAGGAAAAGGGTTAATAATTAGATAGAATCAGGAGAATTAAGTGAGGGACTTAACAAATGTAGCATGAAGGTATTGCTTCCTAAAACAAATTGCTTGACAATGATTGGGGGTCTCAATTAAGCCATGCTGCTCATGCAAACACACCGAATTGGGATTCGGTAGACCAAAACACGCCTTTATTTCTCATGTGAAAGGATCCTGTTTGTTTCATATGGTTGCATATTGCATACGATACAGCTTATCGGTTTGGTAATTCAGGAAAGGGTTTTTCCCCTTCTTTTTATGTGTATATGTCTCCCTGTCTTTACAAGTGTGATTATTGTAAATATTAGGCTTTTTCTTCTGGTACTTCTAGCTAACTCTGGCCCTAACTCTGGCCTTCGGAATGGAGGAGAATTCTTGAGTTGCTTAGCACATTAGTGGTTTGCTTGACATATATAATGGCAGGTGAATGAAAACTGATATGACTTTAAAGTCTCATTTTAAACCTTAGGCAGATGAATATCTTGTCCTTCTCTTGCTTCTTTTAATGTGCAACCTTGAAGAGTATGACTTTTTCACTTGTCCATCTTAGCGGTAAATATTTCTCCGGTGTAGCCCGTTTTGCTAGCTTACCTTCTTGAAATAACATTTTTATGTGGGGGAAGTAGTAAAAATTTGATTTTATGTACATAGCAGGAGTTTGGAGACCATTGCAGAACATTGGAACTGGAAACCTGGCTGGATCTTGCTTCCATCTACATTAAATTATCTCAGTGGCGAGATGCAGAAAAGTGTATTTCCAAAACTGAGGCTATCAGTTCATATTCAGCTTGTAGATTGTATACTGCTGGTAGATATATCTCACTCATATTCTCCCTGACTGTGCTCGTTATTATAATCATATGCTTGTAACTCAAAATGTTCACACCTGCTGATTTATATTCATGAGAAAACCAACAAAACGTAATTACGAGTCCTAGTTGATTTTAGTCAATTTAACTATGCTCTAAATGCGGCATCCAAGGATGGATGATGTAATGTTGGATCTGTAATTCATAGGATTGGGACCATTTTATCCAGTGTTATGGAAAAATTCATCGGTGTTAAGGAGTTTTTATCTACTCTCTTAAAAGTTTATATAGTCTATATCTGATTATATGGGACACACATTTATTTGCAATGCCTTAAGATGATCCACTTAGTTCTATAAAAGCCCCCATTGGCTATAGCCAAGTTTTAACCTTTCGGTGATGTTTTCCCCATTGAACCTATTTTGTTCAAAAGTTCCTCTATTAAGTGAACTTTCCTTTTTACTGCTGTGTACATAACTTGCAAGTCATACAATTCCTTGAATTACATTAAACCTTCTCTTTTATATCCTAGGATGTTGAATTTGGCTATTATCTTCTAGGCCTTTTAGTGTTACCAGCAGAGAATCCTTTAGACGTCTGGTGCTTCAGCTATATACAAGTAAAAGGGTCAGGAAAATTTAGTTGATCAACAATATCATATGTGTGGGCTGTGTGTATGTAGGGAAATCAACTTCTTGTTTACTGACGTTGTTTGGTTATCGACTCCAGCATCTTCTACATTAAATAGTTACTAGTGGTCATACGTGTAAAGGTTATCTTGCAAAGTTTTGAGTTTTTACATTGCTTCTCCTGTTCTTGATTCGGCTACTTCTTTGTAGTCTGTCTTAATGGTTCATATGTTTGGTGGCTATGGTAAATTTTGATGTCCATGATGAACACTATTTTTTTCATATTTGTCTGGTTAATGAGCAAATAATTCTTCTTTCCAATTAATGGACCATTCTGATCATGTAGTATACTTTTGTTGTCGTACTCAGGTTTGCTTAACCAATCGAAGGGCCTATATAAAGCAGCTCTGGGAGACTATTCCAATGCTTTGGCTGTTAATCCATCCCATGTGCCAAGTCTGGTATCAAGTGCAGTGGTGTTTATGAAGATGGGTAAACAGTCTCCTGCATTTATTCGAAGCCTTCTAACAGAAGCACTACGTCTTGATCAGATGAATGCTTCTGCATGGTATAATCTAGGCCTGTTATACAAAGAGGGAGGTTTAGGTTCAGCCGCGGAAGCTGCTGACTGTTTTGAAGCTGCTATTATTCTAGAAGAAACTGAACCTGTTGAACCATTTAGATGACTTCCTCCCTGTACATAATTTATTACAGATATTCAAGTTGGTGCATCGAATGAATCCATCTCGGAAGCTGTGAAATGTATAGTGCAATAAGAGTGGGAAAAATATCAATATCTCTTGTGTTTATTGACCATATTTTTGAAGCTGGTAGTCGAGGTGCGTCAAAAGAGTTCAAAATTGTACTGCATAGACCTTACTGCCTCATGTTTGCAGGAACAAAGTCCTAACCTTGTTGTTCTGAGTTCACCTCACAATAGCATTCTCGAGGGGTTCAACATAAAAGAGCAGTCTGCTGCACGAAGTATCTTGCATTAACATTGGTGTGGAGAAGGACCGCACGACAAGAGAGTGTAATGTAGGGAGCTCAATCCTGATACAGGTTAATTCTACGACACAAACTTGTGACCTATAGGTGTCACAAACAGACAACTTTACTGTTACACATATCTCCTACCACAACAGAGAGAAGAATCATCATAATGAGTTGTCTATTTGTTTGTTTGTGTATGGGATCCATATTATGTATATGACATAAACAAAGAATTTGTTTTGCCCATGATATATATGTTTTATTAATGATAAATTTAGTTGAGTGATTTTAGAAGATGAAAACGTTAACTCGAGTGATTTTATTTCCATAGTAGAGTGATCTTTTGAGATATTAACTTGTCCCAAAATGTTCAGTTCTCTAATTGCATATATCATGAACTTCGTGCATCGAACTATCATATTTTTTGTAGAACACAAATTCATTTTAAGAATTTTATACCATCTATACAGAAAATTCAAACACTCCAAAACAAACACAAGGCAATTGGTTCTACCCTATATATGGTTTGTCAAAACCATTTGATTACAACTTTGCAAAGATAAAATGAACTTACAATATTACATTTCAAAGTGATTGACACTCTTCCCCTTCATTGTAATAGGTAGTGTAGGTATACTTTGTTCATGCAAGAAGAAGTTCTCTGGATCCACTTTAGTCTTCACTTTCACTAGCCTATTGAAATTGTCTTTGTAATACTTGTTTCCCCACACACTAGCTTCTATAAAACTAGAACTCTCATTCTTATTCATCCCTATATCAAGATCTCTATAATTCACATAAGCTTCTCTAGGGAACATAGAAACATAAGGTGTCATATAATTATAAAGTCTTCTAATCCAATCATAATGTTTTGTGGCTGATTCTTTAGAAGGATCATTCCAAAGTGTTAAGTATTGGATCATGTAAATAATCCCTTTTCTATGAGGAAATGGGGTTTCAGATTCTGAGATTTTAGCCATCATTCCACCATATGGATTCCATATCACTAATGGTGAGTCTTCTTCCATTAGCCTTTTCCATAGCCCTTCAAGACCATCTATTGGAATTGGTTCTTTGACGAAATCTGACTTTGCTTTGAAGTAATTCTTGAACAACGACTTACCTTGAAGGAGAACTTCTGGTGGGGTGTTACTCGGGTAACCAGCTATATACATAATCGACTTTATCCAACTCATTTCTGTACAGTCCTTGTGTGTCAATCCCAATTCAGGGAATACATCATTCATTATTTGTAAAAGTCTGTCTGCTCTACCAAGGAACATTGAATTATAAGCTGTCTGAATAGTCTTTTCGCCTTTTTTATCAGCAGCTACGTTTATGATGACTCTGATGAAGAGATCTTCATCAAGCTTGTCAGCTGCAACTTGTTGCCATTTGTAAAGAATGTTTGTCGCGTTTTGATCAAGTGTTTTAGGGACAGTAAAAACTGTTACAATCGATGGAACAGGTACTAACTTCAACTTCCATGAAAGTATGATACCAAAACTAGCTCCTCCACCTCCTCTAATTGCCCAAAACAAGTCTTCTCCCATACTCTGCCTATCAAGAATCCTGCCGTTTGCATCAACTATTCTTGCATCAACCACATTATCAACTCCTAATCCATATTTTCTCATCATAGTACCATAAGCTCCGCCTGTTATGTGACCGCCAATTCCCAAACTTGTACAAAGACCAGCTGGAAAACCATGAGTCTTGCTTTTCTCTGAAATCCTATAATATACTTCACCAACTGTTGCCCCTGCCTGAGCCCAAGCATAGTTGTCCACTGTGTTCACCACGATATCTCGAAGCTTTGATAGATCAAGAATGATGAAAGGAGACTCCATATCAGACATGTAAGAAAGACCTGCCAAAACAAAAGAAATTCTTTGAGGGGTGAACTGAGAACAAGAAATATTATATATTTGATACAACAACAACACACTTAGTGGAATCCCAATCGTGGGGTCTGGGGGAGGGTAGAGTGTATGCAAACCTTACTATTACCTCATGGAGATAGAAATGTTATTTCTGAAAGACCCTCGGCTCAAGTATAGCAAATCCAAGTACAAAAAATAAGGAAACATAGAAACTAACAAGGGGAACAACCAATCCTACGACAAAAGGAACAAGAACACAAAAACATGCAATAATCGAAACACAATAAACAACAGACAAGCCTAAACCCTCATAAAGACTAACCTTTTACCCTAACACACGTCCTCCACACCTTCCTATCTAATTAAGGTCATGTCCTTTGTAACCTCAAAGTTGTGTCATGTCCTGTCTAATCATCCGCATTTGATATATAATACTAATATAAGTAAAAATTAGTTACCTTCATAATCATGGCCTCCACTTCTAACTCTAAGCTGAAGGCCAAGCTGTTTTGAGCAAATGACAGCAGCCTGGACATGTGATTCTGTCATTGGTGTGAAAATAAGCTGAGGTTTAGTAACAGAAGGAAGTAAACATCTGAGATTTTGTGCAGTAGATTGTAGGATTGTGTTGAACGAATCATTTGTTGGGGTGACGAAAGCTGTGGAAAAAGGGACACAATAATCAGAATTCTGGCAAATACATTCATACAACTTCCCATTAAATGACGATGTTGAAACATCTGAAAGAGCATACGAGCTCGAACATGAGACTATGAGAAATATTGAGAGCATAACAGAGAAGTTTAAGGATTTCATAGCTGATACTACAATGTGCTTTGGAATTAGCTTAGAGGGGTTTATATACTGTTAATTAGTGTCTGGTTGATGACTAGAATAATTAATTGAGTAGTATACCTTTCACTATACAAAAAGAATATACGATACGTATTTTATGTCAATATAATGTCATCCAACAGTTTTTTGTTTGGTTTCCCACCAAGTGTCTGATACGTATTCTCCTAGAGTTTTTTCCATTTCCGAGACTTATACCAATAAATCAAAGCACTTAGTTGTACAAGATGGAGAGGTTATGACTTAAAGTGAGAGCAACATTTCTTGCTACTCAAAGAAAGAGCAAATAGGAAGAGGAGGAATAGACTCTAAGCAAATAACAAAAATAGATACAGGAACAAAGACATATACATAAATATTTTTTTAAAAATAAAATAATTCAAACTAGGATTTGAAAAGATAAAGTGAACTATTATGTAGTATAATAAACAGTTTTATGTCTTTTCATTCAACTTGTTACAACTCACAGTATATATGAGACTAGCCACCTTACAAGATTTTTGTGTTGATTTTCCATTCAGGGTGTGTTTGGTACAGAAGAAAATAAGTAGATTTTGGACTTATCTTCTCATATTTGGTTGATGAGTAGAGAATATCTTCCGGAAATAATTTTTAGTGTTTGATTTATGAATGAAAAATGTTTTTAAGAGACATCTTTTATTTTTACTAGAGTAAAAAATAATTTATGAAATTAAAAATATTTTTTAAAAACAAAATTGTTATTTTTTTGAGTGGTGGAGGGGAGGAGTGAAAAAATAAAAACTTGAAGTTGATATTATTTTGAAAAAATAAATTAATTTTTTAGGGGGTTAGGTGGGGGGCTGGCCGATTTTAAAAATAAATTTTTTGAAGTTGAAATATTTTTAAAAAGCAAAATTGATTTTTTTGGGAGGGGGTGGGGGTGGGGGCCTGGCCGGTGGGGGGTGAGGATGGGTAAAAAAATAAAATTTTGAAATTGAAATTATTTTTTAAAAATTGATGTTTTTCCAAAAAAAAAAATTGTAATTTGAAATAGGAGGAAATTTTTGGAAAATGTGTTTTCCTTAATTTTTCGAAGGAAAATCATTTTCCTTAATTTTGAGAAAAATGAATTGATTTAAAAAATATTTTCCAAAACTTTTATCCCAACCTAACATGAGAAAATTGAAAAAACTAACATTTTTCAGAAAATATTTTACTTCATACCAAACACACTCTCAGTATCACTAATTGTCGCCTATAAAATTCATTAAAGAGGACGACTATATATTTTTGGTTTCCCACCATGCACTTTGTAATAAAAGATGTTCTAACTTAAAGTAAGAGCAACTATTTCTTGCTACTCAAAGAAATAGCAAATAGGAAGGAGTTGGATTACACTCTAAGCAAATAAGCAAAATAGATAAGAGGAACAAAGACATATATAAATAATTATTTTGATCTCTTAATTTCACTCTTAAAGTTTAACATTATGTAAATGCTATGAAGTAATTAAAACTTAATAAAATATAGAAAACTTGGAGCATAAGAATATCGGTATATTGTTTTTAGTATGGTTCAAAATCAAAACCTTTACAATTGTGCTAAAACTACTATTTATAGACAACCAAGACATTACATTTATACATCAACCAATAGAAAAGTCCCACTCGAGTCCTTATGTACTTCACCCAATAGTAACATTCACCACGTTGAAAATTTTGTTAGTTATGTCAGCTAATATATCGTTAGTTATGTCAGCTAATATTTCTCTGTTGTCTGCCGGATGATTTTTTCTTGAGAATTTATCCTTTTCCTTTGCCACCTCTCTTCATTTTTCTTGAACTTCTTCGCTATCTCCTCTAGATCCTATTAAATATTAATCTTCTAACCTTCATACCTCGCTATCTTCCTTTTCACTAGACACGTATCATTCTCGGGGTATTTTAACTCCGAGAATGATTTTAAAATTTATTACGTAAAATGATCAGGATCAGAGATATAAAACTGTCAATGCCTATGCTTCCTTGATTAAAGATGAAGATATTCCAACTATTCGAAAGGATTGCAGGATGAGTGGGCAAATTAGTTCGATTTCTAAACCCTAAAGCATTCTATAATACAGAAATCCACAATCTAAAATCACAATATGTTCGTGTTCTAAGAAATGACACAATTCAAATCACAATATACTAAAATCTTTGAAGCATCATGTTTTCTATTCAAATTGTAAACTGCTAGTATTGTCAAATTGAAATTTTTTTACACTCATTACTCAACCAACTAAGAAGAAAAGTCTTATAAAAAAAGTTATGAAATTCCTAAAAAGATAGCATAAAAAGTATCATTTTAACATCAGGATGCTATTTCTAGTTCAGATTTCAGTGGTCTTTATATCATAGCTACATACACATTTTTTTCCATGCATTGGAATTTGAAAAAGACTAAAAAAATTACTTCAGTTTATAATATCATTTGAATTTTATTTTTATTAAGTCTCATTAGTACTATTTTATGAAAAAAAAAGTCAATTAAACATTAAAAAAACTCTAATAAAAGTAATTTAATAAATGTAATACATATTTTAAAATTGCATGTACAATTTAATAGTGTCACATAAATTATAACAGAGTGAGTATCCTCATATATATCATCGTATCTATATCTTCTATACTATCTTAAAAGAATGAACTTCCTAACTTAAATATTAAATTACTATAATATTCCACGTTAAAACTCTCAATTTAGTATATATGTTATATTTAATATTATATTTATTTACGCTATATTGTATTAAAAGCAGGTAACTTTTCACATTGATGTGCAGTGATTTTTTCGAAAGGTTGTGACTTTTTTTTATAAAGTTATGATTTTTTAGATAAGTTATGACAAATCTGAAAAGTTGTAATTTTTCTAAAGGATTGTAACTTAAATAGATGAGAAATCTCACGCTTTTAATCTAAGAATTTTGTAAGTTTTCTATTCTTCTTCTTCTTAAAATAAGAAAGATTGTGAGAGTATCTTGATAATTAATATGTACTCATTTTCATATCCATAAAATATAGTTTTGCAACAACTTTTACTTAGCAAGAAGCTTTCAATAATTTTCCATTGCACAAACTACAACTTTGTGTTCAGAATTTGAAAAGTCTCAAACTTTTGGAGAAAAAGTATTTGATCAACAACTTGTTTAAAGAGTCCAAACTACATTGATGAAGTACTTTTTCGTTTTCAATTTATTTATTATACTTATATTTTTATTCAATTTAACATAGAATGTTCTTTTTACTTGGATGTGGGGGCGCATCTTTAAGGGTCTGTTTGGATTGACTTTTGGCTTATGACTTACAAGCCAAAAGCCACAAGTTAGGATTTCTAACTTATGACTTTTGACTTATTTTTGTTATTTTGGTTTTAAAGTAAGTGCTAGCACTTTTTAACTTTACCAAACCACTTCAAAACTACTTAAAAATTATTTTGACTTAAAAACGCCTAAAATAAGTCCATCCAAACGGGTACTAAAATCACAAAGTTAAAAGACATTTTTATATATTCTACAGATGATCCTTAAATTAAAAGTTTTCTTTATTTTTTAAACATATCAAATTAAAATTAGATCAATCTATATCTATCTTTTTTTAATCTATATTGACTATCTTAAAAAAATGAACCACTTAACTTAAATGTTAAACTATTATAATACCCCAAATTTAGTATATTTTTTGTATTTTATATTGTATTATATTTATTTATGTGTATATATAATATTATATTAAAGACAAATATTTTTTCACATTGAAGGGTTGTGATATTTCTGAAGAGTTATAAATTTTTCGATGAGTTGTGATCTTTTTGATGAGCTGTGACTTTTCTATAGAGTTGCGAATTTTCAGAAAAATTATGACTTTTTCGAAGGATTGTGACTTTTTCGAAAAGTTATGACTTTTCCATTGAGTTATGACCTTTCTCCTCCTCATCCTTCAAACGTTCTATTTAGTATATCTTCTATATTTTTATGATAAAAAAATAATATTCTCTTACTAATACTTTACATTTTAAGTATAAATGATGAGATTTCCCCTCATTTTTAGACTATGGCTTTTTTTGTGTTTTCTATTTTCTCTTCTTAAAATCTGATTTACTGACTTTGACAATCTCAAAGTTAAGTAAAATTAAAACACTCCCTAACATGAATGTTAGTTTAATCTAATGCCCCAACTAAAAACATTCAATTTAGTATTATCTTCTATATATATATTTTTATCAATATCTATACTATACTAAAAGTAAGAACACCAACAATACAATAATAACATAAAATCATTATGAAAAGGGGAGGGGGAGGTTATTTTTAAAAACAGAATGGTATATGATTTGATATTCACGTGCAACGCACGAGTATTACTAAAAGTGGAAAGAATCTAAGTCAAAAGTTGAATTACGAAAATACCCTTTAAGTAGTAATTTATTTTCTTGGAATTATTTAAAATATTATTTTTTTAATTTAATATTTATTTTGAGATTCAATAAATTTTGAGTGTTCATACTATGATAATTAATACTCTTATTTAATATTTATTTTGGGATTCAATGAGCTTTGACTGTTTGTATTAATAATATATATAGTCTAATTTTTGGACATAGAAATTCAATAAGCTTTGACCGTTTGTATTAATAATATATATAGTCTAATTTTTGGACAAAGAGATTCAATGAACTTTAACTACTTGTATAAATGATATATTGTCTAATTTTTGAACATATCTGCATATCATTTACTATAATTTAGTGTATTTTTAACATTTTTGCCAAAAAAGAAAGATAATTTAAGACTTATTTTTAAAAAGAAAAAAGGAAAAAGATACCAAACAAGAAAACAAAATTTGGACACACATGGATGTTGTGTTTTTTTGTCTATAAAGATTGAAAATTTGGAGCTTGTTCTGCACATATTTTTCCCTCTTCAATAATTGTCAAAGCAAAATCTCGAGTGTCCCTACTGCAATAAGACACTTTCACACTGCTCTATCAACAGAGAAATCAAGAAAATGATGGATGGTGGCAAGAAAGAGGAAGCAGGTCCATCTCATGGCGGTGTTACTTGGGATAAGAGGAAGGACGAAGAAGATGGAGAAAGTGAAGAAGATGACCATCATCAAGATCCTTCTGCTGCTTCTGCTGCTGCAACAAGTTTTATTCCTGGTCCTCTTCTTTCTCTTAAAGATCAAATTGAAAAGGACAAGGTGAAAAACTCTTCTTTTTGTTGTTAAAATAAAAAAGCTTCCAACTTTATGAGTTTTAAGGTTTTTTTTGATGTATCATGGGCATCTGAAGTTTCAACTCCTTTGATTGTTTTAGGGTTCTGCTTATCTTTTTTTTTTTTTTTTAATCTCTGTTATCAAGATCATTGGGTTGAGTTGTTATGTTTTTTGCTCCTTTGGCGACTTGAACATATAATCTTAGGGTTGGAAATGAGGGGTGATGGTACTCTCAATCTTAGGGTTGGAAGTGAGGGTGCTTACTATCCGAGCATATCTGAGTTGTTATGTAGATTGTTTCTTCTGGCAGTAATTTTTAAATTTGCCCCAATTTTGATATTTTAAAGGGTAAAAAGGTTTCTTTGGTGTTTATTAGGGTTGAGAATATGAGCTTTCCCCTCATTGTTGTGAGTGGTGTTTCTTGGAATTTCTGTGCTGTTAACATCTAAAGTATTTCTTCTGCTTTGCTGTCAAGTTTGGTTTGGAGTTGCTTATCTTAATTGTTCCAGTGAGTTCTTTTTTTGTTTGTTTATTATTCTTTTAAGTTGAAATTATCTCCAGTTGCATTAGCTATGCTGTACTATCTAAGGCATTCCTTTTCAATTTTAACTTGCTCACTCCAGTTTGTTTTTTAATGACTTCCTTTATTTTAATTTGATATAGTCTCCTGCATTTGCTAGGTATCTTGGTATGTGTTGAATTTTCATATGGTTGTTCTATACCTTATTTATGTTTGTGTAGGAGGATGAGAGCTTGAGGAGGTGGAAAGAAAAGCTGCTTGGTTGTCTGGAAAGCGACTTAGATGGTTTGTCCCTGACCATAGCATACTGTTTACGCTGCAATTAACCTTTAAATCTTGTTTAATGACTATTTGGATCAATTTGCTAGGGCAAATGGAACCTGAAGTTAAGTTCCACTCAGTTGGAATCCTTTCCTCCGACTTTGGGGAGATTAATACTCCATTACCTATCAAAGAAGAACAACGCAATTATGTCCTCTTTACGCTCAGGGAGGGCTCTGAGTATCGGCTTAAGCTAACATTTAGTGTTCTACACAACATTGTGTCTGGTTTGGCCTACACAAATATAGTATGGAAGGCTGGTCTTCAAGGTTTGATTTCTAGTCTCATTTCCTCTTTTCTTTTGCACCCTATGCTTAAAAAATGCTTTGTTGGACAGCCACGCACATAGGGATCAAATACTTGCATTTCATGGTGCAGTTCTGATGTAAAATGGGATTAGGAATTCCGCGAAATTTAAGTGAAGTCTTCAATCCCACATGAACCTCAAGAACAATTATGGAAAGCAATAAGAGGATAAGAAGATTAAGATAATTATTGGGAAAAATACACACCTAAGAAATTAATTACCTAGACATATATAAATGCAACCTACAATCTTGAATCTAGAAAGGAAGGGTTAATTTATTATTGAAATGCAATCAACACAAAGAAACAAATGAAGAAATCTAGGAACTAATAAATCAACATTCAAATGCGAGATACAATCCAAAGGGAGAAGAGATATGTACTCATACATGAATTACTACTACGAGTAGTTCATGGGATAATCCAAAACAGTCCCTCTTCAAAAGAAAGACCTAATAACCTATTTATTCTGGGGTTCATTTTTCTAAGAAAAATACTGTACTCTCTAACTTTGGGATTCCTAATTTAAGATCAAAGACATGCCTCTTCTTCTCTTTTTGGGCCTCTAATTGTCTCCCCTCTTTAAATATCCACATACGTATATTGTGGATCTTGAAGTTCGAAAGAAGCCTTCAAGTTCATAAGGTCACGTCACATCCAATCATGTTCTCAGGCAACATGATTATATTTGTTTATTCAAGTAGAGGACTTCTTCAAGTTGTGCATTTATCAACTGAAAAGACCATGTTATACTATGTGAATAGAATCATTTAGTTTTCAAGTTTTAGTCATGTAGATTGTGTGTGATTTTCATGAAACAGTCAATATGGATTATGGTTCTGCACTAGGTGTTCCTTAAAACCTTATTATACAAGTCTGGCATGGAAAAGAGGCCAAAAGACTAGATCTCCAAGTCTGGATTTTTTACCTTCTTTTTTTAATAAAAAAAAGAAGATAAAGAATCTACAGGCTTGGATATAAGGTTTTAAAGGAACACCTAGTGGATTCTCTCTTCTTTGGATGGAATCTTAACAAATGTTGCCTGATTTTGTTTCTGAGATGACTAGGGAATTTAAGGCGGTCTTGAAAAACCTATTGATGACTGATCTTATAAATAATTGTATTCTCTATAATAACATGTTCGTAAATTATAGAAATTCCAACTCCGTATACGACGTACATTATGATCTAAACTTCATTCGACTCGTATTTGGTTCAATTTCTTGGAATATTTACATAAAAAGAATTTTACCACATTTTGTAAGTGAGGTTATTACCATTTACAATACATATATCGTAGTGTTTTTCTTTATGCAACACATGCAACACTAAAATAGGAAGACATCAAGTGATTTAGGAGTTGAATCACTCTTCTATGGTGAAATTTACTTGCGTATTCCAATAATTTCTTTTTGTAATTTTGCTAAATACATGACTGCATAATATTTTTACCATAAGTTAAGCTATTCAATCGCGAGTTTTCTTTTCAACTACAATACTCAAAGATAAGATGCTTATTCAAAAATCAGTCTACAAGTCTATAGAGCAAAATTGTCATCAAAGCAACAATAAGAAATATTAGATTCATGTTATGGAATGTGAATTTCTGAAGTTATTCTATGTTAGTTTGTTTCAGAGGTAATAAACACTAACTCACTTCTGTGTCCCTCTATTTCTTTAGTGCCTCTCCTCCCCAACCATTTAAATTTCCACTCCAGGAAAAGAAAAACCATAGGAACTATAAGAGTGTAATTAATATTTACATTATATCTTTTTTTGGGCTTCTAATTGTCTCCCCTCTTTAAATATCCACATAGGTATGTTGTGGATCTTGAAGTTCGAAAAGAAGCCTTCAAGTTCATAATGGTCACGTCACATCCAATCATGTTCTCAGGCAACATGATTACATTTGTTTATTCAAGTAGAGGACTTCTTCGAGTTGTGCATTTATCAACTGAAAAGACCATGTTATGCTATGTGAATTGAATCATTTAGTTTTTAAGTTCTAGTCATGTTGATTGTGTGTGATTTTCATGAAACAGTCGATTTGGATTATGGTTCTGCACTAGGTGTTCCTTAAAACCTTGTATCTAAGTTTGGCATGGAAAAGAGGCCAAAAGACTTGATCTCCAAGTCTGTGGATTCTTTAACTTCTTTTTTTTTTTTTAAAAAAGAAAATAAAGACTTCACAGACTTGGATATAATGTTTTAAAGGAACACCTAGTGGATTCTCTCTTCTTTGGAAGGAATCTTAACAAATGTTGCCTGATTTTGTTTCTGAGATGACTAGGGAATTTAAGGCGGTCTTGAAAAACCTATTGATGACTGATCTTATAAATAATTGTATTCTCTATAATAACATGTTCGTAAATTATAGAAATTCCAACTCCGTATACGACGTACATTATGATCTAAACTTCATTCGACTCGTATTTGGTTCAATTTCTTGGAATATTTACATAAAAAGAATTTTACCACATTTTGTAAGTGAGGTTATTACCATTTACAATACATATATCGTAGTGTTTTTCTTTATGCAACACATGCAACACTAAAATAGGAAGACATTAAGTGATTTAGGAGTTGAATCACTCTTCTATGGTGAAATTTACTTGCATATTCCAATCATTTCTTTTTGTAAATTTGCTAAATACATGACTGCATAATATTTTTACCATAAGTTAAGCTATTCAATCTCGAGTTTTCTGTTCAACTACAATACTCAAAATTAAGATGCTTATTCAAAAATCAGTCTACAAGTCTATAGAGCAAAATTGTCATCAAAGCAACAATAAGAAATATTAGATTCATGTTATGGAATGTGAATTTCTGAAGTTATTCTATGTTAGTTTGTTTCAGAGGTAATAAACACTAACTCACTTCAGTGTCCCTCTATTTCTTTAGTGCCTCCCCTCCCCAACCATTTAGATTTCCACTCCAGGAAAAGAAAAACCATAGGAACTATAAGAGTGTAATTAATATTTACATTATATCTCTTTTTGGGCTTCTAATTGTCTCCCCTCTTTAAATATCCACATAGGTATGTTGTGGATCTTGAAGTTCGAAAAGAAGCCTTCAAGTTCATAATGGTCACGTCACATCCAATCATGTTCTCAGGCAACATGATTACATTTGTTTATTCAAGTAGAGGACTTCTTCGAGTTGTGCATTTATCTACTGAAAAGACCATGTTATGCTATGTGAATTGAATCATTTAGTTTTTAAGTTCTAGTCATGTTGATTGTGTGTGATTTTCATGAAACAGTCAATTTGGATTATGGTTCTGCACTAGGTGTTCCTTAAAACCTTGTATCTAAGTTTGGCATGGAAAAGAGGCCAAAAGACTTGATCTCCAAGTCTGTGGATTCTTTAACTTCTTTTTTTTTTTTAAAAAAGAAAATAAAGACTTCACAGACTTGGATATAATGTTTTAAAGGAACACCTAGTGGATTCTCTCTTCTTTGGATGGAACCTTAACAAATGTTGCCTGATTTTGTTTCTGAGATGACTAGGGAATTTAAGGCGGTCTTGAAAAACCTATTGATGACTGATCTTATAAATAATTGTATTCTCTATAATAACATGTTCGTAAATTATAGAAATTCCAACTCCGTATACGACGTACATTATGATCTAAACTTCATTCGACTCGTATTTGGTTCAATTTCTTGGAATATTTACATAAAAAGAATTTTACCACATTTTGTAAAGGTTATTACCATTTACAATGCATATATCGTTGTGTTTTTCTCTATGCAACACATGCAACACTAAAATAGGAAGACATTAAGTGATTTAGGAGTTGAATCACTCTTCTATGATGAAATTTACTTGCATATTCCAATCATTTCTTTTTGTAAATTTGCTAAATACATGACTGCATAATATTTTTACCATAAGTTAAGCTATTCAATCTCGAGTTTTCTGTTCAACTACAATACTCAAAGATAAGATGCTTATTCAAAAATCAGTCTACAAGTCTATAAGAGCAAAATTGTCATCAAAGCAACAATAAGAAATATTAGTTTCATGTTATGGAATGGGAATTTCTGAAGTTATTCTATGTTAGTTTGTTTCGGAGGTAATAAACACTAACTCACTTCAGTGTCCCTCTATTTCTTTAGTGCCTCCCCTCCCCAACCATTTAGATTTCCACTCCAGGTAAAGGAAAAACCATAGGAACTATAAGAGTGTAATTAATATTTACATTATATCTCTCACAAGCAGTGGCGGGGCTGTAACATGTATTCTTGGCCACCTCCAAAAGTGTGATTACAACGATAACTAATTACAAAAAGCCTAGGAAGTCCATTATCTGTATTTCATCTTCTATACATTGTTCTTTACACCAAAAATAAAGAGTGGAAATGCATTTTTCTTTTGATCTTCTGAATGGAATTTGATCTTCCCATAAAAATTCTTTCATTCCTCTCCTTCCATATGGTCCACCACATGTAAGTTGGGCCAGTTTTTCACCATTTCTTCCGGCTTTTAATTCCCCCTTTCTGATCCAGCAGCTCAACAATCTGCCATGTGTTCAGCCATTTGTTCAGTTGGATGGCTTCATGAGTGAAGCATGCCTTTCTCACTGTCAGCCAGGTAAAGCATTTCACCTTGGTTGGTGCCATGCTTTTCCAGGTAGCTTTCCGGGGATCCTCTACTTCTTCCTGACAACTCTGATAGTCTCCTCTACTAAACTCTATTGACTGTGAATTGGCCATGTGTGTTGTGTTTCCATCTTATGGTGTTAGGTTCATTGGTAGTCCCTGTGAAGGTTCCTATACTACCAAGTAAAGCAGCCACTCTTTCAACCTCCCAGTCATTCGAAAGTCTTCTGAAAATCAAATCTCATCCTTTAGCTGTCTAGATTAGTCTTAGTGTTGATATTTAGTTGATGTTGATCCTTCCAGATTAGGCTTAGTGTTAAACTACTACAATGAACATGTACCTAAACCTAGGAATCAAGATGAATGAAATAAGCTGATCTTACACCCCTCAATTTTCTACAACTCCACCTTTTTTCCTTCTGTTATCTTCTTTTCATTGATTAACTAATTACCATTGTTGTATCATAGAGAATAATAAAAAAAATATCAAAAGAAAGGAGAGGATACGGAATAAGCTCGATAAGTTGCAATTACTGTCATATAATCTGGTCAAAAAATACTTTAAGTACTGTGAAAATTCCTTTAGTTTGATTCTCGAAAAGTGAAGTATAAGAAACATATATAAGATAAAACAAAGAGTGATATAATTGTACAGTGAGAGGTCATAAAATACTTAATATACAGAAAAAGACTTGTTCTAATGACAAATTTGAAGGTTTGTTAAATAATATTTTCTTGCTTAATAGGTATATCTGAGATTGAATCTTTGGAAATTACCTCATTTATGATAAGCAGAATGACTTCAACTCCTAATTTTCAATAAACTATTCCTAAAACCAACAAAAAGTATCTTCGAGCATGCATTTTAGAGCATGTACAAAAATCCACTTCCAATCTATTAATAGATGGTGCATAACAAAATCACTTTATCAATAAGGGGTCGTTTGTTAGAGTCTATCAGCAAAAATAATGCATGTATTAACTGTGTATTAATAGTTCTTTGTTTGTACACTTTTTCATGCTATGTATAACTCTATTGTGTATTGAGGAATGTATTACTAATACCATGGATTTCTAGGTATTAGTAATGCAAAGAGATTTAATACATGCATTAGCATGGGTAAAGACCCAATTACCCCTCAAAAACATTTTTACATCTTTTTCACCATAATAATGGATAATAATGGAGGATATTTTGTAAATAAATATTTTTGTACAATGCATACTATTTTTATTACACCAAATCAAACAATGCATAAGAAATAATGCAAGCATAACTAATACAAGCATACTAATGCAAACATCAATACACTACATTGAACATCATTTTTATACACTCTACCAAATGACCCCTAAGTATATAAAATAATCACTGTTTGATCTGCCTGGTCATAGTAAAAGACTCACCATATTAAATAGCATTTGTCATCACAAGTTATATATCTCACATTCCATAGCAGTTTTCCCTAATTTAATCACTATATTTCTAGCAAATGTTTTTTCATTTGTGTAACTTCTAATTACAGAAATACTTAATGTGTATTAATCTCTCACAATTTAACTACATCAGGTTTGTTGTTTTTGTTTGTATTGATAAAATGATTTTATTTTTTCAGCCAATATTTCGAGGGAAACATACGAGAAAAATGTCAGAAAATTAGCAAAAAAGATATTTCTACCAATGATTGCCTAGGAGAGATGCCAAATCACGTACTATATGCCTTGCTTTACTATATATAGATAGATGTGATTTCCTTTGTTGAAAGAGATTGTTCAAGTATGAATGGGTTCATATAGTAGATTTTTCCTTATCTGGGATTCCCTTTAGCAGGAGGTATAAGATGCATTTCTGTCTAGAAAAATTGTAGACAAACGTTTGAGGCAAGGTGCGCCAATCGTGGGATAGAACTAGAAAGAGTAGGAAGGCAAGCGGTTTATGCATGGTTCTTTATCAGTTGGAAAGAGTGCAAGGGTTTGGTTAGTTAGATATGTATCCAAGTGAGAAATTTATTTAATTATCACAGTGAAAAGAACAATCCAACTCCCCATGGATGTAAACCATATGCTTGCAGAACCACATTAAATTCTTGGTACTTTTCTCGTTCTATAATCTCTAGTTCTACTTTTTCATCAATCCCATGCATTTATGCCAAACTTGATTCACTTTTTTTTATAGCTAAAATGCTTGCACAATTTCTTTTGGTCACTATCCTAATATTAGGCTCAACGTTATGTCCGATGAAAAAATAACTTAATACTAAACAAGTATTACCTCCACTTTTCAATATTCACTTACTTCTGTTGTTAACTTTCATGACATATTGTTGTTCGCTCATTTGAATGTCAGTTGATCAAAGTAAGGGAATGCTTGGCACCTTTGCTCCTCATCGAGAACCCTACATACATATGCTAGAAGAGGAGACCACTCCATCAGGTGCACTTGCAAGAGGAACATATACAGCTAAACTTAAGGTAAGAGCATTTTGTATTCCTATTGGATTCAATATCACTTGGTATTGTTCATTTCATTAGTGAAATCATTCTATAAGTCCAGCTTGTCCAAGAGAACAAATATAGTGGTCATTACAAATTAACTTTCCACTGATATAGATCTAGTGTGTATCCTAAAGATAGCACAAATTTTAACCTTTAGTTTCCCATTGTTTTTAAATTGGCACTAGATAATATATCTGAGAGTCGACATTCATATTTGATAGCATCCACTTTGGCATACCTCCATTAAAATTAGGAAAATTACCTCTATACACAACTAATTTTATCATATTTCTAAAATTTGAAAAAAATACCCTACTCTATCCTATTCTCGGATTCATCACTTTACGCGATGTATCAGTCGGATGCATCACTTTATGTGATGTATCGAGACGTTGAATGATGTTTTTGAAATCGAGATGTGATGTAGAGGGATGTACCCAACATCAGGATGCAATTTTTCGGGACATTTTGGGATGTATTTAGGTTCCACCAAATTTAAGGGATTTTTGTAATTTAGAAAAAAAAGTACAGATATGATGTAATTAGTTCTTTAACACTATGGAATTTGTGTTAAATTTCCTTAAAATTAATGGAATCCACCAAATTTGATTTTTCATCGAACCCCATTAGTTTTATGGATATTTTACACAAATTCCATAGTGTTCAGAAGTAATTACATCATATCCATGCTTTTTTTTTCTTTCTAAATTACAAAAATTCCTTAAATTTGGTGGAACCTAAATACATCCCAAAATGTCTCGATAAATTGCATCCTGATTTCGGATACATCCCTTTACATCACGTCTCGGTTTCAAATACAACATTCAATGTCCCGATACATCGCATAAAATGATGACTTCAACAATAGGCTAGAGTAGGGATTTTTGTAATTTTTTCAAATATGATGAAACAAGTGGTGTATTTAGGTAATTTTATTGGGGGTATTATGTTATCTTAATGAGAAATGACATGATTAATATTATTTGAGTCTCTTCGTGTGTGGACTGGTGACTATGGATTCATTTTCCTTTTTTTAAGAGGTAAAATAAATTCTTAACTTGATATCTTTGATTTCTATTAAAGTAATTAAAAAAGGTGATCAGTCTTATATTAATAGCTGTCTCTAATTTCTTTGAAATAGGAGTCTAGATTACCTTTGATTTAAGTTCTCTAATTGACTCTATGAGATAATTAGTGTTTTCTTTTATTTCTCACACAAACAAAAGAAGAGATAGAAATGATATATATTTCATTTTTTCTTTCGGAACACAAAATCCTCGAAAAACTGGAATAATCCATATTTTTAAATAGTTTAATCTATTAGATGATATTATGGAGCATATTTGAATAGTAATATACTAGATATTATCGAGTATCATAATTTGGGGGAGTAAATTTTTCTTACCAAAATTACGAATAAAAGAAATAAGAATTAAGAAATGAAATGGAAGTGGAAGAGAAATGGTGAACAATCAACGCAACCACTTTAAGCTCATGACTTGAGAAAATCATAATTACACTTCACCTGTTATATGTTTAGTGGTTATCTTCTCCAAAAATATATTAAGTGTTACCATAGAGTTTGTACGTATCTCCTTCTACTATTTTATTTGGTTTTGTTTTTTTCTCCATTAACTATTTTATACAAATTCAATAATGTGTTAGCATGTTATTTATTTGAAATTAAATAAATGATTAACCTTGAGTTATAATTAATAAATTTAGTGATGTTTTGTTTAATTAATTTATTTCTCAACATGCTTGGATTCTACAAAATATAAACACATTACCTCACATTAATTACTTTGTATTAAGAAGAGTGAAAGAAAAATCAAATCTTTGTAATAGCTTGTGAGAAATAGGGTTATGGGTTAGTAGGTGTACTCAAATCTTCACTAATAGTATTTGAGTACACCTACTAACCCTATTTCTTATAAAATATTGAAATATATGAATTATCGTTCACTCTATTTAAAAAAGTAATAATGTGAGGTGCCGTGTTTATATTTTGTATTTTCCAAATTGTTAAAAAATAAAATTTATTCAACGGAACATTAATAAGTTTATTAATTGTAACTCACTTGTTAATTATTTATTTAATCTCAAATTAAATGTAACAAATTATTAAATTTGTATAGAGCAATTGAAAAAAAATACTAGAAGGGATATATACAAACTCTATAATAATTTGTATAAAGCAATTGAAAAAAAATACTAGAAGGGATATATACGAACTCTATAGTAACACTTAACATATTTTTGGGGAAGACAAATACTCGACATATATTAGGTAGTAATTATGATTTTCTCGAGTAACGAGCTTAAGGCAACTATATTGATTGTTTACCATTTGTATTCCGCTTACCCCATATTTCATTTCTTATTTCTTTTACTCGTAATTTTGGTTAAAAAAAAAAAATCTCCCCCAAATTTTGATACTCAATCATATCATCTAATATAGTACCATTTAAATATTAAATTGTACTCAATATTATCATCTTATATATCGATCATTCCAATTTTCGGAGGAGGATTTTGTGTTTGAGAGAATGAGATACGTTTCTTTTTTAAAAAAATCTCTTTTGTGTGTGAGAGAAATAGAAGAAAACACTAACTATCCCAAATATAATGGGATTCATATCCTACTTTTATGGAAATAATATATAGGAAAATTTAAAATATGAAACTTTTAAATAAGGAAACTTTGGCTTTAAACGTCCATCTCTTTGGGCTCTTTTTGGGGGTTTCATGAACTAATCTTCTTTCTTTTGATCTTGAATTTGGATATTTCTATTGTGATAATTATAGGGAAAATTATGCAGAAAATTAAACATTTAGCCTATATTAGGTATATAGCTATAGTTTAAGAAAATTGTAATTCGCGGCTATAGTTTTCCCAATTCTTGCTATTCGCCTGATTTTTATGAATCCAAAATTTTGTATATGCTTACCCTAACTATTTGTATACTTGTATATGATTTATGAAAAAATCATAATACATTACCTTGTTCGTATATTGGCAAGCGATATATACAAATGGAGTTCTGAAAAATTCTGAAATGTATAAATACATAATTTGTATATACTTACCCTATTTGCATATTCGCAAATGATGTATACAAACGTGAAGAAATATACAAAACTAAAACTATGTAGGCAATTATCGAATCTATAGTTTTAGGGCCTTATTATGTCTATTATGTTTGTTATTTCTAAAATTTTCTATATTCTTGATTGTTCATTGAAGTCCATTATTTTAATGGAGGTATGCTAACGTGGATGCTATCAATATCTTTCTTTTGTTTAGAAATGTTGAAATATCTGCAGTTACATATTGAATAAGTAGAGTTCATATCACATTCTTGTTGAGTGTGCTCTGATTAATCTGTGCATTCATGCAGACATATAGAAAATCAGTGCTTGGTCTCACATCTGAAAGATGATCCATCTGATGTATACATCAATAATAATTGTCTAGCTTAAAACAGAAGGATTTTGTTTGTCAAACAGTTTACGTTCTTTGCAAACATAACTCATTTAACTGGTATTTAGAAAACATAATTAGTTTGATCAAGTAAGGTGGCACCCATGAAGGAGAGGAAAGTGAAAGCTTTTAAGGTGTAACACAAGTTCACTCTTTTGTACTCAATTATGGTGTAGCCCAAGGGATAAATCCATGAGGCTTGTTGTGCCAAAACAGACAATATGTGTCATGGACTTAGAGTAATAGATTTATAATAGAAAATAAATATTTTTCAATCCTGCATTCTGAAAATGGGAACATAACTTATGCACGACAATGCTGCGTGTATTTGCACTATGGTAAAGTGCACTCCAACATACAATTGTCTGTGGAAAGCCTAATTTTGCAACCTAGAAGCAAAGCAAAAGCATCCACAGTACAAAAGAAGCCGTTTTACTTTTGTATCCATCCTTTTAACACAATTGCCTGTACCAGGTATTGTGTGCATGTTCCGCAACTTAATGACTGTACATCTCTGGCTTCTCTATGTGTTTTCCAGTTTTTGTTTCAATTTACTGTTCATATTGGAGAGTGATGATTTTGACGAATTCTGTTTTTCTGTGGACTTGTTTTCTGCAGTTCATGGATGATGATAAAAGATGTCATTTGGAGCTCAATTATTCATTTGAAATCAGCAAGGCTAGGTAGCCAAGGTATCCCTGCAGCTATTTCTGGCCTTCTTGGAAACTGGATATTCGACTGAATTCGTAGTGTCTTTGGATTGTGCCCTCGTTTACTGGATCCAGCACATACATAGCAATAGCTTTAGCAAATATGATTTACTTTTACAGTTGATCTCTTGATGCCTTGTATGAAATTTGGCTGTTTTTCATGTTAGTGCAACAAAATCCTTTATTTCACATTGCTAAAGCCTTTTTTTCTTATGCATGCCAGACCGCGCATTACAAATAAACACTGAATGCACCTGTTATGATCCTTTTTTTTCCTTTCGAATTCGAAGTTGATAAAGATTTCAACTCTTTAACTTTACATATCTGAGTTTCTTATTGCAGAACCATAATATTAACTTCATAGTTTTCGAAGTTTTAATGCCTTATATTACATTACACATCTCATTGAAGCTGAGGATTGTCCCATGAAACAAGGGACTTTACAAGAGGCATATAAAGATCTCCAACTCTGTTGGTGCCTTTGAAATTAATCTCCTGCATTTCTTCAGCTTCAAAGTTGTAAATATGTAACAAAGGATATCCTTCTTCTCTCTGGAAAAATATCTCCTTAGTCGACGCGCAAAGGGGGATAAATCTTGTGATATCATATAACCTGTTGATACTGTACCTCTTTAACCAACTCCCATTCTTCAGTATCCATACCTGAATCAAGTTCAATGTGGCATGAGTTATGAAGCTCAGGGACCCTCCGATTTCCACGAGTCGATCGTTTTTCGTGCTGCTGATTGGTAGAGGTACAGTTAGGAATTTCTCATCATGAAATCCCAAGGAGACTACATGGTTACAGCCATCAATCTGTGGAAGCCAATACAAAGCACCAATTGCTGAAACAGATCTATGAGTTGTGATCAATCCAAATTCTCCTGATTTAGGTCCATCCACTGCATGCCATGATCTTGTTGTAAGGTTCAGGATCTCACAGCGAATGTTTCTAGAGTCATCGCGGAACAAGTGTACCACTTTATAAGCACCTGTGAAATAGCTGAACATGAAGGCATAGCACTCCTTCATGAAGCCAATCGTACCAAGAGGCACTCGAATGTGGTTCCGAGTACTTGGATTCATAACAACTAGACCTCCATTTTTCGTAATCTTGGCAAGGACCAAACCATTGCAGGCAGCCAAAATGCACTTGATGTTCCCCAAAGTATCTGGCATACAAACTTTTTGGCCTTTGCCGCTATGGATATCCCAGAAATTGAAATAAAGTTCATTCTTCTTATCTGAAGGTAGTGGAAAAGGTGACCGTATGTTTTCCTTGTGAAAGGAATTTTCAGTGATTAGAACTCTCTCAGATTGACGGAAGTGATCTTCAATAAAACGCGTACTGTTGATCATGTTGAGAAGTGACTTGCATACGCAACGTAGTTTGCAGAGAGTTTCAGCTGGAAGTAGAAGAAAAACCTCAAAAAGCAAGTCATCAGGAAGCAAATTCCCCTTGGTCTCTAAATTATCATCCATTTCTTCTTTTGTTTCCCTTGATGTTGTGCTTTGTGTCGGCTGTTCAAGCGCGATTGTTTCTACAGATGCCAATTTAAGCCTCTTTTTACCTCTTGGCGACCAATTTCTCATGACGTAAATCTGCTCAAATCAGAAAGCTCTAAAAGAGTTCTGCAACCAAAACGAAAAAACAAAAACATTTCAAAACGAAAAAACTCAATGCCAGCATCTCGTTATTACCTCAAGTGTTTGTGGGGTAGCACACAGGTTTATGTAAATTACAAGAGCACAAAGTCTCAGCAATCAGACAGTTATTATACATAGAAAACTCCATCATTTTTTCTGTACTTTCTATATGGAACTTAATGCTCGTCTCTACTCCCACCTTACCTACCCTTGTTGGCCTTTTGATCTTCCCAAAGACAAAATATTACCTCTTACAAGAATAAACTGCAAAGAAAATCGTTAAAGAAAGAAATACAAGGACCATTAGAGGCTTTAAGCCAAAGAATGAATTCACTACAGTGATGTAAAATTACTTAACAAATGAAGAAGGATAAAATAATTTGTGTTCGTGATGAAATTGAACATATGTAGAAAACAAAACAAAACGAAAAAAGATGGTAAATGTGAGCAAACTATATACTTGCACGCTTCAATTTAAAGCACCAATCAACTCGATTACAGAGTTATAAACAGAATACAGCAAACCAATCATCGTAAGCAATACCTATGAATACTAAACTTGTGCCCTCAGCTAACACCAGTTAAAGGCGCTTTAAAATCTTCGTTAGTCACAAACATCTCTTGAAGAGTGCATATATTAGAGAAATGACATCGAGTTTAAAACACTAGTAGTATACATCTTGGATCAATAAAATAGGTTCTCGGGCATCAAGATTGCCAGTTTTTTTAATGACAGAGAATAAGAAAACTAGCAAGATTAGTGTAGTAGTTTATATGAAACCATTACAACCCCTAACACTCCCGTTATATGATTAGTTTTCTCCCAACAGGCAGCTATCTCACAACGGGTAACCTTTTTACATTCCCAGGACAGAGCATGTAACATAATCACCCTCATTCTCTTTGGCATATCTATAGGTGGACTAAATATATTACAACTCAGCTCCAGTCAATCTTGGACAAGTTATAGCCAGCCTTTACATACCAAAGCATTATGGAACTAGTAGAGGTAAGAAAATAGATCACAACCTGTCTACGGAAACTAGGGAGGGATAGTCTAGGCAAAGGTATAAAGCGGGACAAAAGAAGGGAATAATTCGATAAATTAATATGTCAAAATGAGAAAACTCCCTTTCTCTACTATCTTTCCTTTTTCACTTTTTAAACAAACAAAAAAATGAAAAAAATTCTACTTTTCCCTTCATTTTCTTCCGTTCGTCGCCATTCAAACGAACCAAAACACATAGCATTAAAAAAATTTCAACATAGTTACCTATGACAATGAGTTTACAGCTTGGTACTTACAACAGGTCATGCTGTGCTGAGTTATCTTAACATTGAACGTTGAAATAAGCAAAAATGATAGATGAACAAAGGTTTTCAATGGACAATCACGGAAATAAATTAAGATTGACAACACAGTTGAGTAAAAAGAAACAAATACAGACCCATAAATGAACTCTCTCCAAAATACTGTTATAACATATTCCTTCATGGTATGAGAAGATCACGGTTTGATTGAACGCACATAACATAGATTTGAAGGCTTTTCCCTAAAAGGATAACATGCATTTATTTTATCTTGACATCTTGTTGTGCTTCCTCATTGCAGAACAGAACAGTTATTTATAAGTTAATTTACTCATCGATAACAACAGGTAACATATTAATTAAAATCAGTATCAAGTAAGTACCATGATGAAAAAGAAATTGTCACATAGCAAGTCCATCACAGAGTCCACAAGGCAAACAAATCATGTCAGTTATCGTTGATCCATTCGTTAGAATTATTCAACAGAAGTCTTCTGTACTTCACATCATAGAGGAACACATTACACACCTTGCTTTATTGAAGAAAGGTGCTCCCTTTAATCAGTTGCAAAAATAAATAGATCTGTTATTACAGTCTTCGATAAAAAATGTAATAACCATTTACAACTCTTATTTAGCTGAAATTAACAAATAACAGACTTGGTTTAAATGTGAAACAGTGCCATACCAGTCACAGATGAAACATTCATAATTGATTCAATATGACTTCTCCTATAAATTATAATATGAAATTGTATCCAATCTCTTGCTGAAGCAGATGAAGAATAGCTCGGATTTATAAGTTCACTGTCTCCTCCTTACCCATCCAACACCCCCACCATCCCCCCCACCCGAACCCCATCTCCTCACCCCTATAGTATTTTTTTTATACATAAATACTCTTAGAATAATATTTTTTTTTCTGACTAGAAAATAAGTAAGAAAATCCAAAAAAAAAGAGAAACATTTTACTTCATAACTAACACACCCTTAGCTCTCCATCACTATATGATAAGTAGGATTCTCCTCCTTTTTTTTAAGCCTAATTAAATACACAAATAGCTAACAAGACCTCATCAACATAGATCGTGATGGGATGGATAAGATTGCTCCCCTCGACCAGGAGTCTCACATTCGGGCCAAATAAAAATCATGTCATTGAAGCAATGAAGCCCTTCCCTATTAAAGGGACAGATTATTAGGTCAATAGGTTCTGGATTAACTCATATTCAATTAAAAAAAAAAAAAAGTAAACAGGAGCTCCAATTACCCATTCAACTCAACATTAGCAAGGAAGTAAAGAACAGTACTACACATTCAAAGTAGAAAAAATAACCCTACATGGTTCCTCTCATAAACTTCATCCCTACTCCATATGTTCCAATTTTTCAAAAAGGTCTACACTTTGAAAGATAGAAAAAAATATAATGAAACCAAAATCTGCATGATGATCACAATCTCTGAGACACCAAAATAAAATAATAAAATTTAAGTTCATGGCTAACCTCTTTTCAAATCTTCTCTGTTAAGTCTGCCATGATCAGTGAAGTCTGCTTTCTTAACCCAAAAAAAAAGCTTTTAAGAATGAGTCTTTCTTTAATTCAACAAAAGTGATAAGTGGGCCTTAACCACTTTTTTTTTCCCACTAATAAATCATACGTTAAAAGTTTGGCTGATTAATTATAACTCGGTCACCTCATTAATTTTTTTTAATGAAAAAAATTAAAATTTTGAACAAAAATGGAATTAAAATAACCCACCTAAGTAAAAACCCATTCAAATTTTAAAAGGACAAATTACAGAAATCTTAAAAATTTTTAAGGTAAAATTACAATTTATTCCCTTAAAAGTTTATAATTACAAAAATTCCTCCAACGGATACAATAACATAAGCGTTGATATATTAAAAAGAGGATCAGATATATTAGTGGCCAAAAATCAAAGCGCTAAATACATTAAAAAGAAGGTCGGATACATGCATTGATACATAAAAAGAGGGTCGGATACATTAAAGGAGAGTCCACATACATTAATGACCAAAAAATCAAAGCATTGATACATTAAAAAAAGAATATGATACATACGCTGATACATTAAAAAGAGAGTCGAATTTATTAATGGAGGATCCATTTTTGACTTAAAGAGAAAATTAAGGAATTTAGGAGATTTGTAAAACTTATAGAGGATAATGATAATAAGTAAACTAAAAGGTCCGTGACTATTTCTATTTAAAAAATATAATATTTTTTCTTAAAAAGTATAAGGACAAATATGCCCTTTTACCTTAATACCTTGATTTGCATCTTGTAAGGGCAATTCGAGGGAACAATATTGGAATTGGATTATTCGATTTCAGTATAGGAGCTCCATTCGATTATGTGAATTATTTCATGATATAATATTATTTTTATAAAAATAAATTATTCAGCGCGCCAAAATTAAAGTAGAATGGAAAAAACACATATTTAAAAATAAAATACAATCAAAATTAATTGGACTCCTTAACTAAGATAATTCTATTTAATGAGATAATAGTACGAAGATCTAGATTATTATATATCACTTAACGGAAAAGGGCATAAAATATTTTTGAAGTATTAAAAATAGTACAAAACTATTCTCCATCCACCTATTTGTTCCAAAATATCCTTTTTCACGCACCTATTGGCTCCAAATTACGCTTGTCATCCACCTTTGGGTTCAAAATTGACCACTTATTTAACGGTTTCAAATTTAAAATATTTAAATATTTTTTTCAAATACTTGACACTCAACTATTGAATGTAATTTATTTTATAAATATTATTTATAAACCAACCCACTATTCACCATTACTAATAAAACATTTCTAATATCAAAATCACCCTAACCACTACTAAAGCACGACGAAATTATCGATTCATGAATATGACATTCAAAATTATTGAGTTCGAATTGGAGCCCCAATTAAATTTAGGTTGAGCCGCTTATTTTGGAGGACACTTTCAATAAGATTTTATTTCAAGCTTGAATTCGAAATTTATGATTAAAAGTAAAGAAGTAGAGCACCTCTCAAATTAATTCATGCACTTTTAAATGTGATTTTATAAATATTTATTATTTGTTTTAAATATTAAAACTTTAATATATTCTTTTTTTAAAAAGTTATCTATTTAGTAACATCACATAATTGAGGCGAATAAATAATTAAGATGAACATAGTCAGATTTTTTAAATTTTATCGGTAATTTTTATTTAGACATTTGAATTATAATTTTTATTAAGGACTTTTGAATGTATGATAATGTATTTTCACCTCAAATTTTTAGAAACACTCATTTGTAGTGGCTTTCTTGTTGTGCATTAGTAATGGAGCGGGTTTATTAATTGAGGGTGGTTTGATTAGTAATGGGTGGGTAGTAGATTGATTACTATATTATATTAATAAGTTAAATTATAACAAATAGTTGAGCATTATGTATTAAAATTATATTTAAATTAAAATTGTTAAATAAGTGGTTAATTTTAAACCCAAGATGGATGAGAAGATATTTTAGAGCCAATAAGTGAATGAGAAGGGTATTTTGGAGCCAATAGATGGATGAATGATAATTTTATACTATTTCTAATACTTTAATCATACTTTAGACCCTTTTCCGTATCACTTAATAAAATAAGACTGAAAAATTGTGAGTTCTCACCAATAATGGCGGATCATGGATTTGAGAAAAGGGGTTCATTATTTTCAGGAAGTGCATATTAAATAATCTCACTAAACGGGTTTATCTAAACATAAGCTAAATTATCGTTTAAACTTAAATTAACAATATATTAAATAAAAATTAATAAAACAGTACGTTATTTTAATGTAGTCGTTTTTTTTTTCTAAATAGAAAAATTAAAATACTTGTGACAAACACATTTAAAGGAATAAAAGTAAAATAAATAAATAATAATAATCATAATCTAATTTTAGAATAAACTAAAGATGAACGGGTAAAAAAAAAATCTAATTTTAAGTATATACAAATATTTTTTTGCGGATAATATTTGTATTACTACAAATATTTGAATTGTGACATATTTTTTAGTGAAAAAAATGCCTTAACCAAACACACCACACCTTCAAGAATTTTTGCACCCTTTCACTCAGTAAGGCTATTATATTGTGTTAAAAGAGGGTCAAAACATAATATATAAAGATTAAAAAAAAAAAATTCTTACATGATATATACACAATTCAATTTTTCGATAAAATAGGCGTAGATGATGAGTTAAACTTCTTATCCCCATAAGTTGCATGATCTTTTTTCTTTTTTCTTTGGAGAATATGATAACATTTACTTCTTTATCAAGGATGACTTAAGATGAGGTTAGTAAAGTGTTTGATTTAGACTCTCAAAAGATTTTAATAGTAAATTTTATAATTTTAAATTTACTTAAAATAATATTTGAAGATTCAAAAAAATATAAAATCAAATAAAGAAAGAAAGAAATAAAAACTATTAACAGTTTATAAGAAATATTTTAATACATTAAATTAAACAACTCAAATCTCATATCAATAAATAAAAAGTTTACAACAATATCTAATGTAATTAATGGTAAACAAATGGACAATATCTTATCAACTAGAGCTGGTCTCTACTTTTATAAATAAACTATTAGTAGTCTAATTGTTCATCAGTTATAAAAATAATTTATAGCTTTGTATATTTTATTTACGAAGAAGGATCTAAAATATCTTTATAGCATTAAAATTGACATAAAAATATTTTTCGTTTATCTTTCGATCTCAAAATACTTTTAGGGTTAATTTTTAAGGACCTATTTTGCCCTTTTGACTAACAGATTATTTAGTACTTATATTTAGTTATTTTATTTATGTTGTAATTGGCTGAAAATTTAATTAATTAATACCTAATTTATTTGATCCAAACCACCCCGAATCATTTTTCAAAATACCCAATCCATCCAAATAAAACAACCACCACCCATTTCTTTTAACACCCTAAACATTTTCGTCAACTTCATCAGTTTTGGGAATTGCGCAATGTTCAAGTAAAAATTAGAGAAATTGATTTGCTGGAAATTTTTGTATAATTTTTTTGAGCAAGATTTTTTTTTAATTCTTTTTCGACGGCAAGCGGTGAAATTTGTTTTCAGTAAAGTCTAGTTGTCGGGTGTTTGATTATTAATGATGTAAATTTTTTTTGTGAAAAAAATAGTCTTTAGAAAACCCAGTAAGTGGGTCACATCCACCTTTTATTTTTATTGTAAAAAAAAGAATTACTCTTTTTAAAATTTAAATAAATTTATTATTTTCTTTTGTAATTTTTTAAATATTTTGAATTGTTAATTATTATAATTTAGAATGTTTTTTTTATATATATTTTACATATAATTAAATTTCATTTCAAAACATTTGAAGATTTCATCGATAAATTTTCAATTAAACTTAAATTATTTAACTCTTGAAAAACAAAAACATATCGCACCAAATTGAGACATATGGAGTTTATTGGATACACATGATATTTAATCTTGAAACTAACATTGAAGGCCCTGTTTGAGAGAACAACATTGGAGCCCGACTATATTATATTTGGATCATGTAGGGCTATTTGTGGTAATATCATTGAAGCTCGATTATTTCAGATTCAAGTTGTTTAAGATTGCAGAAGAGAAAATCTTTCTATTTTTTCATACCTAAAATTTGAATTTGAAACCTTCGATTAAGAAAAGAGCAACTATATTCTCTACACCACATCTGTCGATGTATTTAAATGATTTCAACTATTTTGAATATTTTTCGAATTTATTTATTTACATAGTCTTTGTATAATTACATTGAATTCCATTAAGTGAATTATTTCATGGAAATAAAGTTATTTATAAATAAATAAATTATTCACCATGCTAAAATTTAAATAGAATGAAAAAAATAATATTAAAAAGAAAACTAAAATTCTAAATAATTGAGAATTCTATTTAATGATGAGATAATAGTACGAGGATCTAGATTTTTGTTCATTATGTTAAAGAAGTGATTTACCAATAAAGGTAATCTATATGTAGTATCAAATGAGTTTATAAAAAATGAATCTAAATATAAGCTAAATAAATTATCGTCTAAAATTAAATTAACAATATATTAAATTAAAGTTATTTGAGAAGAAAAATCAAAATACTTATGCAAATGACATTTAAAGGAAGAAAAGGCATTAAAAAAAGAAACTTAAAAAATATAATCTAATTTTAAAAATAAATAAAAGATGATTGGAAAAAGATCTAGTTTAAGTGGAATCAAATTCATTCGAGACTTTCAAATATTTTGAATCCTTAACGATTCAGCTAGGCTAATATGTTGTGTTAAAGGGGGGTCAACATGTATACTAAAAAAATAAATTTTTTTTATCTTATATATATATGCAATATAATTTTTCAACGAAGTAAGTTTAGATGAACCTCTCTTGCCCTTGGCCGTCTCCTTTAGTCGCCTATGATGAGTGAAACTTCTGGCCTTGTTTGCATGAATTCTTTATGGAACGACATGATAATATACATACATACATATATATATATATACATACATACATATATATATATATACATACATATATATATATATATATATATATATATATATATATATATATATATATATTCTCCATTTTATTCTGTCATTTTTTTTATTTTAGCTTTTTTTATAAAAAAATGTCACGTTACTATGATTTGAAATAATTTAATTCTTAACTTTTCTAAAATGAATTACAAACACATTTTTATTTTAAAATAATTTTATACCACAAATTTTTAAAGTTTTTTTTTTAATTTTTTTTTATATTGAGTCAAACAGTGTCACATAAAATGAGACGAGGAAATTACTTTTTATTAGGGATTGCTCAAGGATGAAGTTAGTAAAGTCTTTGCTTGGAGGCTCCCAAAATATTTCAACAGTGAGTTTTATGATTTTAAATTTACTCAAAATAATAGTGGAAGATTATTATCATAAATCATTTTGATCATCATATCATATATTATTATAAGTAGAAAAAAGTTAAAAATTGAATATTGGTTATAACCTTACTATATATTAAAATGTTATAAAAATATTTAATTATTTAATTTAAATATTAGATTGTATCATTTTAATAAAAATGTTAATGATTTTACACTTTCTTAGTTTAATTCCTAATTAAAATATCTAATTTAATAATCATCATTATTTATCATCTATATGTATATTTAATTTAATCATCATCATCATCATATCATATACTCTCATATAATAATAAAAAAAATTAATTAAATATTAAATGTTTCTAAAAAAATTAAATGATCATTTTTCATTCACTAAATTACCATTGATTCTCTAATAACTTATGTTTAGAAACTAAATTATTACGCAATCATTAATGTTTCAATGTACAATTTTTTTTTAGGAATTTCAAAGGTCATTTTGAAATTTACAAGCAATTTCATATGGTTCTTGTATTAGCAACAAATCATTGTTAATAATCTCATACATTTATATCATGATTTGCACTTATCTAATTCTTAACTATACACATTCTCTTATAATTTTTGGATTATCCCTATATTTGTCATCTATAGATATGAAAAATATTAGAGTAAACAACATTAAGTGATATACAAGAAATGAACAAGCTAAGATTTGACGGATCAATTTCTTTAGGGATGAACAAAACATTCCTTTTGCTCTTTTTTCTAGAAGAAGAACAAATGTGAATGATCTTCACGAGGATATGTCTTTTTTTTAGTACATAGTTTCGTTCTTTGAATATAAAATAAAAGGTCATAAATAGGGATGACAATGGAGCAGTGCGGAGCGGCGGGCGGGGTGTATGTGTGGGGGGGTGGGGGTGGGGTGAGCGTAATCCGCATAATTTTTAATCCAGCCCACCCCATCCGGCCTCACATAACAACTTTTTTCATTTTCTACTCATCCCGCATAACTTTTTTAATGTTTTCTTTTTCTAGTTAAGTTTGATAATAAAAATAAAATTCATAAAAAGAAAGTCATTTTTTTATTAAGTTGTATTATATTAATTTAATAGGATAGTGACTTAAAATTTTATAATATGAAAACATATAACAAATTGTATTATTTTTCATTGAATCACTTTCATTTAATATCTTGAATATTTTAGTAGTTTTAAAGAAAGTATTTTAATAAATAATGCTCTATCACTCTTATAACATGTAAGAAGTTTAAATTAAGTTTGAACCATATGAAATCACATATATCCGCAACTCACCCAGCTCCACATTAATTTTTAAAAAACTCACATCCCATCCGCCCCGACAAACTTAAACCCGCCACGCCCTGCATAGCCTTAAAGCCACGCCGTCCCACATAGCCTTAAATCTATCCCACCCCACATCCGCCCCGCCCTATTGTCATCCCTAGGCATACATCAAAATATAAGATCAAGACTCTTTACTAATATACTTGTGTGATGTAATTTGCAAAAAAAAAAAAAATCATTACGTGATTTTTCTAATGATTAAATTATTGTACTATATTAATTGATAATAAAAGTTATCTATTTTGTTCTTAAGATTTTATTAATTACTCCCACTGACCCATTTTATATGACACTTTCATTTTATTCGAAATTCAAACAGTTTAACTTTGATCGGAAATTTGCTTATGGAATTTTCAGATTTTTGAAATGAAATTTATATATTTATAAACTATGTAAAGAGTACTATAAGTTACAAAAATTGATAATTCTAAATATTAAAAGGATCTATGAAAAACATACGGTCAAAGATAGACTTGTTTGTATCTCGAAATGCGAAAAGTGCAACATAAAATGAGACGGAGGGAGTACTTTTTTTTTGGTAAGGGTATGTAAGATATCTATCTATCTCTCTTTCTCTCTCTCTCTCTCTCTCTCTCTCTCTCTCTCTCTATCTATCTATCTATATATCAATATATATATATTTCGGGCTCTCGATACACCTGTGGAATGCCGTCTTCCCGATTGTGGAAGGTAGCGCGCGCCTCCGGCATGCTTCGGCATCTGTGTAACAATTCACCTGCCGAATCAACTAGCCCCGAAAATGGATGGCGCTTAAGCGCGCGACCTAAACCCGGTCAATGACGCGAAGCTATCGTGTGCTGGATTATGACTGAACGCCTCTAAGTCAGAATTCGGGCTAAAAGCGACACATGCGCCCGCCATCCACTTGCGTATGTAAGATATATATATATATATATATAGCTACAACTTTTTTATCAATTTTTTCTGAAAAGGTATGTAAGATTGAAACAGATGAATAATTTGAAATGGAGAAAGTTACGTACAATTAAATTATTAATAAATTCTTTAATTTGTGGAAGAAATACTGATATAAATGTTTATCCTTATTTATTTATTTTTTGTCTAATTTTGAAAAAAAGGCAAATCCAATATTTCAAACTTTTGATACCGTTTTATATTTCATGTTGTCACTCTATTAATGCTTCTAAGCTCATTTTTTTAAAAATAATTTAATAGGATTCAATACATGATATGATCTCTTAAAAATAAAAAAATTAACATTGATTATTAATTATAGTATTCATGTTATTTTAGTTAACTCTAAGAAGTGGCTATAAAATTCTTTTCATATTTTACCTTTTTTCTTTTCTCTGAACATTGTGTTGCAGATAATTAACATATGAGATAAGAATATACATTTATCAATTTGTGTTTACAATTAGTATTTTAAAGTACTAAATATTTTTATCTTTTATTTCATTTGAAGAAGAGATACTTTATTGTCGTATTTTAATTCGTTATTAGTATCTAAGAGTAGATTCTAAGAGAAGATTTTGAATTATTTTGTGTTTGAAAATAAATGGTATTTATGTAATTTAATTATAAAATTATTTTTAATAAAATGATCATTTGAAACAATAATTTATGTTAGATGAGTCCACATGCAACACATGTGTCCAGAAACTAGTATATAAGAAAATACAAATTTTAAATTTAAAGATGTTGGGTATGTAGCAAGAATTGATGGGAAATAGAGGGAAGGAGAGGAATTTGAAAGGTTTAGAACTTGAAAGGTTGGGAACTTGAAAAGTCCTCTAATGCTTTATTGAAAAAGGCAATAGTCCCTCATCGGTAATGGAAAGGAAAATAGGAGAGTTTAAATAAATAAACACTCCTATTAATTGTTAAAAGGGTTGGAAAGAGGGACCCCCCTCGCGCCGTCGTCGTCGTCGCTTGCTTCGGCTTCGGCTTCGGCAAATGATCGATCGAGAGATAATTTTTTGGACAAAATTTATTATAATTTATTTATTAATTAATTTTAAATGGCCAAAAATTATTTTCAATAAATTAGTTGATAACAGAATTTAACCGAAATGTTTTCAACTTTTTAGTTAACCCGACCCGACTCGGATCCGCGCGAGTGACCCGTTTTAAATTCCGTTATATTCAAAATTTCCCGCCATGACTGCTTACGAAGGTTGCAACTTTCAGAATAAATCAATACCATTTGAAAGTTTGCAACCTTTCATTATTGGTCGTGTTAATTCTGAAAGGGTTGCNACCTTTCAGTATATGTTCTTCTTGCCTATAAATGCCATTCATCTTGAGAATATTTCCTCACGAATTTTTAAGATCTTCCTTCTTCTTAAAAACATATATTTCTTCGTGTACTTTCCTCTTGTGGATTGATTCATTGTGATAGAGTTTTTGGTATCTATACTCTACTGATTAAAATCATTTTACCCTGGGAGGTTATATTCCAAATCAAACCTCGGATACTAGAGGGGAATAATTTCCTTAAGGGGACACTGTGAATTCAGTGGACTTGATTTTCTTCCTAAATTTTCAATAAGAGTATTCCAAATTCTGGTATGTTTTTACAGATTAAATTATTTTTTACAAATAAATTTCTGTTCATCTTATTTACTGGTTATAAAAAAATCTCAGTTACTTTGTGTTTCTGAATGATTTATTAGAACCAGTAATTTCTGATTTTATACCACAGATTGGAAACAATCTTAAGGAAATTATTAAATCTGTGTTTCTGGTGGAGACAAAAATCTTAGTGATTTTATACTCCTTTAAGTCTGCAATTATATTTTTATTGCTTACTTATATTGTATCAATTTTGTTTATCAGAAATGGAAAACACTGGGGTTACAGTGGCTGTTGCTGCACCAACCCGACCTCTTGTATCACAAGCAGAGAAACCGGGTAAATTCACAGGTGTGAATTTTAAAGGATGGCAGCAACGAGTATTTTTCTGGCTTACAACTTTTGGTCTGCAGAAATTTACAAGTGAAGATACTCCAGTTCTTGCTGATGATATGCCAGACAGGGAAAAAATTATGATTGTTGAAGCATGGAAACAGTCAGACTTCCTATGTAAAGGTTACATTTTGAGTGCTTTAGAGGATGACTTATATAATGTCTATAGTGCAATAACAACTTCAAAAGAGTTGTGGAATGCACTTGAGAAGAAATATAAGACAGAAGATGCATGCTTGAAAAAGTTTGTGGTCGCCAAGTTTTTAGACTATAATAAAACTGTTGGATCACAAGTGCAGGAACTTCCACTTATTCTCCATGATCTGATTGCTGAAGATATGGTAGTAAATGAAGCTTTTCAAGTGGCTGCAATGATCGAGAAGTTGCCTCCTTCGTGGAATGATTTCAAGAATTATCTAAAGCACAAGCGTAAAGAAATGAAGCTTGAAGATCTTGTGATTCGGCTCAAGATTGAGGAAGATAACAGAAATGCCGAAAAGAAGTCGCGTAAGAGTTCAACAATCATTGGAGTTAATATTGTTGAAGAAGCTCCTACCAAAGACAAAAAGAGAAAGAAGTCCAATGAGGCGGAACTCGAAACGTACCAAGAAGAAATTCAAAGGCAACTGTTATAATTGTGGCAAGGCTGGTCATAGATCTTCTGATTGTCATGCTCCAAGAAAGGACAAAAACAAAGGAAAAGGCAAAAATCAAGCAAACATCGTGGAAAAAATGGAAGATGCAGATGACTTGTGTGCAATGATATCGGAGTGTAACTTAGTTGGAAATCCCAAGGAGTGGTTTCTCGATTCAGGTGCCACTAGACATATTTGCTCTGCAAAAGAAGCCTTTGCAACATACACTCTGCCGAGTACGATGAAGATTTATTCATGGGAAACACAACAATGCAAGGATTGCGAGGCGGCAAAGTAATGTTGAAAATGACATCCGGCAAAGTGTTGACTTTAAACAATGTTCTGCATGTCCCTACTATTAGGAAGAATTTAGTTTCTGGCACTACTCGTTAAGAACGGGTTTAAGTGTGTCCTAGTTAGTGATAAAGTCGTAATAAGTAAGAATGAAATGTTCATAGGAAAGGGCTATCTCAATGAGGTCTTTTCAAACTAAATGTAATGGTTATTGTGATGTCAATAAAAATTGCATACATTTACTTATTGGAGTTAAGTGATTTATGGCATGCCCGTTTGGGACATGTAAATTACAAAGCCTTGCGAAAATTGGTTAATTTAGAAGTATTGCACGATTTTAAATGCGATAAGTCGAAATGTGAAATTTGTGTGGAAAGTAAGTTTGTTAAACATCCTTACAAGTCTGTTGAAAGAAATTCTAAAACTTTAGACTTAATTCACACAGATATATGCGATATGAAGTCAACACCATCTCGTGGTGGAAAAAGTACTTTATAACTTTTATTGATGATCAGACTCGATTTTGTTATGTATACTTGCTTAATAGTAAGGATGAAGCAATTGATGCATTTAAGCAATACAAAAATGAAGTGGAAAACCAATTGAATCTAAAGATAAAAATGATTCTGAGTGATAGGGGTGGAGAATATGAATCTCCTTTTGCGAGAGATATGTTTGGAATATGGTATTATTCATCAAACTACTGCACCTTATACACCACAGTCAAATGGTTTGGCGAGCGGAAGAACAGAACATTAAAGGAAATGATGAATGCCTTAATGATCAATTCAGTTCACCTTGAAATCTTTGGGGAAGCCATTCTTACTGACTAATAAAATACTCAATAGAGTATCCCATCGAAAAACACAATCAATTCCATGTGAGTTGTGGAAAGGAAGAAAACCCAACTTGAAATATTTTAAAGTGTGGGGTGTTTAGCCAAGGTAGAGGTTCCTTTACGAAGAGGTTAAAATTAGACCCAAAATAATAGATTGTGTCTTTATTGGATATGCAATGAATAGTAAAGCACATCGATTTTTGGTTCACAAATCGATAATCCTGAGATTCATGTTAATACGATAATTGAATCGGATAATGCAGAGTTTTTGAAAACATTTATCCGTATAAAGCGAAAGTGAGTCAACAAGTGAAAGATCAAAACGACCACGAGAAGAATCAATGGAAAATATTCTAACTAGTGAGGAACCTAGGCGAAGTACTCGACAACGAAAATCTGTTTCTTTCGGACCAGATTTTGTAGCACTATTGCGAAAATGAGCCTCAAACATTTAAAGCGACTATGTCTTCGTCGAGTCAACTTATTGGAAAGAAGCGATCAATAGTGAGATTGAATCAATTTTAAGCAATCACACTTGGGAATTGGTGATCTTCCTCCAGGAAATAAACCTTTAGGATCAAAATGGATCTTTAAAAGGAAAATGAAACCTGATGGGACTATTGACAAATATAAGGCTAGGCGGTAGTCAAAGTGCAGAGACAAAGGAAGGTCCGGACTACTTTGACACATATTCTCGATAACAAGGATAACATCAATTAGGATGTTAATAGCACTTCTTGCAATGGTGCATGATCTTAAAATCCACCAAATGGATGTAAAGACAAACTTCTTAAATGGAGAGTTAGAGGAAGAAATTTACATGGAACAACCTGAAGGGTTTATAGTTCTGGTAAAGAAAAAGAAAGTATCTTGACTTGTGAAGTCACTTTATGGACTCAAGCAAGCACCCAAACAATGGCATGCTAAATTTGATCAAGTAATGTTGGCAAATGGATTCAAGATTAACGAATGTGATAAATGTGTTTACATCAAAAATGTTATGAATCATGAAGTCATTGTTTGTTTGTATGTTGATGACATGTTAATAATGAGTAAAGAAATTGATGATATAAATGCTACTAAGCGCATGTTGTCCAACAAGTTCGATATGAAAGACTTAGGAGTTGTTGATTTGATCTTAGGGTCGGGATTATCAAAACTCCCAGGGACTAGCATTATCTCAATCTCATTATATTGAAAAAGTATTGGATAAGTTCAATTACTTGAATTTCAATGTAGTCAAAACTCCAATTGATTTAAGTTGTACATTTAAAAAGAATGAAGGTCAAAGTGACTCTCAATTGGAATATGCCAGAGTGTTGGGAAGTTTGATGTATATTATGAATTGCACACGACCAGATATAGCATGTGCTATTAGTAAACTGAGTCGGTGTTTTATCGAAAAATGATTTTCGAAAGAGTTTGTTTTATTTTAAGAGATGTTTTTTTTTTTGACTTTTGGAAGTCGCCACTTAATTTTTTAAGAAAAATCAAGAAAACTTATTTTCAAAACAATTAAACAGAAAATTATTTTGAAAATTATTCTAAGGGTTCGGGATTCCTATTAGCGTCTTAGGAAGGTGTAAGGCACCTAAGACACTCCGATTAATACGGTTTTCCGACGATTAACTCATTTGACTATTTTGTTTTAAAGACTTGCGAATTTTGAATTATTAAACTTTTAGAAATCTACTTAGGCGATTTTACAAGTTTGAAATACTTATCATTTTAACCTTTCAAATTTAATTTTAAGTTTTGATAAAATGAAGGGCGTTCGATGGGGTTGGAGTTATTCTAACCCTAAGTTAACAACATTCAAGTAAAAAAAAACGTAAGCAAATAATAAAGAGAGAGAGAGAGAGAGAGAGATTCGGGTCCAAGTCTCGGGTTCTGTTCGCCTTGACCGAAACTTGGACCCACCTGTTTAGGGTATTTGACCCATTTTTGTACCTGTCCTAATCTAAACATACGAAATAAAATACAAGAAAAGAAAAAATAAAACACAAAGGCTTAGGCCCATTACAAATGAAATACAAAAGGTATAAAAAAAGAGGCTTTCTAATCCGAAGCCTTTGACTATCTTCGATCTTCATGAAATCTCGAATGTCTTCCTGCCATGCCGTGGATTGACTTGATGATAGGGAAGATGTGAGTCTTTATGACTCTCTCGAATTGCAAAAATGGAGGGTCCATAGAGAACTCAAGCGATTTTACATGCCACAATAAAAAAACAAATAGAGTGAGAATCGGCACCTTAACCAAATAACTAACATAAACACAACTCTCTTCCATCTCCCTTCATGGGTACTTAATTTTAAACTTAAACTTAGAGGAGTAAAATAAGGTTCCAACAAAGAAGCATAAAGACAACCCAATATTAACCAAACTTAATTTCCCACTAATGCCATATTAAATAATTAGACAGAACAATCTTATCCAAACTTGGAAAGTAAAGGAGTAACACTTCAAATAAAACCAAATCACAGCGAAGAATTAGGCAATAGTTATCGAGAAGAAATATAAGACGAGTTGATACACAAAACGATACATGTAAAATAACTTAATGACATCATTTGAGTTAATGGAACGACAAGGCTTCGAAATGAAGAAAACAAAATGTAGGCTAGGGAAAAGAAGACGCGACTACATCATGAGATTCCCTCAATCAACTTCGAAAGGTTAAACTTACATACATAACGATGCTAGTGTCAAACAGGAAAAATCAATCACTATGCGGCCTTCATACGACTGAAAAAAAACTCAACACGAACCTCCTGCAAGCATCTCGGCTCATTCATCTATATGAGATGATGAGAGGAGAACTATGATGTCGAGAGGAAAACGGCAACACAGGTTCATGTGTGCAAACATGTACTAAACAGAAATAGCAATGGTCCATTAGCGACTCACTCGACACTCACACGTACAAATTTAACACAAACTTGAATTAATAACAAGGAAAGCATGTTGTTGACAGAAACTACATAGCGAGCCAACGAGGCAACACAAATTCGCAGACTAAAAAAAAAACAAACGAGAGCGAACACAACTTGGTATTTACTAGATACATTGTAATGCTATACAAGCTGAGTACTCAACATTCGAATGCCAACAGGCCAAATCTCAAATTTCGACGTCTCGATTCATTCTTTCAACTTGGGGTGAAAGAATGAAGGATAAGGAGTCGCATGTTCAGCATTACTTCAAGTACAACTCTACAAAGTGCTTAAATGAGAAGAAAAACACCAAAACCCATCTTCGTTAGAGTCTACGAACCTCTACACTACAACCAAACAACGTATTCATTCACGTAACTTACACAAGAACACTTGAAGTTGTAGAAACGAATAAAACGAACAAGTAAACTTCAGCACACATACACAGTGAAATCGACCCAACAGTGATAAACGACCCGTCAGACACGCAGCAGGGTCCTCCGCCATCAAACCAACATATTGAAACCCAAGAAGAGAAGAAGATTTCGTAACAGAAACCCAAGAAGAGAAGAAGATTTCGTAAAGATGTGTTTACCTGTTGCGGAGCAGCGACACGAGGACAACAAGCAGGAGCGAGAACGAACTTCCACGATCACACCCGATACGACGAAACAGAATGTATCGTCCTGACTTCTTTTCAACTCCCTGTATTTGTTTCTACGCCTATTTGGATTCTCAGCTAAACTCTCTAAGCTGTACTGAAAGTTTCCCCACGTTCGAGCAAAGGAGAAACGGTATATGAAAGGAAACTGTGAAGAAAGCTTGAACCGAAATATTTCGAAGATCTTTCCTCAACTCAAAGTTTCTTCCCTCTACGAGATTTTTCCAACCTAAAAATCGCCAACCCTTTGAAAATTTCTCAAACCAAAAATCCCCGAAAATTGCTAACCACAGACAGAATAGGAAGCAGAATTTTCCCCACAAAATTCCTCCAAACCCCTTTCTGAAGAAGAAAGGAGGTTTATATAGAAGAAAAAGAATTCGGGTTCTGGGGGGAGTTTTTAGGCCCATTTCGAATTCAAATTCCAAACCTGATCGAATCTGAAGAATATGCTCTTTTGATGCTCAAATTCCCAACGGATGGGAGGTGAGGTGGACGATCAAGATGAGTTCTTCGTCCTTGCGAGCTACGTGGTGCAATCCCACGCTGCAAGGACGAAGCGCGGCTGGCAAAGCTGAAATCCAGCCTGCTCTGCTGCTGCGAAGTGTACTGGCGAGGGAGAGAGAAGCGCATGCGTGAGGGAGACGCGAGAGAGGAGAAAGAGACGGGGAGGGAGAGCGTGGGGGAGACGCGGGTTCTGGGAATTGCTGGGTTCTATTTGTTCTGCGTTTTCTGTTTGGGAATTTTGGTGTGGGTCGTTTGAGGAAGAAGAAGGGGGAAGTCGGGTTTGGGTCGGATCGGGTATTGGGTCGGGTTGGTGTTTAATGAATTGGGTATTTAGGTGTGGGCTGAGGGGAAGCAATTGGGTTGAGGGGTAATTGGGCCTAGGTAGGTAAAAGAATGGGCTGGGTACAAAATGGGTGTCAACAACTGTCCCTCATTTTTCTTGGGTTGATGCAAGCAACTCAAGGAAAATGAAATTGACCGAACCAATTTTGACCAGCCCCATTCATTTTTTTAAAGGAAGAATTCGATAAAGAGTTTAGGAGTTATGGCCGAACCCTTGAAAACAGGTCTCCTACATATCTCAGGCTATATGAGAATTCAGGCCACTTGTAGTTCGATAAGCTTGATTTACCGCATATTTTGAAAGAATCAAAAGTCACTTCGATACCGGATTATGAAGGTATCAAAATGCTCGAGAATAGAATTCGAGAGCAAATGTTGGAATACAGCCGAGATTTCAATATTGAATCCGCCTACATATCCTTAGACCTTCGGAATCAGGCTGTGTGTAGTTCGACTCAATCGATGGAAAAGAAACCTATTATGCTAGATAACCTTCGGTTTCGGAAGAGTGACACATTAACGAGTATGAAAAGGAGGTTTGTAACCTCTTAGCCATGAATGTGGCAAGCTTCACACCCATAATTAAGAACTTACATGGACATAATTTCCAAAGCTCTTGGCGCATTTGTCACTCAGATTGGAAACTTGCTTCCGATAAACCAAAATCCTCGGATGCGAGACTGAAACTGACAGAACTAAAGAAAAACCCGCATGCTTCGAGGGGGGGTGGTCCGATTGTGGTGGAAGTCGCTCCTCTGCTCGCGTCCTGAAGAGTTTGACATTCCTCTTTGGACTGTGTCCCAGTTCGCTGCTAAGAAAAAGTTCCACGTTGTGCTGCATCCTTTTTGATGTCGTCCGCACCTGTGGTTTTTTGAGAATTCATCCTTTTGGATGCTCTCGACAAAGACTGAGATAAAACTCGTCAGCTTAAAAATGTAATTAGGATGGGAGACAGTGTCTTTTTACCATGTCGACACCTCATTGTTCTCCTCAATATTCGACGTCGACTCGATCGGTCTGGTGTCCAGCAAATAAAGCTCACGCCTTGTGTTTTGCGATATAATCTCCAATGTACTCTATAATTGATGTACAAATAAATAAATAAATGCTGATGCGATATTGATGTCTCTTTGTCGTCATCTTCGATGCTCTTCTTGATGCTTATTTTCTTATCAAAATAAAAGATGCAGTTGAGGCCAATGGGTAAATGTTGTTCTTGGGATACACAATTTCCCTTTCTTGATCCGTGTATGTCCTCTTGCGGGGCATGAATATCTTCCCGCGATACGTAAATTTTCAACGAGGCGCGAAATCTTCTCGCGATGTGCAACATTTCAACGAGGCATGGATTCTTCTCGTGATGCACAAATTTCAGCGAGGTATAAATTCTTCTTGCGATGTATAAATTCCAACGAGGTATAAAGCCTTCTCGCGATATATAAATTTGACGAGGCATGAAGTCTTCTCGTCGTGCATAAATTCCAACGAGGTATAAAGCCTTCTCGCGATATATAAATTTAACGAGGCATGAAATCTTCTCGTCGTGCATAAATTCCAAACTCGCAATGCATGATTTTCGCGATGCATGACTTTCAGCAATGCATGATTTCTCGCTATGCATGATTTCCGCAATGCATGATTCTCCGCGATGCATGGATATTTATATCGTCTGTGTTGATGATAACGGCAAGACGACCTCCAGATAATATATCGAGTTGATCGACAACAACAAAATAACTATCTCTTCCGGGGTAATGCGTTGTCTTGATTGACAATAATTATCTTGCCTTGATAATGTAATGCAAATAGCGTCCTTTACGGAAATCGTGAAATCTTCGTTGAGATTCCTGTTCGATTCACCTTTGAATCTGGCTAGACACCCTTCGTGAATTTCATGTTGTTGGGAATTGCTTGAAATAAACAAACCACACTCCCAAGTCTTTGACATAAGTGATATAAATGCCTCTTGCTTCTAGGAAAACCCTTGATTTTGGTATAGTTTTCTCCTCTTTGGAGTTCATTGTAACGAGCTGGCTAGCTCAATAATTATCCAACTGTAACGAGGTGGATGGCTCGATAATATTCCAACTGTAACGAGGTGGATGCTCGATAATATTCCAACTGTAACGAGGTGGATGCTCGATAATATTCCAACTGTAACGAGGTGGATGCTCGATAATATTCCAACTGTAACGAGGTGGATGGCTCGATAATATTCCAACTGTAACGAGGTGGATGGCTCGATAATATTCCAACTGTAACGAGGTGGATAGCTCGATAATATTCCAACTGTAACGAGGTGGATGCTCGATAATATTCCAACTGTAACGAGGTGGATGCTCGATAATATTCCAACTGTAACGAGGTGGATGCTCGATAATATTTCAACTGTAACGAGGTGGATGCTCGATAATATTCCAACTGTAACGAGGTGGATGCTCGATAATATTCCAACTGTAACGAGGTGGATGCTCGATAATATTCCAACTGTGACGAGGTGGATGCTCGATAATATTCCAACTGTAACGAGGTGGATGCTCGATAATATTCCAACTGATTCAAAAATAGAAACCTGAAATGGAAAAGCATATATGCGAACCACTTATGGGGTGGATCGCCCAACAAACTATATGCTAAAGTCTTTGATTGGCCAATCAAAACACATAATCCACTTATGGGGTGAATACCCAACAAATAAGAATTATGACTCTGACATATTCAAGAAACAAAGTACGTCAAAATTGCTACGCGGCAAACATAATAAAAACTAAACTGACGTTTATACACGTCGCGACTATGATTCTGTTCTTTTAAAGAAAGAATCATCGAGGTGAATGACTTGATTCATTCGCATGAAAAATAAAGACACTCTCGTCTTCCTTGACAAACTCAGCAGAATTTGAATTTGTCGCAGTCACTTCTAAACATTTATCGAAAACTTGAAACAATTCGATAATTTGACTGCCAAGGAGATATTGGTCATCATCATCTTTCTGATGTGATGGACTCGGCAAATTCTCTTGCAACACTTCTATGTTAGTGTCACTTTGATCGTCTTCAAAATTTGATGTCGCTTCAATATACGACTTTATCAATACTATCGCCTGCAAAGCTCGACACCAAACATTAGTATCGATGATGAAGTAAAGAATAAAAGTAAAGTTGAGGAACTAAATTGAGTCGTTTGGCTTATCCGGATTAGGCTACGATGAGTCCAACTGTAACTTTGATCATGACGCATAACTAACAATCCTCTTGCATCTTGTTTCTTGCAACTTGGAAGAATCTATCAGTGTTCGGCCTCAATATTCCTGCAAGATGAAAAGAAACTTGTTTATAAATCACTTGAGGCAATACAAGGAACTAGAGATAAAATGAGATTGAAGATTTTCTAGGTTTCGTTGACGAGTCCACGATGGGTGCAAGTGACGCCCTTTGTCATTCATGACAGCTTTGTATAGCCATTTTGTGACTTCAATGTTCCTGCATCCAAAGAAAAATTCTTAGTTTGAAGGACTGATCTGTGTTGGTCTTGTCTCCATGCTCCTTCTTGCAGTTGGCTTACACGCTCGCTCGTCCTTTATATGACATATTTGATGGAATTTTTGAGGATCTTCCTCGAAAATTTGTCCCGGTCTACAATATATGAGAACTCTCATAAACTTGCTCTGTTTACTTTGAGGTTGCTCATTCTGGAATTTTGAGGCCCCTCCTCAAAATTTTGTCCCAGTTTACCTCAATAAGTAACAAATGACATTTGTGGAATTTTTGAGATCATCTCAAAAATTCTGTCCCAGTTGCAAACTAGATTGTCGTAATTTTGAGATCCATCCAAGGCTAGCTCCGTCGAATTTTGGTCTTCTGTTTTGACTTGTTAAAGAAGTCCAACTTCAAATGAATTTTTGAGATTCTCTCAAAAATTCTGTCCCAGTTTCCACTATGAAGAGAAATGGAAATCTTATTGGGTATATGACCGAGCCGTTGTGGCGCCTACGTATCCCGTTGAGGCAGGAATCAGATCAAACGCAGTTCCCCTCTCAAGGATTAACCAAAAATAGGAAGTTTTGATAAAGAAACGACCGAGGCCGACATAGGCCGCCTACGTATCTCATTCTTGAGAATTCAGGTCGAACGTAGTTCCAACACAAAGGAATAATCAAGGGGAATAAATGGGGTGACCGAAGCCGACACAGGCCGCCTACGTATCTCGTTCTCGAGAATTCAGGTCAGACGTAGTTCGTTATACAAAGGAATAATCAAGGGGAATAAATGAGGTGACCGAAGCCGACATAGGCCGCCTACGTATCTCGTTCTCGAGAATTCAGGTCAGACGTAGTTCGTTATAAAAAATGTGCGATACATTTTCAAAAGAAAGGTAACAAACTTCATATACCAAATTTAGCCAATGTTGGGCATTCTTCTTCTCAACTCAGTTCAGAAATGTCTTGTACTCACTTTCGAGCATCCCATATGTCATCCATTCAGGTGGTTTTTCTCAATATTGATCAAGTTGTTGTTGATCATGTTTTGTATCTTGTGCTTCAGGGTTGAACAATTCTCTGTGTCGTGTCCAACGGCTCCTGAATGATAAGCACATCTGTGGTCAGCTCTGTAAAATTTTCCCAAAGGATTGGCTGGTCTTCCTTCTATAGGATAGAGCATACCCATTGCTTTCAACCTTTCATAAAGTTGAGTTTGAGACTCCCTTAATGGTGTAAATACCTTAGAAGCCTTCCTAAATTTTGGGCGAGGAAATTTTTCCTGATTGACATTACGGTTTTGGTATTTCCTTTGAGAAACTGACCTCATATGAGTAGCCGTGATCATACCTACCTCCTCCACTTTTCCTTTTGATTTATCCATATCAGTAATTCTGGCAAATTTTCCATTAGATCGCGATGCAGTAAATTTGGTGAGCTTTCCAGTCTTGAAACCATCTTCCAAAGCTTCTCCCACTTTGACAATCTCGACAAACTTTTGTCCCATCATACACAACATTCTTTCATAGTACTCAGGCTCTTGAGCACGAATGAACATTTCAGTGATCTCACGTTCGGACATTGGAGGTTGAACTCTTGCGGCCTCTTTTCTCCAACGAAGAGCATACTCTCGATAATTTTTTGTAGACTTCTGTTTGATCTTCTCCAAGTAGTAGCGACCTGGGGCATCTTCTATGTTATGTCCAAATCTTTCCGTGAAATCCTTTGCGAGTGCACTCCAACTTTTCCATTGTTTCAGCTCTTGTGATGTAAGCCACTCCAGAGCTTCTCCACTTAGACTTCGACTGAAGAGGCGCATCAATAATGCTTCATTTTTGCCAACTCCCACGAGTTGATCACAATAAACTCTCAGATGTGCTAGAGGATTTCCTGTTCCGTTAAAAGTGACAAACTTTGGCACTTTGAACCCTTCTGGAAGGTCGAGATTCGGGTGGATGCATAAATCCTCGTAGCTCAATCCATCGACTTCGGAAATGTAGTGCAACTCCTTCATGGCTTTCCTGATCTCTTTTTTCATATTCACCTTGTCTGCCTCTCCTCTTGACCTCCACTCTCTCTCTTGTTCCTTATAGTGATCAAGCTCGGAACAGTTGGCATAAGGTTCATTTGGAATTGGGATTTGGAAAGTAGTCTTCTGAGGTATGGGTGGAAAAATGGAGGGATTCTGGGTATTTTGAGTGGCTTGATAATTTTGGGGGAAATTTTGAGGATCGGTATTTTGGTTTTGAAGATGGGGGAAGGTTTGAGCATCGTTCGTATTTTGGTTTTGAGAGAAATGAAGGATTTGAAGGTTGGTGTTTTGAGGAGGATGTGGTGCTTGACACGATGTGGTAGCGTGACGGGGATTGGGGGTAATTGAGTCAATGATTGGAGGATTTTGAGCGGGGTTAGACAAAAGGTTTTGAACTTGTTCCGTGCTTGAGGGAGGAAAGTGGAATGGAGGTCTTCCATCTCTTGGAGGATTGAAGGATGAAGCTGGATTAGACCCATCTTGCATTCTTTGCATTTCGACCCTCATTTCGGCAACCTGTTGCATCAACTGCATAATCAATTCATTTTTATCAGCGGCAGCGGGTTGAGCCACGACAACATCATTCATGTCAATCTCCTCATTGTTATCCCTCATTGCTGTCTCTTCCTTTTGCAAATTTGCGGGGAAGGAATCTTTGGAGCCTTAGACCTCGGATGATAAACCAACTTACCAACACAAATCAGTCTTAAATACCTGACAAAAGAAAAAAACTCAAAAGACTAATGTGTTAGTGCCTTGAGGTGGTAAATTATACAAGATATCACATATAGCGTAAACACATAAGAGTTGCTTTATTAGGAGATAAACTTGCTCACCAATATAAAGAAATGGTTAAATAGACAGGAATTTGTCCACTTGACTTTGGGATTTAGTAAATAAAAATGTCGACTTGAGTCGAGACAAACTTGACGGTATCTTTCATTACCGTACTTTGATTTTTGATTGAGATGTAACTCCAATTTCCTGGTAAGAGTCGAAAAGACAAAATTTCTCAAAATTCTTTTGATTTGAAATGCTGAATCTTTTCGGATATTAGAGTAGTACTATAAAAAATGAAGTATTTGGACGCACTCTTTTTTTTTTTTTTTGGTGGAAACTAAAGACTCAAAGAGTATTTGGACGCACTTTTGATAGTGACTTGATATTTGTGCTTACGGGTTTTAAAAGTATTTGAAGAAGAGTGAGCCAGATATCTCCAAATAAAACAACATATTCACGTAGACAAGTATTACGCGTTCTAAACAGATATGTGACCCTTTTGTGCCAAGGGTAGGCCTAGCGATTTGAGGGATGCATACGCCATTTTAAAACCGTATACATCCTTCAAATTTAAACATATAAATGTGAACGTCCATTTAGGCCGTGGGCCGTTTTGGACTCAAGGCGGTCTTCTAATGGGCCCAATACGCCATGGGTATTGGGTCATCTTAGGCAAATGCGCTATTTCGGGATTTGGTTTAGCTCTATCCTAGGTTTACTAGAATTGTCATCAAATAGACGGTTACCCGAGTCGGACAAACATCGGGGTGGAGCTATCGAGTAACGCCGGATGACCGCATTTCGACTATTTATTCGATACTCCCAAATGAATTTTGGGATATTTCTAAGAGAAGTCGCGGTAAGCCGCGTAACTTCCATATCCTAATGCAGTCTATTTGCCGTTTGGCGGAATTTATGCCATGAAATGCAATTTTTCGAAAACTAAAGTATTTAAGCAAGTAAACAATTATCGCAATTAGTCAAACAAGTTAGTCTTAAGGTTAGAATCCTCCAAATAGTCCCCAGCGGAGTCGCCATTTCTGTTTTATCGAAAAATGATTTTCGAAAGAGTTTGTTTTATTTTAAGAGATGTTTTTTTTTTCGACTTTTGGGAGTCGCCACTTAATTTTTTAAGAAAAATCAAGAAAACTTATTTTCAAAACAACTAAACAGAAAATTGTTTTGAAAATTATTCTAAGGGTTCGGGATTCCTATTAGCGTCTTAGGAAGGTGTAAGGCACCTAAGACACTCCGCTTAATACGGTTTTCCGACGATTAACTCATTTGACTATTTTGTTTTAAAGACTTGCGAATTTTGAATTATTAAACTTTTAGAAATCTACTTAGGCGATTTTACAAGTTTGAAATACTTATCATTTTAACCTTTCAAATTTAATTTTAAGTTTTGATAAAATGAAGGGCGTTCGATGGGGTTGGAGTTATTCTAACCTTAAGTTAACAACATTCAAGTAAAAAAAAACGTAAGCAAATAATAAAGAGAGAGAGAGAGAGAGAGATTCGGGTCCAAATCTCGGGTTCTGTTCGCCTTGACCGAAACTTGGACCCACCTGTTTAGGGTATTTGACCCATTTTTGTACCTGTCCTAATCTAAACATACGAAATAAAATACAAGAAAAGAAAAAATAAAACACAAGGGCTTAGGCCCATTACAAATGAAATACAAAAGGTATAAAAAAAGAGGCTTTCTAATCCGAAGCCTTTGACTATCTTCGATCTTCATGAAATCTCGAATGTCTTCCTGCCATGCCGTGGATTGACTTGATGATAGGGAAGATGTGAGTCTTTATGACTCTCTCGAATTGCAAAAATGGAGGGTCCATAGAGAACTCAAGCGATTTTACATGCCACAATAAAAAAACAAATAGAGTGAGAATCGGCACCTTAACCAAATAACTAACATAAATACAACTCTCTTCCATCTCCCTTCATGGGTACTTAATTTTAAACTTAAACTTAGAGGAGTAAAATAAGGTTCCAACAGTAAGCATAAAGACAACCCAATATTAACCAAACTTAATTTCCCACTAATGCCATATTAAATAATTAGACAGGAACAATCTTATCCAAACTTGGAAAGTAAAGGGAGTAACACTTCAAATAAAACCAAATCTGCCAGGCAGTAAATTAGGCAATAGTTATCGAGAAGAAATATAAGACGAGTTGATACACAAAACGATACATGTAAAATAACTTAATGACATCATTTGAGTTAATGGAACGACAAGGCTTCGAAATGAAGAAAACAAAATGTAGGCTAGGGAAAAGAAGACGCGACTACATCATGAGATTCCCTCAATCAACTTCGAAAGGTTAAACTTACATACATAACGATGCTAGTGTCAAACAGGAAAAATCAATCACTATGCGGCCTTCATACGACTGAAAAAAAACTCAACACGAACCTCCTGCAAGCATCTCGGCTCATTCATCTATATGAGATGATGAGAGGAGAACTATGATGTCGAGAGGAAAACGGCAACGCAGGTTCATGTGTGCAAACATGTACTAAACAGAAATAGCAATGGTCCATTAGCGACTCACTCGACACTCACACGTACAAATTTAACACAAACTTGAATTAATAACAAGGAAAGCATGTTGTTGACATAAACTACATAGCGAGCCAACGAGGCAACACAAATTCGCAGACTAAAAAAAAAACAAATTAGAGCGAACACAACTTGGTATTTACTAGATACATTGTAATGCTATACAAGCTGAGTACTCAACATTCGAATGCCAACAGGCCAAATCTCAAATTTCGACGTCTCGATTCATTCTTTCAACTTGGGGTGAAAGAATGAAGGATAAGGAGTCGCATGTTCAGCATTACTTCAAGTACAACTCTACAAAGTGCTTAAATGAGAAGAAAAACACCAAAACCCATCTTCGTTAGAGTCTACGAACCTCTACACTACAACCAAACAACGTATTCATTCAAGTAACTTACACAAGAACACTTGAAGTTGTAGAAACGAATAAAACGAACAAGTAAACTTCAGCACACATACACAGTGAAATCGACCCAATAGTGATAAACGACCCGTCAGACACGCAGCAGGGTCCTCCGCCATCAAACCAACATATTGAAACCCAAGAAGAGAAGAAGATTTCGTAACAGAAACCCAAGAAGAGAAGAAGATTTCGTAAAGATGTGTTTACCTGTTGCGGAGCAGCGACACGAGGACAACAAGCAGGAGCGAGAACGAACTTCCACGATCACACCCGATACGACGAAACAGAATGTATCGTCCTGACTTCTTTTCAACTCCCTGTATTTGTTTCTACGCCTATTTGGATTCTCAGCTAAACTCTCTAAGCTGTACTGAAAGTTTCCCCACGTTCGAGCAAAGGAGAAACGGTGTATGAAAGGAAACTGTGAAGAAAGCTTGAACCGGAATATTTCGAAGATCTTTCCTCAACTCAAAGTTTCTTCCCTCTACGAGATTTTTCCAACCTAAAAATCGCCAACCCTTTGAAAATTTCTCAAACCAAAAATCCCCGAAAATTGCTAACCACAGACAGAATAGGAAGCAGAATTTTCCCCACAAAATTCCTCCAACCCCCTTTCTGAAGAAGAAAGGAGGTTTATATAGAAGAAAAAGAATTCGGGTTCTGGGGGGAGTTTGTAGGCCCATTTCGAATTCAAATTCCAAACCTGATCGAATCTGAAGAATATGCTCTTTTGATGCTCAAATTCCCAACGGATGGGAGGTGAGGTGGACGATCAAGATGAGTTCTTCATCCTTGCGAGCTACGTGGTGCAATCCCACGCTGCAAGGACGAAGCGCGGCTGGCAAAGCTGAAATCCAGCCTGCTCTGCTGCTGCGAAGTGTACTGGCGAGGGAGAGAGAAGCGCACGCGTGAGGGAGACGCGAGAGAGGAGAAAGAGACGGGGAGGGAGAGCGTGGGGAGACGGGTTCGGGAATTGCTGGGTTCTGTTTGTTCTGCGTTTTCTGTTTGGGAATTTTGGTGTGGGTCGTTTGAGGAAGAAGAAGGGGGAAGTCGGGTTTGGGTCGGATCGGGTATTGGGTCGGGTTGGTGTTTAATGAATTGGGTATTTAGGTGTGGGCTGAGGGGAAGCAATTGGGTTGAGGGGTAATTGGGCCTAGGTAGGTAAAAGAATGGGCTGGGTACAAAATGGGTGTCAACAGTCGGTACACTAGTAATCCGAATCAAACTCACTGGATGGCTATGAAACGTGTGTTGGGTTATCTAAAATGGACACAACATTATGCTTTGCATTATAATAAATATCCTGCTGTGATTGAAGGATATAGTGATGCAAATTGGATCACCGGGTCAAATGATGTAAAATCCACGAGTGGTTATGTATTCATACTTGGTGGAGGAGCTGTCTCTTGGAAATCTTCCAAGCAGGACATGTATTGCTCGCTCCACAATGGAATCTGAATTCATTGCTTTGGATAAATTTGGTGAAGAAGCGAGAATGGCTCCGAATTTCCTAGAGGATATTCCATTCGCCCAAACCTCGTCGGACCAATTTGCATACATTGCGATAGTCAAGCGGAATAGGTAGAGGCAGAGCGTTATGTACAACGGGATGTCTCGTCATATACGATGTAGACATAACACCATAAGACAATCGCTCTCTAGTGGAATTATCACAATTGACTATGTAAAGTCAGCGATAATGTGTCGATCCACTAACGAAAGGCCTAGTGAGAGAGGCGGTTGAAAGATCATCTAAGGGAATGGGTTTACGGCTTAGGACAAGTCAAAGATGACGGTAACTCTATCTAGCAGACTGGAGATCCCAAGAGCTAGATTCAAGGAGAAAAATAAAGTTGTGGCTGACGGTTCGACATTGTCAAATAACTCAATCCATTCTCATGATGAAGACAATGTTCAGGAAAAGGTTAAGACTTTAAGGCTTGTTAATGAGCTAATAAAGCTTAAAGTTTTTAATGATTTGCTAAGTTTGGTAGATTTGACCAAATAGTGTATCTACGAGATGACACGGTCAGAAATCACCTATGTGAGTGTGAAGTGAAAGCCGCTTCAAAGAGAATTTATGTCAAAAGCCTATTCTCTATACACTCATGAAACCAGGAGGTGTTCATGGCTGAAACGAACACAACCGTAAGAATCATAAACAGTAAAGGGTTAATTGTGTGACATATGGTTGTCTAGGTATACACCAAAGTTCGACGGTTCAAAGATATCACATCTACCGATTGACCGAGTATATCCGACATATGTTCACTACGGAAAGTCCAAGGGGAAACCTACTTATCCAGATGCAATTAATCCTTGCTTGTAAAGTACACAATTGTCCGTGCATTCCTATGTTATAACTATTCCCCATCAATGTGGGGGATTGTTGGGTATGTAGCAAGAATTGATGGGAAATAGAGGGAAGGAGAGGAATTTGAAAGGTTTAGAACTTGAAAGGTTGGGAATTTGAAAAGTCCTCTAATGCTTTATTGAAAAAGGCAATAGTCCCTCATCGGTAATGGAAAGGAAAATAGGAGAGTTTAAATAAATAAACACTCCTATTAATTGTTAGAAGGGTTGGAAAGAGGGACCCCCTCGCGCCGTCGTCGTCGCTCGCTTCGGCTTCGGCTTTGGCTTTGGCTTTGGCAAATGATCGATCGAGAGATAATTTTTTGGACAAAATTTATTTTAATTATTTATTAATTAATTTTAAATGGCCAAAAATTATTTTCAATAAATTAGTTGATAACAGAATTTAACCGAAATGTTTTCAACTTTTTAGTTAACCCGACCCGACTCGGATCCGCGCGAGTGACCCGTTTTAAATTCCGTTATATTCAAAATTTCCCGCCATGACTGTTCTGAAAGGTTGCAACTTTCAGGAACAGTCAATACCATTTGAAAGTTTGCAACCTTTCATTAATGGTCGTGTTAATTCTGAAAGGGTTGCAACCTTTCAGAATATATTCTTCTTGCCTATAAATACCATTCAGTCTTCAGAATATTTCCTACGAATTTTTTCTGATCTTCCTTCTTCTTAAAAACATATATTTCTTCGTGTACTTTCCTGCTGTGGATTGATTCGCTGACAGTAGAGTTTTTGGTATCTATACTCTACTGATTAAAATCATTTTACCCTGGGAGGTTATATTCCAAATCAAACCTCGGATACTAGAGGGGAATAATTTCCTTAAGGGGACACTGTGAATTCAGTGGACTTGATTTTCTTCCTAAATTTTCAATAAGAGTATTCCAAATTCTGGTATATTTTTACAGATTAAATTATTTTTTACAAATAAATTTATGTTCATCTTATTTACTGGTTATAAAAAAATCTCAGTTACTTTGTGTTTCTGAATGATTTATTAGAACCAGTAATTTCTGATTTTATAACACAGATTGGAAACAAAAGAAAAATAAGAATTATGTACTTTTTATTAGAAATACTTTAAAACATTGAATTAAACAACTCAAATCTTCATATTAATAAATAAACCTTTTACAATAACATCCAAGACAATGTATTGTAAACAAATGGACAACAACTTATTAACTAAAAATAGTCCCTACTTTTATAAATATAATATTATTACGTGAAGTTAAACACTTAATGTCTTTTAACTCTTCAAATAGTACACTAAAAATAAGTAATTGGCAACAATAAAGAAATAGCTTTAAATTATTATTATTTTTATATGTATATATTTAAGGCCTCTTATTAAGATATAATTTTAAATCACTAATTTTATTGAGAGGTTAGTGTACTAGTCTTTCCTTGAATTGCTCTATTCAATAATGTCAAACATTTGTCTTTCTCTTAACAAACATTATAACTATTTTTTTTCTCTTGCCTTAATAGACAATTTATCGAATCAACCTAAGGGCTGGAATGTCACCGCCATTTTAGACCCTTTTTATATTATATTTTTGTGTTTTTCATTAAAAAAATCTCATATTTGGTTAAACTCGAACATACGATTGCTTGATCTTGATTAGAAGTCAAATGTTCATTAATTTAACCATGTACAAAATAGTATTGATATTGTATTTAGTCGTCAAGACAATGAGATAATTTGATTATAAAAATTTTGATATATTAATATAGGTAATTAAATATCATGTGTATTGTATTATTGATTTCTATTAGAGTTATATTATTCAAAAGAATTAAGACTTAACATTAGGCTTAAATTTAACAAATATGAAATTTGACCGATCAACAAAAATCAAGTTTGAAACTTGATTATTGAATTGAACGTGTTTACATACAAATATTGTATACTTGATAAATTAGATGTTTTGAGGAATTGAAGAAAGGAAATTAAAGTCACTGGTGAATTATCTTGTTTCACTTTGATTCTTCGGTGGAGATAGATTATGATTTATTTTATGTGATAGAGTGACTCTTAACAATGACCGATAGCCATTTAGGTGATACTATGAAATTTTCTATGTACTTGATTGTGTGGTTTGGATAATCCATGTGTTGTTGTGATTAATCTTAATTTCAAGACCACGAAATTCATAATTTTGAACTTGTTCTATTAAAGTGATATCTTAAATAAAGAAGACTTAATGAAATATTGTTAAGGAAGTGAAAAGAGATGATAAAGAATGACAAAAGAATTAACGATATATTTGGACCGGTTGCTACGAGCTGACATGATATATTTGGGTCGGATGCCACAAGTCGACATGATATTATTGGATCCGATGTCATGTTTCGATACTGTATTATTTGATTGAGTTTCACCTTTCGAGACAACATTATTGAATTGTGTGACACGTTTCAACACAGTAACATTAACGAAAAGAGTTTAAGTTTGTGCACTGTCAGTGTATATAATTTTCTACACCATCATACAATTTTAAAGATAAATATGTTAATTTAATTAAGTAATTAGTTAAATATCTTTTTGAATATAATTATAATTACGGTAAAAAAAGGAAAAGTAAGTCCTCTTTCTTCTCTAACCAAAATTAATTAATAATTATCTTCTTAATTAACCAAGTTTATTTGTTTTTCTTAGAAAAATAGCTTCCAATGAAAAAGATCAAATGTAGAAAAACAAATAAACTTGGTTAATTAAGAAGATAATTATTAATTAATTTTGGTTAGAGAAGAAAGAGGACTTACTTTTCCTTTTTATACCATAATTATAATTATATTCAAATATATATTTTATTAATTATTTATTAGATTATCATGTTTATCATAAAAATTATCTGACAGTGTAAAAAATCTTATTTACTGACTGCGCACAAAATTTATACTCTAAAAGGAAAACATATTGAAATGACTTAATGTATTCCATCTCAAAGAATCTGTTTCTCAAATTTGTGTTGGACATGGGTCCTCGTGTCTGTTTTTGATATTGTGATCGATTATTTACTTTATTCAATATTGTTATCACTTGTTTATGTTGTTTGTTGTCTGCCACCTGCTAAGTGGTATAGTTAATTTTACACTATTACTTTATACATATTAAATTCTATTTTAAATCGACCAGTGATATTTACTCAGTATATATTATCCTATACTAACTCTTATTTATATTTTCTTCGTTTTCCTTTGTAAAGTGTGGCGGTGCATGAGAGGCTCTAAGTGTGAGGTAGGGGGTTCACCCGAACCCGTCGGCCGAAATATTACCCGATACAAACAAAGGCAAAATTTGAATATTATATATAACCTTAAATGAACCCCCTTAGCACAACCGAACGGCGTAACTCAGTGGTTTCGTTTTCCTTGCTCCATTTTCATTTTTGTAAGTTAAAGTACACTTGTATATATTTATTATTTAAATAGTTAATTTTTTCTATTTTGTTCAAGCATAAATATTGGATCTAAAATATTTTGTAATTTTTTTTTAAATATTGTTCAAATGAAAAATATTTCAATTCTCTCTCTTTCGATGCTTTCAATACTAATTTGAAATCTTAGCTAAACTTCTATAATTTCTAGTTGATTTTTAATATCAACACACTTCTCAAGTAAGATAAATAATCAATATATATATATAGTGGCTTACTATCAAGTCAATACATGCATGTCATCTGTTTAAAATTATAGTTTATTTTAGTTTATTAAATTTTATAATAATAAAAATTGCATTGAATTGATATAAATATCCCATGCAGATAAATTATTTCTTAATTGTGATATTTACAAAGAGTCGAACGGCTCGATATTGACAAGTGCAACCTTTAAAAGTAAGCAAGTGATATCATATATCAATATTTTTAGCTATGCGAGGAGGAATAAGCCAATGGACTCGATTTTTTTATCCTCTATATAAGCAACCCCAATGAACTTCTTTTCTTGAAGCATTTTAAACCAATTAAATATTGTTTATTATACAATCCATGTATACACTACATATAAACATCCTTGTCTTTTGACAATATGAAAACTATATACATATAATGTCTCTTTAAACCAAACACAATACACTTGTAAAAACTCCATATTAAAAACCTTTGGCAAACCTTAGAAACAAGAAGCAAAAGTAGATAGCCAAAAGTCCAACACCAAGTGAGTAATCAAGTTGCATATTTCTCTTAGGCAAAACAACAAGAGCCCATAGTAAGCCAAGTATTAGAAATCCCAAAGTTTCAAAGAGAAAAGGATCTTTTGGAAGTACAAAAGAAGTTGGATACTCCCACCATGAAGCAAGCACAAGTGAAACACCTAAACCAATCAAAGTGTTAAACAATGGACCAGCATAACAAGCTGACAATGCCATTTGCACACCATCTTTTCCACCATTTAATGCCAAAGCAACATTTGATATTAGATCACCAGTTGAGTTTCCCCAAGCTAGGACAGTTAGTCCTAAAATTGAAGGGCTTATACCAAGAATATATCCAAAAGACACTAACAAAGATACCAATTCTTGTGCAAGTATATATGTCCATGTAGTACTCATAACAAATCCTCCAAGAAGCCAAATCCACAAACATTTCTTAGGAGGACTAGAGTTTTGTGTAGAAAAATATGCCACATTCCCTAAGATAAGTCCAACAAAAACTGATATCATCAAAATGACGATGTTTGTGTTGGAATAAACTATGACTTCTCCTGTAAGACTTAAAACAAACGCGGCTAGTATTGGTGCCAGTGTGGCTGAAATCACCGCCATTGGCTTGGACCAACGTTCCTCATCAACAACAGGGATGGTTAGCCTTCTTGGCAAGTACAGGGGAAGTTCTAGAACACCAAGAAAACGATGCAAGAATATGCAACAAGATGATGAGGCCGCGTCTATAGGAGTACTAGAACTCATTTGTATGGTTTTTTTCTCACAATCCTCCTCATCAATACAACCTAACAATGGTACCTCAACATCGCGATCAAATCCATCATCTTCTTTGTCATGTAAATTCACATTTCTAGTGGCGTCCTTCTTACTAACAAGAAAATGCATAACACATACCACCCAAATGTACACAACATAAATGGAGGTGAAACAAATTGCTATCCACACACTAACCCTCCCAACAATAATAACACCAACAAGACATGATAATGTAAATATAATAAACAACACATCCCTAATAAAACTCGATTTATCAATCGTTACACCAAGTTGGGACTTAGTCATGCACACTAACATACTTATAACTCCCACAACAAAACAAGAAATGAAAAATGCACCACCTAACACACTATTAAGTCCCACAGTGCCACTATTACTAGATCGAGTAAACGATATGATACTCGAAAAAACATCGTTAGCTCCATTTCCTAGAGGGAGAAGAGTTGTTCCAGCTATAGCTGGGGAAAGATTCATGACTTTAGATAAACTTTCAGCACAAGGACAAAAGTACTCCGCCGCGGTATTACCTAATAAATAAAATAACAAAATAAGCCATACAACTAGGGTAACGTACCCTAATTTTGGTAACGTACCTAAGGTGCAATAGAAAAATTGAAGATAATTCAAATACCCTTTTGTAGAACAAGAATTGATGTTTTCTTTTATGTAGGTACATTTTGATTGTGCATCACTAAAGTCATGTAAGTTGGAACAATCATTATTGTTAGTGTTTGATAAATGGATGTGTCTAATTTGAGATTGGTTTAAAGTAACATTGGAAGTAAGAGTGAAAAATATGAGTAGAAAAAGGAAAGAGGTGTTGAGGAATATAGAAAGATATGATTTTGGCTTGAAATGGAATGGGAAAAAAGTCATTATTATGAATGGGAAGAGAGAAGAGAAGAGAGAGCTAAATGTATAAGGGATTCAAATGGCCTTGATGACCTATTTATATAAGTATCAACTTTTAACTAAACTAAGTTTTGAAAATATAATTTAGTAAATTAAATATTTTCTTAGAATTTATGAAGTTGGAGTCGAAGATGAAGTTATATTTGGTTATAGTTTTTGCAAATGATATTGTTTGTTTAAATGGTACTTTTTGTAGAAAAATAAATATGTATTATGATTCATGTCTTTAATTTCTAATAAGTAATAAAATCACCTTAATTTGATTAATTTATCTAAATCATACGATCATTCTGCTTTAAAAGAAAATTATCATAAAACAAATAATCACATAACGTTACCGTTAAATCTCTGTATAAGTAATTAAATAAAATATTGGCAACAAGTATACCTCAAATAGAGGTGCGTGACATCATTTCTTTTTACATTTAATTACTTTACTGTAAAGTGTAAATCATTTTAAATTAGTTTTTTTTTTCCTAAAAATAATTTTTGGAAACACCTTGTATTCATTTTATTTTTTCTTTTCTTTAGTCCTTAAACTTACATAAAAACCTAGGACTTCATTATTATTATTTAAAAGATTTATTAGTTCTTTTACTATCTAATTATTAGACTGTCTATCCTTTTCTCCTAAAAAGATTGTATTAAATGGAAAATAATATCTTGTTCACCAATTGATTAGGTTTTATTTTATATATTGGATTTGCTCTAAGAGCCTAAACTGGATTTTCATGTCAAGATATTTGTTTAATTGTTTCCTCTAATGCATATACCACCTATGTCTATTTTTAGTTGTTAAGTATTGACCTTGATATACCTTTTTTTAGAAACAACAAATAGAATGAATAACTTTTTGAATATAATAAATTTAATATTTGGAGAAGTGATTATATTTAATAGTATGGATAAATTAAGTTTTTTTTTTTTTGGTTTAGGGATTCAAATTTTTACTAATTTATCATCCCTTTTATAAACTCTATGCTAAAATGTATGACGTGTGTCTTATTTAAAAATCGATGGTGCAATTTTTTTTTAATAATCACATGCCTTAATCATGATTATTAGAATATATATTACTACTTAAATTAGCTTCATTCAATTCTAATTAAATTAAAAAATACGTTTATATGTTATATATCATGTTTTTTTTATAAAAAATTTTTACAGATAGAAGACAAAAATTAATTGACCTTCGAAATAGTAATTCTATTACTTATTATAATAAGAAAAAGTGAGTATTTTATCATCTCACAAACATTTTGTAAATGTGTTGCCACTCTTAAACAATTAGCCAAACAAAAAGAGTTTTTAGTTGGAAGTTTCGATAATAAGACAACAATTCCCACTCTTAAGTAGAAAGGAAACTTCGTTGTACCAAATAACATGTATAATTCAAAGAAGAGTTAAAACTATACTACTACTTCATACTATACTCTATGTGTTTAAGATTTTAGAAGATCCCTTTTTGGTTTATTCAAAGAAACTTATCTAGTTAGACAAACATTCTTATCATGCCTTTAATAATTTTCTTAAACCCTACTTTGAAATAATTGTATAATCTCTCCTTTCACTCTTTTATCTCTTCTCTTTCTGCTCGGTGGCAGAGATGTAGCTAGGTGGAGGTTCATGGGTTTGAATGATCCAACTACCTTTTTGTAGAGTCTGTATTTGTATTAGAAAATTCGATAAATATATATGTATACTAATTTGTGAATCCGTAACAAAATTGATTGACAGCTCAGTGGTAAAGAAGGACAGTGAAAATATTTTTTTACTCATTTGTCGTGGATTTGAACACCACTATCAACAAAAATTTGTTTCGTTCTAAAATTTCTAACTCTCAAACTCCTAATTCTAACTACGCCGCTGCTCGGTGGTGATAACATGTTGAGGCAATTAGTGAATATATTAGTACATATTTTGATACTAGATATATGTATTTATATACATATATTTGATGTATTAATGTATGTTTTGGTACTAGATTATATTATTGCACTTGCACTAAATATTTGATATCAGATATATGGAATAAATTTGTATGCACTAAGCATGAAATTGATATTGAATATAAGGATATGTAAAATTTATTAAATTTAGATATATTTTGAAATACAAATATCTAAGGTAAGAGGTGTTTGGTGGGGGAGGACCACTCTGTCATTTTTCCTTTTAACGTGTAAAAAATTTGCTCAACTTTTTTCGCTGATGTGTTTGTAATGTTTGATTTAAATTTAAGTTTCATTTTAATGATATCAAATTATCATTATAAATATCATTATTTTTGTCTTAAATTAAGTGTTTTTTACCTTTATTTAAAAAAAATATGAATCTCTTTTTATATTTAGTATATTCTCTAATTTCAATATTGTACATATAAAATTTAAGATCAGAGGATTTTAAATAATTATATATATTTTTAATTTAAGATCAAATAATTCAAAAATTTTGAGAAAGTATTATTTAAGGGATCAAATGGTCATGATTCCCACCATTATATATCTTAGTAATATCCATACTCCACATCTTCATGTATTAATATTAATGGAATATTAACCAAACCTAATAAGTTATAGCTATATTTTTTAGTAGTATAATATATATATATATAATTAGGATATGATAGGTAATGAATTATATATTATATACTTAAAAGACACTTGAGAAAAACAAGAAATAAAACTCTACACTGTCATTTTTTATTTCTCTTAATTTATTTGCTTGGTGTATATTTCTTGTTTGCTAACAATTAATAATACATAATTGCTAGTTAAATGTATCTAAAGCTAAACTAAGGGAAAATTCTGCATTAAGAGTTATTTTCCATGACCTCTAACTTCGTTTAGAGTTATAAATTTCTTACACTTAACTTGGATAAATTATAAATTACGTGTCATATATATATAACAAATATAAATTGTTTAAATTTAGAAAAATGAAAAGTATCATTGTAATATTTATAACGTAAAACACACTTAATATTTTATTGAACACTCCATTTACGTAACACCAATTGCATGGAGATTTTGCTACAGATTAGTATGAAAATATGTAGAAAATTTATTTTTTCGCAAATTTTTATATAAATTCCTAGGAAAATTTCCATGTAATTTACAGTTTTCATAGCGTAATAACATTGCAAGGGAGATTTTTCCGTATTTTCTTATGATGACCTGGTCGAGAGAGTACGATACATCGATGTAAAAGATTTCCTTTTTTCGATAACTTACCAAGTTATTTTACAATTCCCATATATAAAATAATGCAAAAACATACACCTTATCTATTTATTTTAGTAAAATAAAAATTGTACACTTAAAATTAAATATTATAGTAAAACATATGTTTCCTAATTAACAACCTTGCGATTAGCCTTTTGATTAAAAGCCCCACAATTTTTCCTAATTTCTCCAGCACTCCCCACTAAAACATCAATATTTGCCATTTTTATCATTGCATTTGCAAAACTTTGGCTAAATACATCCTTATTAGCTGCAAAACTTGTAACAATTGGAGCACTTGACTTATCCAACGTAAGCTCTTGATCGATCGTCAATATACCTTTACGTAACGTAATTTGTCTGTAATACTCATTATCAACAGTAAACGACGTATTTTGATCCAGAAACGCCGTTGCAGAACTTTTAGTACAAGTTTTCAATAGTTGAGCCGCTAACGTAGGATCCATAGTCTTATCAGGTACGGGCGATAGCCTACCTTGGAAAAAATTACAATGTGCGATTCCAACCGTATGAGCGCCTAATAATGTCACCATGTCATTTAAAGTAAGTCCTTTATTTGTGAAAAATTGGAGTGCTTGTGGAATTGTTAATGATGGGCCTGGTAAATTTACATCTGCTATATTTGAAATTAGCCCATCACGTCTACCTGTTGGAATTGGATAATTTGGGCCTCCAGCTAATGCTACAGAGTCTCTAGTTGCTAGTGTTATTATGTCAGCACATGAAACTGTTGATGGACAAGATGTTTCTAGGGTTTTCTTGATTTTATCGATTAACTCGTACCCTCGTACCGTTTTATTTGGGCCAGCTTCTCGCTCCGATTTCTTAGAACCTGTTGACTTTATGAGTATCGATGCGTCACATCCCTAAAATCAAGTTACATATTTAGGAACATAATCATGCAAACAACATACACCGAGGTAATTTTATAAGTAGGGATTTGAATAAAAAAGTGGGACGTGCGCGAATCACATATCTATTTTTTTTTTTATGAATATTCATGTAATTTCTTAAACATTACTAAAATTCCAAATTGTATTATGACATTGTTTCCTTTTTCGGTGAAAATCATTTACGCTCTTAAATTACGTATATACCCCTGAGTTTTGAAATATTGACATTCTCATCCGTTTATATTCTATGCTACATACATAGAATTTGTTACCTTGAATAAAAAAATGAAAAATATATTAATTTTAAAGAAGTTAAAAAGAAGAAGAAGATAGAATGATAATATAAGAATAAAATATGCATTTTTAAAGAAAAAAATAAAATAAAAATTATAGTTTTGAGAGACATATAGAACTAAGACATGAAGTGATGCTAAGTAAAGATATAATTTTGTGCAATTTATTTCACAAAAAAATGTTGCAATGGTATTCTCAGTTAGTAAACATGTAATATTATGACTCGTTTTATTTTATGTATATATAATCAAAATACAAATTCTCTTCACTAGTTCGTATGTGTTTACTTATTCATATTCTGAATCACTTATTAATAATCCTGATTCCTTCGCTAAAAACATAAAGTAGTAGACTTACTCTAACAAAGCAATCATGAAAATGCATGCGAAGCAAAGCTGCAGTGATGGAAGGGTCACTATTGAACTGATTTTGCACAGCTTGTCTAACAATAGTTTCAGTTTGTGGACATGTTGAATTGTAAAAACCAACTTGAAGTTGGGCTGAAACTAAATGGATTACACAACAATAAAATAATAATAATCCTATTAATGATGATAATATCATTTTCATCTTCATGATGTTCATGAAATTAATCAAGGACTCAAACTATATATGCTAACACTTTCAAAGTAGAAAATAGTACTTAGCTTCTAGTGTGTATATAATAGTGATGAAGCTGAAAGTATATATAGACATGTATATATACAAGTGCACCGGTATGAGTTGTGGTGCAGTAGTGGTAGGGCAATGAGATTGTTTCACTCTTAATAAGATGTTATGGGTTTGAGTCCTGAGCATGAAGAAAATCCCCCCAAACGGGCCTTGCGACGTGCAATCCAAATTAGTCGGGGCTCCATTATGGGCTCCGAACATCGGGCATGGAGAAAATTTTCTTAGGGGTGTCACCCCCTAATATACCCTGTTATGTACATTCAGATTCAGTCGGGGCTTCAACGTGAGTTCTAAACACCAGGTATGGAAAATATATATCTTACTATGAGCTAAATAGATCCTGCAATGGGCGATTCGAATTTAGTCACGCTCCAATGTGGATTGCGAGTACTCAAGTGAGAAACAAAATAAATTTATTTCCTTTGTCCGAATTTATGTAATACGTTTTATTTTTCGAGAGTCAAGCAGCTTCAGTTTGATTAGGAATTGGCAAATGTCAATTATCTTAAAAATAAAATTTATATATTTGTAAGCTACGTAAAAAGTATTGTAAGTCACAATAATTGATAATTCAAAATATTTAAAATATATATAAAAAATCTATAATTAAAAATAAATTTATTTAAATCTCAAAATCTGAAATGTGTCCTATAAATTAAGACAGTTCGACAGAATATGTATAGTGAGGATAAGGATTGTGATGTTGGCCACATGCATGGTCAACAAAATACCAAGGAGCCGGCAATATAAGAAAATGGTTGTTATTCACATTACCATACATGTTAATTGCATAATTATGGATATATGGGTCCATTGGATTCTTATTAATTAAGTACACTTGTCTCATATATTAATGTTTATACACACATAAATGAACCAATTTAATTGTTTATGCTCTAAACGTTCAATTCTGGATGTGATTAGGTGAATGTTAAAAAATAAAAAAAGGTTTACGTTAATGGTTAAATGACGAGTGATCTTCTTATTAAATTTGAGCAATTCTCCTCTCGTAAGTTAACTGATGGGATGATTTAAGCACATAATTCTTCTTTTCCTCTTTTCTCAAATCATTTTTATTATTATTATTATTATTATTATTATTATTGTTATTATTTTTATGGTTGCAATAGGACTATTTTTTTGTCCCTCCATATAATAGATGTTGTCGGTTATTGATGTAGTGTCGTGACATAGGGTATGTTTGGTACGAAGAAATATGTTTTTCATGAAAAATATTTTTCTAGAAAATGTTTTCATGGAAAATAAGTAGATTTTGGATTTATTTTCTTATGTTTGGTTAGTGAGTAGAAAATATTTTACGTGTGTCTGATTTATGAATGAAATTAATTTTTTTGGAGTTGGGGGTGGGTGGGGCCTGGTAGGGAGTGGTGTAGGGGTGGTAGCCGAGTGGGGGGTAGGAGTTTAAAAATAAAAATTTGATATTGAAAATATTTTTAAAAAGCAAAATTAATTTTATGGGGAGGGGGTGGGATTGTGGGGGGGGGGAGCTGGCCGGTGGTGGGTGGGTGGGGGTCAGAGACCGGGTAAAAAAATAAAAAATAAAATTTAAAAATATTTTTTTAAAATTAATGTTTTTCGGAAAAAAATGCAATTTGAAATTGGAGGAGAGTTTTGGAAAATATTTTCCTTAAACTTTGAAAGGAAGTCATTTTCCTTAATTTCGAGAAAAATAGATTGATCTGGAAAACATTTTCCAAAACTTTTATCCCAACCAAATATGAAAAATTGAAAAACATTTTCCTTTCAAACCAGACACAATCATAGTGTACTGTTAGATTAAGTGCAAAAAGTCTTGTATTTATAATTAATTTAATCAATCTAATCAATTATGTATATCATCTATTTCAACAAAGTTTCAATAACATTATTTTGTTAAATCTAGTATTTTTTTTGTTTATAATCATATTAATTGCAAGTAAATTTTATTATTATTGTCGTAAGGCATGATCAAGTTTGGTTTACTATCATTAGCCCAACATGGTTTATTTAGCATCCCGTGAATATTTGGTAAGTCATATTTAGTGAGCTTAACTTATATTGTATAAATATTGTCCGTATAAGAAATTTTTATGTTGACTTATTATAGTAAGTTGCTTATCTTATTTTCAACATTATTATTTCCTATTTAAGAAAAAAATCACCTATTTATATCCTTAAATAACATGATCATATGATTATTTTTTACACTCTCACGTTAAGATTAGAGAGAAATTTAGGATTGTATTGATGAATAAAATTGTTTAAGATTAGAGAGAAATCAAGAATTGTATTAAAAATTAAAACTGTTAAGTACATGTTCTTCATATAGGAGGAGAGTCTTAGGCTAGCTATACTTAGATACCTATTACAGTACTACTATATACAAATATATAATTTACCAAAGTATATACAGGTATACAATTACTCACAATTATAGTAACTTATTCTAGCCGACTTCAACCAGTATACGACACAACAACCTAGTCGACATCTTGTCTCAATTTATGCGACACTTTTCATTTTTTGAGAGTAAAAAATAGACTTATTTGAATCTCAAAATTCAAAAAACACCACATAAAATAAAACAAAGGGACTAGTATTTAGTAACTCAATCCTAGTGTGACTCTAACTCTATAATAAATGTACACATTAATTATATCACGTTGTTCAACTTAGTTCATATCATCAATTTTCTGTATCTTCAACACACTTAAAAAAACTAATAAGAAAATTATTTCGATAGCGAGTCATATATATCTTTAATTTACTTGTTAGGTATATAAGATAAATATGTATATGTTTCCTAAACGATGGTGTTGTTGATTATATTATCAAGAAAAGCAACCAATTATTAAACTCATACAATGAAATCTACCATATTTTAGGATTCTTTCACATAAAACAATCAATAGTCACAAGACAAATAGGTGGATGATGCCCATCATTTTCTTTGTCTACGCAGCTTTTTTGGCACCATTTGTCACACAACAAACTTTCTCCAATGATGCCCATCATATATATATATATATATTTATATATATATATATATATATATAGCGATCAGAATTTTCACTAGAAGTTCGAAATATAAAGAGTTATATGGAAAGGTCAAAAAAGATTCAAAATCTAGCTATATATACGTAAGAAAGAATAATTTATATAAGTGATGTAATTTTTCATGGAAGAAAATTCGATTGAGATCTCCGAAACCTTGCTAGCTCTGCTCCAAGTTTTTTGTTCGTCTTCTGCTTGTGTTTGGTACCGACATTAGTACTAAATTAATTTAAATTCATTAAAAAATCTTACATTGAAGGGTAAAGTGCTTCCAAACAAAGGTCTCTTTGTATCCGAGGAGACACAAACTCAAAACCTCTTAATTAAAGATGAAAGAGTACTTACTAATTCACTATCAGTCTAATATTTTATATATATACCATTACTTGAAAGAAATAATGTCCAAATCACTGTCAGTGCAGTCAATATAGTATATTTTTATAGAATGAAGACATAATTGTATTATTGTCTTTGGGACCACTGAGCCGGTGGTGTGTTAAAATATTAGAAATATTCTTTTTAATAATTAATTTCCTTTTAGGTTTAGTATTTACATCAATGGTAAAATATGTATTTTCTTTTTTTAGTTTTAAAATATGAAAAATATTTTTAAGTGTAGGATCTACATTAAATATTAAATATTTGTTTATTATAATTTTTGTATCTTTGAAAAAAAATAATATATTTTCTTATATTTTTTTATCCCCTTTAATTCTCTATAAATAATGATGTAATTTTTTATTTTTTTTTATGCGACAATTGAGTTTTTATTTATTATCTTTTCAATTTTCTCTTCCGTTTGAGAGTCTCCATTGATCTTTATGGAGCTGTGAGTTCTGTTAAAAACAAAAAAAATCCAACTATCAAATTTGAACAGTAAGAAGTTGTAATAGAAGATAAACCTCTACAATAATGTTCTAAAAATTCTATTATTGTCCTAATAAAAGTTCACTTAAATGAGAAAATAAAAAATATAAAGCTAAATTTGCAATTCAGAATTCATTATTACACATGAGTTAACCAAAGAAATTTGGGAAAATAACAAAGGAGTATCAAGAATGTAGAATTTGAAAATAAGCTTTATATATCTTAGAATATAAGAGGTTGAAATTATCACTAACTATCTTACTAAAATTTCTTTGATTGTCAAAAAATATGATTATTTTGTGAAGATAGCTAAATAGAAAAATTATTGTGACTATTCCTATAAGACATAAATTCAAAATCTCCGCTTTAAAAGAGTCTAAAAGTTTTTCTACCATATATCTTGCAAAATTAATGAGTATTTTTCAAGCACAAACTCAAAATGGAAATTCGAGGATATTCAGTTTTGGTGCAAAAAATTTGATTATTGCCCTTGCAAATTCTATATAGACACAACACACTTTTTTTTAAAAAAATTGGTGATGTTTTTGTAAAGTTTCAATCAAAAAGGTGTTATTACAAAAATGAGCTAGTAAGACCCTCAAACAATTCAAGAGCTAATATAAGTTATAACACACTATTATGATTGCACCAAATTAAAGTATTCAAACTCAACTTGAATTTGAAGGGAATGTTAAAATACTAGAAATATTCTATAATTCTTGGTTTAATCTGAAAATATGGACTAAATTTTCAGAATTATTGGCATTAAAACACCAATGCATATAAATGATATCATCAGAGGTTCTTGACTCTTACCTGAAATTACATTCTAAAGTGGAACATATTCTGGTGTGCTAAATTTTAATACTCTACAAAATTTCATCGATATACAGAGGGCTCCCTCCAGGTGCTCTCCAAGTTTATGATACACAAATGAAGTTGGATGTAATGCTGTCAAGATAAACATCCCCGTCTTTGCTCTCTGAATCATTTCGCCTTCTTCTTCAAATGTTTGTGCAAACTTGTTGTTCCGCCAAACAAAAGATTGTTACTGATGCATTTGAAAGTGATGAATTGTCACAGTTGTACAACGGAAGTTAGAAACACACCTTAAAAATCACACATAGTGTGACAGGATGTGAGATGTAGAACTCTTCAATCTGCAACTCTGTCCCAGGTGAACATCCCCGAATACATATCTGCATCAATTGTGACCGGGGAAAGGTGGCCTAAATACACAAAAAGAGAATATTTTGCAAAATATAATTTGAATATTCTAACCTGTATTCACAATGTTCAGCCCATGCACATCGAGCTTTCCCGTAATCCCAATAGCAGTCCTCATCCCTCAGAGGCCCACGCTTTGCTTTTTGTTGCAATACTTACAATGTCAATACAAACTCAAACATTTATAGAAGAAAATAGTGAGGATCAGACACCACCTTTTGTAACAAACTTGGACTTTTTATCAGGATGAATATCATGCCACATCTCAAGCCACAGCTCCCGCATCAAAGCTGGAGATCTGACAATGTTCCTGTGATTTGCTACCGTAGAAAATTTACAGCCAACAGATCAAAGATTACCACGAGGTGTAAAATGTCTAAGCTTGATTCAATATCTTATATCTAGAACAATCCAACATTGCAAATTCATTATATGCAATTGTACAAGATCTTTAATATTGCATCATATGGAAGCTCAATATCACTTATGCTAGATTGGGAGTTATCCATGGATGAACCATGTCTTAATTATGTCCAGTATCAAATGCTTGCAACGGTTTTAAAACGATGAAGAACTCAGAAAAGTAATATTAGTCAATGGAATTGGACAAACTCTCAAAACATGCTACTCAGGCAAGCTGGAAATTCCAATGTCTGCTTTTTTAACAAAAAAAAAAAAGTTTTTCTCCCAAAAACTTAATGATCCAAGAAAAAAATGTAGAGGCAAACTTGTTCAATTTCGCATTGTTAAGGGGAAAATTTGGCCCTATTTCCCTAAAAATTAGGAAAACATAGAGGAAAGTACAGAAAAAATAGGTGAGAAATTTCACATCATAAAAGAAGAAAAATAGCTGCATTCCGAACCTTTTGGTATTAAACGGGTAAAGCTCAGCCACAAATGAGATGTAAGAAATCAGACAGAGAACCAGAAGAAAGAAATATTTATTTTCTAGCCGACAGAGGAAGTGAGAGAGGGTAAAATAACCAAGAAATTCCTCAAGGAAACTTAAACAAGAAAAAATTGAGATATTTCAGATACCTTTATCAAGCTCCCAAACTGCTGTTCTTGTCCCTGGAAAACTTTCAGAATCCTCATAATAGGTTATGTACTTCATTGTAGGTAACTTTGTCATATTGGGAATGATATCTTCACCATGTTGATGCTCTATATTTAGATGCACTTGTACATCTGAACCATCATGCTCTGACTGACGTTGTCAAAGACAGAGTGTAAGAGAGCTGCAGTTGCCAGTGAGTAGCCAATATAAATGCTAAAATCATTCATAAGCAAGCTTAGCAGAAAACTGGAGAGTATGAAGTCACATTTTCATGAGTATGTTATGTTTCCCTATGTTGCTCGGACTCTTCAAAACTGTCAATGGGTGCATGTCGGATTCGCCAAATGAAGTGCACTTTAGGAGAATCCGACACGGGTGCGGCATCAAAAGTGAAGAGTCCGCAACAAAGAATTGTTTCCCACATGAATCAATTAGGCGAAAGGGATCTAATGAAATATCATTGCATAGCTTGGTTATTTAGGCCCTCAATCCGAATGAATTATCCTTTCCAAGGAAGTCCATCTTTGTTCCATGCAGGACGATTAATTAGGATTGAGGACCCAAATCATTCAGTTGGGGTAGCTGCCGCATTAACCTTCTCGGACTCTGACCGTCCAACCTGAGACCAGATGAACTGGAAAAAGTTGGATATAGTTCTAACTGCACTGAAAAGTAGGGCTGTTGGGACCACACTAACACTGAGAAATGGACTGTTTTGTAGAAAAAGGTGGAGATCTTTAAGATGAATTGCATCAGACGTTCAAGTATCTGAGAATTATTATAATTCTCAGACATATCATAATCTATGCTCTTCTAATGTGCCTGTGATGGATGGTGAGATTGTGTTGGAGCTGTTTTAATATTATTAATATGATTAGAAGTCTTCCCCATAATTAGTTCAGTAAAGGAGGTAATAAGGGTTGTGGTTTTCCAATTTAACTGTTAATGAGATCAAATAAAATATCAGATGCCACTTTCCAGTTTAAAATAAAAAATAGAAAAATCAGATACCAAAAAGGAAGAGATAGGGGATCCTTTTAGACAGGATTTCCAAAAAATATCAATTGGCCTTCAAAGTCATACAACAGAACTGATTAGGGGAACAATAGTAACTTAGATATGACAGTGATACCTGTGGTGTCCTTGTTATGTTCACTTTTGGCCCCAGCCAATTCTTGCACCAGGAGAGGGAATGGTATGGCACCTGCGAATCTGCTTCACTTAATAAAAAAAGAATCCCTTGCTTGTACTCATAGTCATAGATTTGAAAGTTATTGTAATCAAACAGATCTGTTTAAGTTAAAAATTACACTACTTATGTCAGAGTTTTGCAGCTAACTCATAATTCTAATATAAAAGTTACTGCTTGTCACACATAATATAGTGAAATTTATTTCACATCTTAAGACCACAATTATCTTAAGTTCATTTTAGACAAATTTACTTACCATAGGTATGTAGCCTTATACTCCTATAAAAGAAGCCACTTTAGTACGTTGTCAATCAACCAAGCCAATGAGTCTTTTATGTTATTTCTTCTAATTGCAGGTTAAAGAGGGAGGTTTGTTACAGTAATACAACTAAAGAGAGCTTTATAACGACACCTAAAATCTAAGAAGGGGGCCATTTCAATAGGCTAAGAGAATTATAAACTTAAACATGCATGATTTTATCGTTCACCGTACCGTCTCATCCCCACTTGTTGCACCCGGGTTTCCTTCAACCAGATTTCCTGACCTAAAAGGAGAAAACATGCGAGGGATCCAAATGTCCAAGTAGTCAGTATCCAATCAATGAGAAGAAACAAGATAAGACATACTTACTCAATGTTTAGAATATGTACAAGCATAGAATAATTTCATATTCAATAAGCAGAATGATCAATTAAGAATCATACATAGTATCATACTCCACATTGTCTATATGGAAATTAAACACTAGGACTAAACTTTGGAGCTTGGGGTTTTAAAAAGAAGGATACAATGTCCTGCATGCATTATTCAGATTTACATAAATCTTGCAACTTAATCCTCTATTTTATTTTCAACCCTTAAAACTTTCTCAGTGAAGCTGTGAAAGACCCCCATGGCATGGATGAGGCAAAGAACATGATGAAGTAAGAGCAATAATAACAAGTGAAACAACATGTTCGATATGCTGTTTAGAGAGAGCTTTTTAAAATATGCTATCAAGATGCAGAAGACACGTTACCGGGAATACAGAGATCCTTCAATTTCATATATCACATCTGTTATAATCCAATTATCAGGATAAGGCTTCCCACTTGGTGCAAAATAGTAACCAACCTGCCATTCAACATGAAGAAACCAGAAAAATATTCAGGATCATGTATTGATTGAAGAGCTTAACTAGAAGAGGAGAATATAATTACATAGAGGCAAGTAATGATAGTGTGGACAGAAGACAAAAAGTTAGGGTCTATTGGAAGCAGCCCCTCTACCCCACAAAGGTAAGGTAAGGGTAAGGTTTCGTACACCCCACCCTCCCCAGACCCCACTTGTGGGATCATACTGGGTATATTGTTGTTGTTGTTATTGACAGAATAAAAGTTATTCAGTGGGGGTAATAGAGGTAGACAGAGGTGGATTTCTTGAGAAAAATAGCAAACTTGGGGGAATGCTATAACTCGCTTGTTTCATTTCATTTTCTTTTTCCATATCACTATTTCTTCAATCAGGGTCACTCAGAAACAACCTCTCTATCTCGAGGTAGAGGTAGGTCTGCGTACACGTATGTTGTTGTTGTTGTTGTTGTACTATTTCTTCAATCATCATTTTTTTCTTCACTCTCTTGCCGCAAACAAGTAATGGATATGAATATGGTAGCAAGCTCTTCCTTTAGAAAAAAGTAAATAAAAAAAAAACAGTAGCCATTTTTTTCAAGAAATCAAACATTATTGATCACAGCTAACATGACATGGTTGTAAATAAAAATGTGGACTTTCTGTTTCTGATTTCTTAAACCCCAGATCAAAAGAGGCCTATTAAAATTTTTCAAGTTGGAAGTTTCAACAGAATACTTAAAAGAATTTGAGATCCAAACAGATACTTCCATCACGAAGTTTCCATGTGAAAGCAATACGGAATTACGGACAAAGAATTATAGCAGACATGCCTAGGGTGATCAACAACAGACAAACTTACAACCTTCTTGCTGTAAGTTTCATATACAGTACCACTCCACCTATAACATAACATGCAAAGTTTGAAGCCTAATTCAAGGGTTTCTAGCCATCCTATTAACTTCAGATGAAGGGTCATCTAGAGAACTATTTTTTTACTTTAGGTTTTGAAAAAGTTCAGAAATCAATACAAGAACATAATGTATTATCTGCTAAACAAGAGCAAAAAAAGTTGATTTAGTGTATATGCTGATTTACTGCAAAACAAGCAATACTGACACTTGAGAAGAGAAGAATACCTACTGCCTAATCATCCATGTTAATTTACATATGCACAATAACATAATGAATTTCAAAAGTGGTTGGGCAAAAACTTGACACTTGAGAAGAGAAGAATACCTCAGTCTTCGAATCTACGCCATAAATGCAGAATATGTTCTTGAGAGGTGGTCTTTCCCAAGGTGTTAGAGGATTTAAAATTGGATCATCATGGTAAGACCTGAATTTTAGATGGCAGAACATGGTATAGCTAGGAATAGTTAGCAAAGAAATAAAGAAAAAATAAGACAATAGCCAATAACTCATGGAAAAACAAAAAATAAGAAAAGAAAGTACGCACATGATAAGCTAACATGAACTACTTCCATCATACAATATTCTTATAAATAAAGAGGACTTAATCGTTGACCAAGTTTTATTTAGTTACTGTATCCATCTGATATATACAACCAACTTTGGGTAGCTCGAAGATTAAAAGAAGTTAGAATAAATACAACTGAATTAGCATAATAACATTGATAGCACCCATTTACCCTCGGATGTCATATTTCTCCTTTCGGTTTCAAAAATTACAAACACAAAATCTGGTTCGATACTTTATACTAGAAATTTCAACTATTAGCAAATGCTACTCTCTTTATATTTCAATTTTTAGTTACTCAAATTTTTCTCGTTAACTTTATTCATATAGCATCTTGAATTGATTTTCAATTTTCTCCATATAATTTCTCGGTGAAATGGATGTACAGCGACCTGCATAACTGATTACTGATAGTTTTGGAATAAAAAGTAACAAATAAATGCTACCTTCATTTCAGTTTATGTAACAACATTTCCTTCTAAACCTGTTGCATGAAGAATGACAATTGTCTAAAACAAATTTTACAAATAGGTTTAACTTAAACTTCTCGTTTCACCCTTAATGACAAATTTTTTCTATAATAAAATAGATATAGACAAGCTCTTATAGCCACACAAATGTTAAGGCATGTTTAGGATCAAAAGTCTCAGAAGTCCTATTAGTCACACAAATGTTAAAGCGTGTTTAAAACCACAAGTTCAAAAGGCTTCATTTCTTTCTCAAAATCTAAGTCCAGTCAAATTTTGCATATAAATTGAAATGAAAAGAGTAATAAATTAGACAATCAGTATTCAATGATCTATCAAAAATAAAACTTTTAAATGCACTATTCTAATAATTAACTGTGGCACAGTAGATACCCTATGATTGACAGTGTTAAGGTTGAAACTGTAGTTATGCAGTTCATGATAAATTTGGTGTATTTATATTGATATATAGGTGTGAGAGGTTGGTTATGGCAGGTACGAGGAGAGGTACAGGAAGGTTGAAAATTTTCATTTCCTTCAACTAAAAGCTCAACTATATTTCGAATTTATTGAAAATATATGTAACATTATAAGCATCAAGGAACTATCATTTTGATGACCAACGCTTTAACCAATACATCTAGGAAACTATCTTCTTATCACATTATCTGAAAATATTGCATGGCATAAAAGGATTTGTAGATTCGATAGGAAGCTTGTAATTGCTCTTTTTTGGAGGTGGCCAGCATACCCTTGATGCTGATGAACACAATTTACCAATTTCAAAAAAAAAGAAAAGGATTTGCTGTTAAACTCACTTTTTTAAAAGGTGAAAGAGTCTTTCACTGTCAGGATCATAATTCTTTATGGCTTTGAAAAAAGTTCCGTCAGAGACTTCACGAGCAGAAAAGGACAATTGTGTCGGGAATCCACATTCCTTTCCAGACAAGTTGGTTTGGGGAGTTTCTACTACTGATGGATAAACCTCATTCCCTGCTAGACGTATTAAAAGCTCATTAACACAAGTTATGCTAAAGACACAACATGCTTGTTGGACTTTCGGTCATACCTCGATTCGAAGGAACTTCTATATTGATTATGTTTGTTGGCCAGCCAGAGTACTTTGATTTAAGTTCATGCTCATCGCAATGGTAGGCATGATGGTATTTTCTGTTTCCACCAGAGAAATGTCTCCGATAAACATTATCAGTTGTACAATATTTTGAAAATGGTAACATCCATATAGAAGATCCAAATGTATTGAACATCAGGCGAACTGTCCCCTGATAACTTGGAAAACATAGGCATCATATCAATGCAGAATTGCAGATATTGAAAAGTATAAGACAAACTATAATCTTTAGACACTCCAAGATAATGAACAGTATCATACATATTGCTCAATGAAGTGCAAAAGGCCTTGTAATAAAAAGAACATAAAGTAATAAATCTTTAAGAGAAGAACCTAGTTTATGTTAGTCATGTACTCCAACTTTTGTGACCATGTCACATTTACTTAAACACGGTGAAAAATGGGGCCTCTCCAAATTCCATCTTCTTCTTTTTGAATGGAGAAGTGTTACGTGCTATTTTACAAAGAACAAACACTCTCCCGTTTGTCACCAATCTCTTAAGTTTAAAAATATTACAGGCAGAGAAAGAAAATGAATGGGAAAACATTCAAACTAGGTGCACACAGAGAAAGAAGGGCGCAAAAATGGCAAGTACAATGCATAGTAACTGCAGGAACACTGGAACAGAGTGGAAGGAGCATCCTCTGTTGTCATAACATCCAGAACCCAGACACTATTTTCCAGACATCCTCTGTTATCTCTATATCTTCACCTGCCTATACCTCTTCCAGAATTTAGTTGTATTTTTTGTTGTTTAAAGCCTGTGAACTTCAGAATTTTCCCTTGATTTCCCCCATAGTATAGGTACTGCTTGTGTTAGTTTTATCATCGTGCATTAAGTGGTTTGTTGTATTATCTGCTTGCTTTTGACTTACTTTAGCTTTAGTGCCCCTGGTAAGTTTTATCATCGTGCATTAAGTGGTTTGTTGTATTATCTGCTTGCGTTTAACTCACTTTAGCTTTAGTGTCCCTGGTAAGATATGGTAGACTAGGATCTTGTCCTCGGTTAGGGTCGGGGGTCGGGAGCAAGGGGCAGGGGTGGGTATGGGATTAAGAGGGCTGACAGACTGAGAGTAGGGCCTTGGAACATAGGAACTTTGTCCAGGAAGTCCATCGAGTTAGTGAAGATCCTAAAGAAAAGAAGATCAAAATAAACTGCATTCAAAAGACTAGATGGGTAGGTTCTAAGGTTCGCAATGTGGACGGGTTCAAACTTTGGTACTCAGGAAGTCCAGGGAGCAAGAATGGTGTAGGCATTCTAGTAGATGGAGACCTTAGGGAGCAAGTGATAGAGGTTCGGAGGGTTAACGATTGGTTGTTGGCGATCAAGCTAGTCGTTGGAAGGATAACTGTGAAGGTCTTTAGTGCTTATGCTCTGTATTCAAGTTTAGACGAGGAGGTCAAGATGTGTTTTTGGGAGGAACTGGATGCATTTTTGGGAGATATGTTGATCACCGAGAAGGTGGGATTTCAATGGCCACAATGAGGCAACTCCTAGTGGTTTTGACAATGTGCATGGCAGCAGTGGTTTTGGGGTTAAAAATCGTGATGGAAACTCATTCTTGAATATTGCTAGAGCTTTTGAGTTGGCGAAAGCTAATTCATGCTTTCCGAAGAAGAATGATCACTTGATTACCTTTTGATAGCGCGGTGGCCAAAACTCAGATAGATTACTTGCTTATGAGGAAAGGTGAGAGAGGCCTTTGTAAGGATTGCAAAGTTGTTCCGAGTGATAATCTTACTACTCAGCATAAGCTCTTGGTGATGGACTTGGAGATAAAGCGAGGGAGGAGAAGAAGTTATATCTCTTGCCAAGAAGTTGACACCTACCCTCACCCATGTAATTGGGGATAAGTTGACGACGGTGGGAGCTTGGAGTAGTAGTGAGGATGCTTAAGTCATATACTAATAGAGTCCAAAATATGTCAACTTAATGACATAAGTGCTTATGTCATATACTAATAGAGTCCAAAATACGTCTCAATATATATTTTAAAATATCCAACAATTTCAGTATCTGAACTGCGCAACCTAAAGATCCTAAACAGGTATAAATGTAGCCAACCACATTGGAATTTAAGTTGGATTAAAAAAAGTAAAACCTCTGAAACAGGAAGACCAAATGTAGACCCCGATAATGTTGCTTTGACTGTCTCAATAGCACCAAGAAGAGGAGCTCCTGAAACCATAAGGAAGCAGCAATTACAGATAAGGACCAATCCCTAATTTCTGAGATAAAACTGGAGGTCAAATAGTGTTATGGTCAGCAAAGGCATACCAACAGCAAAATAGGCATGAATGTGATCGTCTAACCATCGACCATACTCTTTTGGAGCAATCTCTAATTTCAACCACTCCAAGAAGTATCTAAAGACATTGTTACCTAATGAATGAGCGAAAACTATTGAAGGTCCACCACGAAGTTTAAGAGCAGTTTCAAAAGTTAGCCTGCCAGAAAGAAAAAAGAGATCAAAACCCCTCAATAAATAGAACAACATTTATCAGAAGAAGTACAAAAGGAAATGCTTAAACACCCAAACACATAATATGGCTTGGGCAATCCTCACCTCTTGATCTATCCATTTCTTAATATTTTCTCCTAAATTTCTCACAGGAGTTGAGAGATAAAAGGCAGGAAAAGAAAACTGTAAAGTCCCTGTCTTTTTGATGGTCATATATTTTTAGATATCTCATGAAGGGAAATTCCCCATGCCTAGGAGCAAGCTAGAAGAAGTTGAGTTGGATTCAAACTCAGATCTTCAACCATTGTAATAAAATTATTATCTTGCTCATAGCTAAAAAAATTGCAACAGAATGAAAGAAAGAAATGCATGATTCTAGTTTCCCCAGGAAAAATGGAACTGGAAAGTTAGACTTTTCTATCAATTAACTCATCATTTGCACTTAGAAAAGGAACTATGTAGTGAGATCATAACACATATATCTGAATTTAAGGCACAAACAATATCTCGAAATACAAACTTTAGTTTGTGAAAGTAAAGGTCTCTCTCCTCAAGCTTTGATGGAGACAATCTCCAGTCATATGGAACTGCGATGATTGCATTAGCCTCAATACCAAATTCTATGCACCATTTAATCCATTCTTTCCACACTGATGACAAAGGACCTGAACACGAATGGAATTTGGATCAAGTAGAGACCAAAACAAAGAAAAGAATCATCAGGTATAGCCCCTACAGTAGCGACAATATCTATGAAAAATTGTCCTTCACTGACCAATCTCTGTTAATGTCAATTTTATATGCAGTATTCTTTAGAAAATGATGACAGTAGAATCCCTCCTAAATGGTCTCGACAATCCAAGAAAAAAGGGCAGCACACAAGGTTCATGGGTCTAAAACAAGAAAAATGGCATTCGAGTCGTGCATTAAGAGGTTTTCCCTATTCAGTTCCATGTCTCACTAATTTAACAAAATTAAAAGAAGGAAAAGAATGTGAACTCAGAAAATGTAGCAGAAGCAGCAGAAGGTGAAAGGGCCTGGTGAAATACACAAACAGTTGCCACTAGTTTAGAAAAGTATCTTCCACTTATTGATTGGATGAAATCATGAGACCCTGTTCTAACTTCTTGGTAGCGTTCTGGATCTAGAGGTGTTAAAGGAGCCGAAAAGTCATACCAAACTGAGAAACCACTTGAGCTGAGTTGGTAAATGAATTTGTTCTTTAATTTGGTACTATTTGATGTTAAACATAAAAAGGTAATAACATTAGGTGTGATTTATTATTAAGAAAAACAATGCTAAACCACACAATTCAACAATTTGCGTATCACTTCGTAATGTTGTATATACAAAAACATATTTCTTTTACATTATTTTTATTAATCAGGAATATATATTTTAATAGTATTTTTCCCTTTCCTCCTCAAGGTTTGTGTTTTTCCCCTCTGGTCTTTGGTTGCTTATACATATGAATAAACATGAACTCCCACTATAGCGATTAGATGCTTGTTTTGTTGTTCTTTAGTTTAGTTCTTTTACACTACAAGAATAGCGGTTGCTGCAAGGACTTGATTGAGCCTGCATATGTTGTCGTCCAGATTCTTTGCAATGGAAGTGAAGATCTTACTTGCCCTTAAACAAATATTGAAGTTCCACTTCTGTAACAACCACGTTCAATCAAATCATACATAGTGTGGTAAAAAGGAAAACTTTGGAAGGACAGGGAAAAAAAGCATTAAACGACTAAATACTGGAACCTGTAAAATTAATTTTTAGACCTAGCTGGTTTGGTTTTTTCAAAGGTAAAATTGGCTCAACGTTTCTAACTAAACAACAAAGGCCCTATCTAGACCAGTGTTGTCAAAAAAAAGTGAAGGATAACGCCAAGGACTCATTGAATACTAAGATAAAGCACAATTAAAGCGTGCATTGAAGGAAGGTGCATATAAAAAGAAAAAATGGGTAAACCCATACAAACAAGAATTATATGGATAAAGGAATAGAAACAACTGTAATTAAGTAAAATATCTGAAGTAAAAACAGTGATAGTGTTTTCATTTTTTCTTTATAAAGTAAGTAAAAACAAGTGTATCAAGCTCAAAACCAACAAAAGAAATTTATTAGATGCAACAATGCAAATTTCAAATGTCTAATTCAAATCGATCAACCACTATGTTCTACATTTTCTATCTCCATTTCTCATATTATGTTTCCTAAGGTTGCTTCTGTGAGTATCTTATTGTTTGGTGCAGCTCAAGATAGTAAACCCAGTGGTCTTGTAAGTTCTCCAGGTATTACAAAAAGAAAGCTAGTTCGATAATTTTTGCTAACAGATGCTTTAGCACTTGGTGCCTACTGAAGCAGGAAAAGTACTCAGCCGGCTCTGTCATGTGGTGACTTAAGATGTTACCAGAGAAAAATCAGTTCAGTTTTACTTCTGTGTAATGGAGGCCTAACATTTTGAATTCCTTATTCCAGTTTAATAGAAGTGCAAATGATAAAAACAAGGAGAATAAATCAAGAACACCTGTTATATAACCAGGATCAAGCTCCGTTATTGCAGAAAGGCCACTATCAGGTCGAGACTTGCACTCGTTGTGATCTGTTTGATTGTAAGGATCCAACATCATACACTTCAACCAGCAATTTACAGCAGAAAGAAGCTGTAAGAAACATAAATTATTAACTTACAAGAAGTTACTACTTTTGTATCACAAAAGCAAGATCCATGACTCTAGACAGTTGTTTTTTTATAACTGCAGAAAAAGCAACAACCTCATGAATAGTATCTAGTAACTTGCTAGAAAGAGTATTTCCCCCAAATAGAATCACAAAATCATATCTTTCCATATTATATACCACAAAAATCAAACAAATAGTTAGTTGGGATCGACTATATGAATCGTATTTAACCTTTCCGGATATTCAAGTCCATTCCATTCCAATACAAAAACAAATTTGTCTTTTACCAGATATCTACAAATTACACTTATTCCCAATTAATTAGTATTTGTCTTGTTCTACTCTTAATTAAATCTATATTTTCACTTCATGCATGAAATCTCCAGCTTTGCATAAAATAAACAGTGAAACAATATCAATATCTAGAGAGCCAATGTTGAAGATTTACTTTAGTAGTGTCGAGCCAGACTAAATCGAGAGGATTGAAATCGAGAGGAGAATAAGGGCAGTCTAATATTGACCATGCTCTCAGTTGTGTAGACGCGAATCCCGGGATAATAATTCCGGACAGCTTCGAGTAATCGCCGGCGAACTCACCGCTAAGGTTACCGGCGGTAGCTAGGAGAATGAAAATAACGACGAATCCCGCGTGTCCTCCTCTCATTGGCTAGAAACAATTTGTTATCAGTTTTTTCACATGGAAATTGTAAACTTTTGGGGGCAACTGACTGACTTTTTGCCGCTGGGAATTGGAAAGTTTTCAATGATAAACTTTTATTTTTTTTTTCTTTTTGGTCGCAGACGAAAACATAACAAAATAATATTTTGTCTGTTTATTATTCGAAATAAACTATTTTGTTTTTAGCCAGATCTTTGGCGTTCGTTCACTATTTAAATATTTGACACCTTTAAAACATGATGATAATTAATACTCACATATAAGTATACACTTTACGTTTGACTCAATGGGTGGTCATAGTTCAGTTTCTGAATTTAATATGAATACTATGGTAATTTATATAGTACTCCATTATTATGATAATTTAATTATTAATTATTTTATAAGGATTAAACGGAGAGTTTGATTTATTAATGAAAATTCGATCATATTTAGGCTTATAATAAAAATGAACAGTAATTGAAATTTGTATGCATGTAATGAAATTTATCTCTCAATTTTTAATTATATATTTTGAAATTACGATTAGATTTGATTTCCATTGAGGGTAAAATTTGATAGTAATTTAATATCCTCTCAGATAATTTTTACTTTTTTACTAATTCAAAAATAAGTTTCTGCTTTTACTTGTCATTTTTAATCCATAAAAAAAAATTACTATATTTTCATGTTATATCCTTAATATTAATTACGTGTTTTCGAATCATTTTCCAAGTTCAACTATCAAACATCAATAATAGAGATACCCTAGTAAAATAACCATATTAAGTATTACTTTTTTCATAGATATGTAAAATAAAGTAAGCGGAGAAAATAAATTAAAAAGTTAATACTTTTGAACAAGTGCAAATCCTTTGTTGTTAATGTTAAATTTGACGATATTCGAGATGAATTGATGTCAAGTTTTGGTAGCTACGAAGATAATTCTTCATTGATATAAAAATCAAGATAACAACTCTGTAGGTAAAATTTAGGTAAACAATAAAATAGTTTCACAAGTTAAACTTTGATATTTAAACACATTGTGATGTCATGAATGGTAGAAGAATTCACCTCTATAAACAGATATGTCTTTATTCATTTGTAACACACCTCTCATTTGTCTATCTATCTTCTTAACACATTTGATCTTATTTCTCTTTTATACTATTTCACTTGTACCTTTTTAAAATGAAATAAAATATTAATTGATTGTGTCCGAGCATGCAAAATAAAATAAAATTTTACCGACCCACGTAAATTTTAGTATATAAAAAGTTTTTTTTTTCTTCTAATTTTGAGATGGTATAAGGAAGAAGAAGTCGTATAATAATATTGAGGCAAATAATAGGAAATGCCGGCAGAGGAAATAATAGCAAAAAGGAAACGTGAATTCCAAAAACAATAGAAATTCAATTCTTACCATTCTCCGTCGTCCATCTATGTTTATTCGGCAGTTTCTAACGTCAAAATCAAAGCTTTTTACTCCATATTTACCAAAATCTTCAATCATCATATTGCACAACAAACAAAGCTTGTTTAATTCGTAGTATCACTATTTCGTCCAATACATATTTTCTCATGAATACTGTTACTGTTGCTTCTTCAACATCAAGGTTTCGGTTTAGGGATATTCCCGCCGATGACGATTCAACTGATGCCCATTCCGTCTCTGATTTTTCCTCTGTTTCCAGTGATTTTGATGCTGATAATACAGAGCTTCAGTCCATGACTGCTAAGGTCTTATTTCCTCGATTTTTTTTTATTTGATGTTCGATATTTGATCACAAAAATTTCTACTCGTCTTTCATTTAAAATTACAATATTCAAATATCTTTTTACTTTCTGTGTCAAATTAAAATTACACAAATAAATTAAAACAAAAAGTGTATAGCCGTTTATAGCCATATTTCATTGTAAAAACTAGTATTTGTTTTACAAAATGAAAATGAAAATTTGATTTGTGTTTGACTAGGAATACACGTTTTTCAATTTTTTGCGACTGATATGAGGTGAAAAAAGTTCTTTTATATTCTCCAAATTTCTGAAAATTTTAAAAGTTAAATTTCAAAATTTAATAACTAAACATATTTTTCGGAGTTCAGCTTCAAGAAAAAAAAAATTAAAAAAGTTGCATAGCCAAAAGCCACCAACTTGCTATGAATAGTTACTTCTTGTTGTATATCATCGAAAAAATTATATAATGGGTAGTGCACAAATTTTATGAAACTTTTACTAAATGTGTGGCCATTACATTAGGATATTTTTCTTTTAAAAAATTGTTTTTGTCATCCTTATGTTGCACATTTGATTTTTCGTTATGTTCCCATCATGTTGAAATCAATTTGTGATGAAAGAGAAAACGAGACTTGAAAAAAAAGTAGGCATTTAGTTGAATAGCGTAAACATTTTTATTTACTTAATTATATCTTTAACACGTCTGTTGAGATTAGAAGAAACGAAGAAGACGAAGAAACAGAAGAAGCAGTAAAACAGAGTACATTTGCTAATAGCGAGACTCCATTGATGGAGCTTGAGAGAGAATTAAGAGAAGAATGATCTTCTGATCTGTATTGATTGAAATGAATGTGTAATGTTTACAATGAACAAAAGATCATTATATACAACACAAAAAATGTGCATCATTAACTGACGCAGCCTGCAACTAACAAATTGAGCAACTAACAAATTGAAAGTTCCTAACTAACTGCTGACGTGTCCTAACTAACTGCTGACGTGTCCTAACTAATTGCTGACGTGTATAAATATCAATACCCCCCCTCAAGTTGGAGGTGCGAGGAGAAGATCCAACTTGCTTAATATTGCAGCATGTTTCACTCCTGTGAGTGCTTTGGTAAGAATGTCAGCAAGTTGTTCCCCAGTGCCAATATGATGTAACGAAATCAACCCTTCTTGAAGCTTAGCTCGTACAAAATGGCAGTCCACTTCAATGTGTTTTGTTCTTTCGTGGAATACAGGATTTTTGGCAATGTGTAGAGCTGACTGGCTATCACAATAAACAGGAAAAGGACTCGTACATGGTATAGTTAGTTCTTCAAATAATCGACTTAGCCATACCAATTCTCCAACTACTTTTCTAATAGATCTATATTCAGCTTCAGCTGAAGAAAGAGAGATAGTCTCTTGTTTCTTCGATTTCCAGCTTATAGGACTTGATCCCAACAGCACAATATATCCAGTAACAGATCTCCTTGAGTCAGGACAAGATGCCCAATCGGAGTCACAAAAAGCTTGGACCTGGTAGTCATTAGTAGAAGACATGAACAAGCCTAAGGTTGGATCCTTTTTAAGGTATCGAAGCAAGTGAAACGCAGCCTGCATATGAGGCTCTCTAGGGTCCTGCATGAACTGACTCAGGTGTTGTACTCCATATGCAATGTCCAATCTGGTGTTGGTGAGAAAATTTAATTTTCCAATTAACTTTCTGTATGAACTGGGATCTTCCAGAGGTTTTCCTTCATTAGCTTTAAGCTTGACTGAAGAGTCAAGAGGAGAAGCTAGACTGGAGTGTTCTGTGCATTGATACTCTTTGAGAAGGTCAAGTACAAACTTCCTTTGTGATATAAGCATTCCAGTGTCTGTGTATAGAACTTCCAAGCCCAAAAAATAGTGTAGCTTTCCCAGATCTTTAATTCTGAATTGATTATGAAGATAAACTCTCAATTGATCAATTTCTGCAACATCATTTCCAGTGAGCAAAATATCATCCACATAGACAGCTACAAACACAGTGGAAATACCTTGTTTTCTATAGAACAAGGAATAGTCATTCAAGGAATTATTGTAGCCTCTTGATTTCAAAGCATCAGACAACTTGGCATACCATTGCCTGCTTGCCTGTTTTAAACCATATAATGACTTGTTAAGCTTACAAACCATGTCTTTAGTAGTAACATCCAGTCCTTGTGGAATGTCCATGTATACCTCTTCATGCAATTCTCCATGGAGGAAAGCATTATTAACATCCAATTGATATATATTCCAATGTCTCTTTACAGCAATGGCTATCAAAGCTCTCACAGTTGTCATTTTGATAACTGGAGAAAAAGTTTCTGTATAATCTATCCCATAATGCTGAGTGTAACCTTTCACAACCAGCCTTGCCTTGTACCTCTCTATGCTCCCATCTGCTTTATGCTTCACCTTGTAAACCCACCTACATCCAATGGACTTTTTACCAGCAGGGAGAGGCATAAGTTCCCAAGTATTATTATCATGTAGAGCTGTCAATTCTTGTGTCATTGCCTCTTGCCAGGCAGGATTCATTGCAGCCTCATTAAAAGATGATGGTTCACAATCATGTGACACACTCAAAATCAGTGACTGACTATCAGGATACAAAGATGCAGAAGCTATATGATGGTGGTTAGAAAATGAGGCATGTAAGGAAGTCATGTAATCTTTGAGATAAACTGGAGGTTTGTGTATTCTGGTAGATTTTCTGAGGGGATGTTCATCTTGTGAGGGTGCAGGGTTTGGTGAAGGAGATGAAGTTAGAGTGGGATCACATTGTTCAGAGTCTGAAGATGTAGCATTAACATCATTATCTAAGAAACCATTATCAAATGTAGGATTTGAGGAAGGATCATTATGTAAAAATTAGAAATGTTGGAAAAAGGGAATACTGACTCATGAAATGTAACATCTCTAGAGATATGTATTTTCTTACTACTCAAACTCAAAACTTTATAGCCCTTAATACCAAAAGGATATCCTAAGAACACATGGGGTGTAGCTCTTGGTTCAAACTTTGTCCTTTGATGTTTAGGTGTAGTTGGAAAACAAAGACAGCCAAAACTTCTCATGTGAGAATATTGAGGCTCTTGGTTGTACAACACAGTAAAGGGACACTTGTTGTGAAGGATGGTAGAGGGAAGTCTGTTTATTATATATGTAGCTGTAAGTATACATTCCCCCCAATACTTGGTAGGTAGTTTGGAATGAAAAAGAAGGGCTCTGGCTGTTTCTAAAAGATACTTATGTTTCCTCTCTACCACACCATTTTGTTGTGGTGTGTAAGGACAAGATTTTTGGTGTGATATTCCTTTGGATTGAAAGTAAAGAATAGATTCTTGATTTACAAACTCAAGACCATTATCAGATCTTATGATTTGAATATTAGTTTTAAACTGATTTTCCACCATGTTAACAAAGGATTTTATGATATGTAAGGCATTACTCTTGCAGCTCAATAAATGTGTCCAAGTAGTTCTACTGAAGTCGTCAACTAAAGTAATGAAATACTTGAAATTATCATGAGTAGGTATATGGTAAGGACCCCATAGATCAACATGAAGAATCTCAAAAATTTTTGATGTATTATGAGTCTTAGGTGGAAAAGAAAGTCTGGTTTGTCTGGCCATGGGACGTATATTGCAGATAAAAGGCTGTTTGGGTGAAAAGTCTACAGGAATAGATGTAATCCCCTTCATCTTAACAAAGGGTACATGCCCAAGTCTATAGTGCCACAGCAAATCATTACAAGACTCATGATGTATGAGAGGCATAGAATCAGAAAGTACATTATTCATTACAAAAGACTTATCACACTGAGATTTACAAGAATGAGAGAAACATTGGCATTGAGAACCTAGTATAGAGGATGAGACATTTGAAGTGAATGGACTGTCCTTTATTTCTTTTAAACAGTCTGAGCAAAGGAAATACAATCCATCTTGTTCTCTACCAATTTCCAGAGGCCTCTTCATTGAAGGGCCCTGCAAGATACAGGATGAATTAGAAAATGATACAGTACATTTGAGACTTAGGGACAATGAGCTAATGGAAATCAAATTATATTTAAAAGAAGGAATGAACAGAACTCTAAACAATGTGATCATGTCATTAACTTTAACATCTCCAACTTTGGTCACCTTAACTTTGTATCCATTTGGCAATTTAACTAAAAGAGGATATGGCAGGTTAGTAATGTGTGAAAGATGGTTGATGTTAAAGGTCATGTGATGTGTAGCTCCTGAATCCAGTATCCATAAATCAGTTTTTGACTTAAGACAGCCACATGACAGTTTATCAAAATCAATAGATGAGTTGCAAGCTATGATACCTGCAAAATTTGCAGCTCCACAAGTTACATGCTCTTCAGAATCCACATCTCCAGACTGTCCTAATTGAATGTGTTGTAACAGGTTGATAAGCTGACCACATTGTTCATTAGTAAGATTAGCATTGAATGCTTGGTTAGAAGCATCAGTTTCTCCCATGTTTGGATCTGCAAAAACATTAGCTGCCACTCCTTTACCTTTGGCATATCTATTATTTGCATTGTGGTTGGCAGGCATCCTTTGATTCTGAGCATTGCTGTATCTTTGTTGATTGAATCCTTGCCCATTTGAAGCATTGTTTTGATTGGGATAACCATGTAATTTGTAACACTTGTCAATGACATGTCCTGATCTTCTGCAATGTTCACAAAAGGGTCTCCTACTATTTGCAGGATAGTTGTTTGATGAGTAATTTGTTCTGAATACTCTCCCCCCTGTCGAATTTGATGAACTAGCAGTAGTAGAGTTTGCCCTTCCACACGATGGATTCGATGGATCAACATGTATAGAGGAATTCAATGAACTACCTTCAGTAAACATCTGACTGTGTGGCTTAAATTCTCTTTGCTTTTCTTCTTGTACAAGCAGTGCAAAAGCTTGAGCCATGGATGGTAATGGATTCATCATCAGAATATTGCCTCTAATAACAGTATAAACTTCATTAAGACCCATTAGGAATTGAATTAACCTTCGATCTTGTTCCGCCTTATGCATAGTCTCCTTTCCCCCACAGGTACAAGTACAACTGCACTGATTCTTGATACTCAAATTACTCAACTCTTCCCAAAGCTTTTTCATCCTAGTGTAATACACAGTAACATCAAGAACACCCTGACTCAAATCATTGATATCTTTTTGGATTTGAAACAATTTAGCACCATTCGTTTGATCATATCGATCCTCTAACTCTTTCCACAATTCAACTGCATCAGAAACATACTCTACACTGTCTGCAATATCTTTGCTAAGAGAATTCAAAATCCAAGATATGACCATATTGTCACATCTCTCCCATTGGCGAAATTGAGGTGATATTGAAGAAGGTCGTTTAAATTCTCCAGTAATGAATCCCAATTTGTTTTTCACAGATAGTGACCTCATTACACCTCGTCGCCATGATCGATATCCAACTCCTTCAAAACTAACTGGAACTAAAACCAAACTGGGATTATCAGATGGGTGGATGTACAAAGGATTATTAACATCAATTGTGTTTCCTCCTGTTCCTGGTGTGGAACCTTGACCTGCGATTTCGACCATGATGAATTCGATCTACTGAAATGACAACAGAAACCTGAAGCAATGAACTGGAATTTGACGAAGAGACGGCCAGTGATCTAGGCCTGCTCTGATACCATGTTGAGATTAGAAGAAACGAAGAAGACGAAGAAACAGAAGAAGCAGTAAAACAGAGTACATTTGCTAATAGCGAGACTCCATTGATGGAGCTTGAGAGAGAATTAAGAGAAGAATGATCTTCTGATCTGTATTGATTGAAATGAATGTGTAATGTTTACAATGAACAAAAGATCATTATATACAACACAAAAAATGTGCATCATTAACTGACGCAGCCTGCAACTAACAAATTGAGCAACTAACAAATTGACGTGTCCTAACTAACTGCTGACGTGTCCTAACTAACTGCTGACGTGTCCTAACTAATTGCTGACGTGTATAAATATCAATAACGTCAATTTCTATGGAAACGTACAATCTTTTTGTTTAATACGTATTTTAAAACTTCTTGCTGTTAAAAAATTGTTCTTTTGATGTTTGATTTTGCAGGGTATTACTCACCTTTGTTCAGAACTCCTTGAGTTGAAAAGAGAGTCTGAGGAAGATTTTCAGAAAATCATCTTCACAAATTATTCAGTATTTATTGGGTTAGTTATTTTCTCTATAAAACCGATGATCCGACAATGTGATATTTTCTATTTCAGAGTCTATCAGAAACAACCTCTATACTTATTGTTGTCAGACCTCACTTTGTGAGATTTCACTGCGTATGTGTTGTTGTAATGTGATATTTTCAATTGTTTTACCTTTTTTCTCCTGTAGTCCTATCTAATCAACACATCTTCCCTTGTTATCGAATGCATATGACATATGGTTATTAACATACGTAAAAACTGCTATACTGGAGCTCGAGGCTCTAAGAATAAAGGGTGTACGCGTTGTTACCTGTCTTTCGCTGCCACTTTATTCTAAAAATGTCATCACGTACAGTGTGAAATCCAATTAATATATTATCGCGATATGTATACAGCCTTCAGCACTAGATGAATGCGATTTGATGTCTTTTCTTGGCAGGATTTTTGAAGGGACAAAAAATCTAGAGAGTGACTTATTGCAACTGAAGTATCAGGTTGCAAAGCAGAAAGGGCTCATAAAAGATCTTACAAATGATGTTTTTCTAAAGTTTCTTGAAGAGGAGAAGACAGAGTCAAATCTTGAAGACAGTTTATCAGATTATACGTCTTTGTCCAGCGTTATTGATGCTCACACAAACGAGGTTTCTGAAATTATAGATGATCTTCTTTCAGAACATCGATTGGATGAAGCTATTTCGTTCTTGGAGAAGGAAGCTGATTTCTTCAAAGATGATCAGTTGGCGGAGAACCCTTTAACGGATGAATTGATGTGTTATAACTCTAAAATATCAGAGAAGACATGTATGATTGCAGATCAGTTGACAGTAATAGCTAAGAATCCTCGCGTTTCTGCACCTGAACTGCAGAAAGCATTGGTTGGACTCCGTAGAATTGGTGAAAATGATCTTGCAACTGAATTATTGCTGAAGTATTATCAATCACGTATTGCAGATGGCACACATGACATGTTTTTTGCCAAGGTCTATACACACGAACTATATCTTCGAGAAGTCTCTAAGTTTTTATTTTCAATGATCTCCCAAGCAGCTAAAAGTTTCACCCTGTTGCATGGTGAGAATTCATCTTATGAATCGGAATTACATCGGTGGGTGATGGAACAAACTGCAATCTTTTCTGTTTGCTTCAATAATTATGTTATATCCATGGTAGAGCCAAGTACTGGCCTATCAACAGCAGTAGAGGCTATACAGTCCACAATGGCATATTACTCTTTGTTAGAGGCACAAGGAATAAAATTGCAATCGTCTTTGATAGAACATATCCGTCCCTGTATACACGAGGTCTTACAGATCCATGTACAACACTTAAAGAAAGTGATCGGTATCTTTACATCATGCGAGACTTGGGTTCTGGGAAGATATCTAGTATCAGGAATTTTATCGCCTGATAGTTATCCCACCAACACTGGCCAGCCGCTATCAGACTATTGTCTGCTTACCAACAGTGGTCGAAAGTTCATAACACTAAATCAGGTTTGTTTATAGAAAAATTTCATAGTTAAGAAATCCGGTTTGTAAATTGAAGCCATATTTCTATAGCTATAGCTATAATTTTGTTTTACTTGTTTACACTACCCGATCATGTCTATCTCTGAGTACCCTTTAAGATGTAAAGCAAGAAGATAATGGCTATCTGTCGTTTTATTGTAGGCCATACTTGAAGAAGTTTCTCCGCTAATTCAACTACATATGGAAGGCTTACTTCTAAGAGGCCTTCTAGATCTTTTTACAGAGTATACTTCTATTTTGGAAAGCGCACTGACAAATCAGACAGAAATTGAGGAAGTCGATTCAAGAATCAATATTGCAGAGTCAGTAGAACAACAAGTTTCTCTTATTTCTAATTTATCAAAACTTTCACAATTCTTCTCCAGTATGATTCGTAGGGCGTTCTGTGACACCCACCACTTGGAGTTTGAGATTGATTATTGTGAGCTCTTTATTAACGACAACTTTAGTCGGCTAAGATCTCAATTCTGCAAGCAATTAATTCTTAAATCCTGGCCACTTGATAGTGAACATAGCTGTAGCACCGATTTACAGCCCTCTATTTCTTACCAGGTATGTTTTCCTTGCGATCTCAAATATTTTGTCCTCTTTTTCGTTTACACACCCCTTAAGAAAGCATTAATAAGGATAACTAAAACTATTTCACTATGTCATCTCTCCTCAATAAGTATTTATTCTAAACTTCTTACCAGGAATTGTATTTCGCGTTAAGGAATCTAAAAGAGCATGCTGATGACACTCTTATCGAAATGAAATGGTTAAAAGATGTATTCATTGAGCTGATGGAGATGATGTATACGAATATGGATAAAGAAGAAACTTTTCGAATTTTGAATCTTAAACAGCTTACTCTTGATATCCACTTTCTCCTTGAAATGGCTAAATGGGGAGGATACTTGTCTGATACCATTATGAATTCCTGTTTTGATTCGGAATCTAGTATAAAATCAGCATTCCTCTCTGCTGGAATAGATCTTGAAAGGTATTTTTTTTTTTAATATCGCCTAACATGCATGGTTAAATTACAATGGCGGAAGTTCTCAAGTTTTCAGTATATTGCCTTAATACTCTTCAAGGTACATGATCTATGTCGGATGGGCTACAAAGACTGCTATTGAAGCCCTGGAGAAGCTGCATGAACTTGATAAAGCGGAAATGCTTAGCAGTGAGTTTATTAATAATATTGAAGATGAAACGAACAATTCTACTGAATCACGCAGGAATATTGATCCCTGTGATAGTTCCTGAGTTATTGCGTTATTTTAAGAGGTGAAGTCAATTAAAATTTGCTTAACAAGATGCATAATCAATAAAAATGTGGAGAATCCAAGAAACTCCACTAGACAAGGGTAGACCTTGCAAAAAAAAAAAAAAAACATATATATATATATATATATATTATTTCTTCTATGTTTTTCTACGTAATAGCATAGTATGTACCACCGTGGCTACAAACAAAAGGAAAAATAATAATTTATATTAAAAATGCTATCCCACAAAATCGCTCACATTAACAAAAATAACAGAAGTATTGGAAACACCTTTAAATAGGGGAGTTGATGGTTCGATTTGAATTGATTATTGGTTAAATCTAAATCAAATTAATTTAGCTGATTTTTAAATTTTTAAAATTAAATCAAAACAAATTTTAAAAAATAATTGTGGGTTTGGTTGTTGTCGATTTGTTTGAGTTTTTTGGTTTTTAGAATTTGAAAGTAATGAATAACATTTGTTGAAAGTATACACATCTCGATAGACACAGACATCAATATATGAACAATACACGAGAAAGTTATTATAGATTCAATTTAGCATTATATTACTAGAGTTATTATTACACGATAATGTGATTCAATTAAGATAAAGTGTGACCATTTAATGTAACATAGGATAGGTAAAGATTAAAGTAATAGATTTTGATGAACTTGGTCTTAGGGTTTTAATAGTTGAACTAAAATTTAAGTGTTGGGCTTGAGAAAATGGTAAAGTTAAGACTTAAGTTAATTAAAATTTAACAAATTTTTTATATTTTATTTATGAATAATATACAAATAATTATAATTATATATATAATTTTTCGATTTAGGTTGGTTGTTTTTGAGGTTTTTTTAGTAAAAAGAAAATCAAACCAAATAGTATTGATTTTCAAAATTTGAAACCAAACCTAATCAAACCACACCAAATATCGATTTTTTAACCATAACCATAAACAATCCTACCTTTAAACTTAGTGTGACTTATTAATTAGTTTCATCCTTGAACTGTTGACAACCTTAAAAACACCTCCTTTACTTGACTAATTGACCTTTAGGAAAGAAGGGGGACCTTGTATAATTTTTTTGATTTAGATTTGATGTATCTTTGTTAAAAAAGTGGGTTACATACACTCCTATTATTATATAAACGTGAATTACTTTATAATGAGCGATATATAAATTTTAATAAATTATAAAATTGAGGAGGAGTATATCAAGACTTTTTAGGGACTTGCGTATTTAGATATTTTAGAGATTCTGTTAATTAAAGTAGAAGAGTAGGTAAATATTGGTATGTTGAACGTGCATGCATATATATATATATGCATTTCATGACATATATAATAATAAGAATAATAATAATATCATCCAATCTCACCATTTATTTAATATAATATTACATGATAATTAATTTATTTATTTAGGTGTGTGTGAGTGAGTGAGTGATGATGGAGTAGTCCTAGGTAATAGTGAGGGTTGCTAGAGATGTAAGTATCCCAAAAATTGCTGCCAAAGTTTGACCAACCACATTCTCAAGTAAGTTTCCAATAAGGATAACGGGAGCTACAAGGTTTCCTGTGGTTGGAGTCAAAGTGCAATTAGCAATTGGGAGAGGAATCCTTGCAATACATGTTCCTGACAAAAGACTTGCATTGGTGGACACTGCAGCATTAATAATGCCTTGACTATTTGTGGACACTTGAGCAATCGTTGTGTTGCCACAAATAATCGTTACATTTGCTCCACTCACTCCGGGGCCTGGGGCATTACTTCCAGGTACGGAGCAAGACAAACTCCCCAATATACTTAAATTAACAACACGATCAACAACAGGTGGTACAATCGGTGGTACTTGACCAACAACAGGTGGTACAATCGGTGGTACTTGACCAACAACAGGTGGTACAATCGGTTGGCCAAGAATAGGGCTAAGAATGGAACCAACAATTGGACTGAGAATAGAACCAACAATCGGTAATTGGCCAAGACCAACAGGTGGTACTTGACCAACGGGTGGTACAATCATTAGTGCGAGTTGCCCCAAAATGGGACCCACAAAGGGAATGGGACCCAAAATGGGACGAACAATGAGACCCAAACCTTGAGCATGGGCTAGAGGACTGATGGTGATGATGGAAAGTAGAACAACAAGGGAAACAACACACATTTTTGAAGACATGATGATTTGATAATATTTTTTTCTGTTCAATATCCCCTTTTTATAGTGCTCCTTTTTATTTACTCCACCCCTACCTTAACTTACCCAACCCCCCAACCTATATAAATGATTAAATATATTATCTTTCATCCCTAAATAACATTATTAAAGACTTACAATATCTCCCTATATCATCATTAGTTAGGCTGAAACTCATCAACTTGAACAACATTGGACCATACAAATTAATTAATTCAATATCATTTTGACTTGTCATAAGAAGAAATTTTTTTTGTAAGCTGAGGCCAAAAGGCCTTTGGTTTGCCCATAGGATCTATTTTGATGGAATAAATAACTCCACTTGGTTTGGGTGTCAAAAAAAAAAAAACAATAAAAATAACAACAACAAAAGAAGATTTTTGAAAATAGTTGTGTGATTGTTAATCACTTCATTAAAAAAAATTTAATGTTATATCATGTTTTTAATTATAATAAACATAATAATAATAATAATAATGATGATGATAATAATAATAATCAAGGGCAAAAAGCTAATCTACTTGGTCAACATAAAATGACTTAATTTTAAGTTGAAAAAAAAACACCCTTTAACCTATCTTTTAGATTTTGGCATAAAATAAGTCATTTTGGACTTAAAATAAGTCACTTTGATAATTGTCAAACACTCAAATAAATCAAAAACTGAATTTTAAGTCAGTTTGACCAGCTTTTAAGTCCATTCCAATAGGCTCTAAGTGTGTAAATGACTTTTCGATACAAGTTCAAGGTGTAATTTATGTCTTTTCCCTTTGAAATACCATCACAATACTTTATTTCTCACGCCATGTATTCAATGATATAATAAAAATATATATATTAAATATTGAATAAGAAATTTATGGGTGCCTCGACTATGTTAAAAAAAGACATATGTCTTAGGTCCCCCAAATTTAAGGGGCCTCATTTTTAATAATAATAGGTTATAAGTTATTATTTTTTTAATAAATATTGAATACTATTTATAGAAAAAGTAAAATTTTTCATGAAAAATAAAGGAATTATAGAAGAAATTTGACATGTTTGAAGTAATATATCTCAAGAAAAATAATTTAAAATAAAAATGATTATATTATCAATTGAAAACTAGAAGAAATCAATTATATAAAGTTATTGACGATTCAAGTCTAATGATCTATTGAATTTTTGGTTTAAGCCACTAATATACTTAAGTCACTTCTAAAGAAATTTTTATATTTTTTCAAAGAAAGATGTAACATAAAAGTTATAATAGAATATGTCTTTTACTTTATCAGAAAATATCAAGAGAATGTGGGATGAATGCATGAGTTAATTTGACAAAGTTTTATTATTCATTACAATATTATTAAAATTAATAATCTATCTTATTTAATGGCTCAATAAGTGAATGAAAAGACATGTTAAAATTAATGTAATTAAGTATTTTACATTTACAAATTATGACTTACCCGACCTAACTTAGTACCATAAGATAATAGCTTTCTCTATATATGTAACTCCTACTATAGCTTGCCAAACTATATATGCTTTGAAGACCTTTACTATTAAAATAAATTATCATAAGATAAGGTGAACAAGATTTAACTTTGGTGTTATTTTATGGAAAGAGATTTTTATTTTTGGGTTCACTAGAGCAGATAAAAAAAGGTGCTTAATCTATCAACCCAATTCATACATATATATCGAGTTCGAATTTTAAAGGATAAAAAAAATTATCAAAGGACTAAATCGCTATGTCAGAAGTGATTTTATTTTCACGGCGTTAAGTGAAATCACTAAATCACTGACCTACCAGCGATTTTGTTCATCCTATTTTTTTTAAAGGCAACGATTTTAGTGGATTTTTTCTCTAACATCTCGTAATTTGAAATAACTAAGAAATCAAGAATAAACAAAATCGCTTCTGATATAGCGATTTAGTGCTTTTAGTTTTAAAAAACTTAATGTACCCTTTTGAAATTTTTAATGTTTTTTTTTTACTCTTTAGGCTTCGAACTCCATATATATCATCAACGGATCGATTTTAGAGAATGTTGGGAAGTCTATTAATTATGTTTATGAAAATATATTTATACATAGAGTTGTATTTCATTGGTTAATAGCTAGATTTATTTTTAGATTCAATGAATTTTGACGTTTCGTAATATGGTAATTAATACACCAATTTTCAGCTAGACTTATAATTTAATACTCATTATTAAAAGGGAAAAGAGTCTGATATACCCCTCAACTTTGTCATTTAGAGCTGATATATCCCTCGTTATAAAAGTGGCTCATATATACCCCTACTTCTAAACAAATGGCTCACATATACCCTTTTCCTCTAACGGAAATGAAAAAAATAATTATTTTAATCTAAATTTTTATTATTTTTTTCTAAAAAATATAATCTCATATGAGTAAATTTAATCCTTGTCAAACATATTTTTTGACCTTTTTTTTTGTTTTAATGACTAATTTATAATTATTATTTTGATAATCAAATTTATTTATGTTTCACTAATATTCTAGTAAAACTTATTATAGATGACCAAATTTTTTCTTCGAATACGAAATTAAATTACAATACACACAAAAAAATAGTTAAATTTTTTTTCTTTAAACTAAGGAATGAAAGAAAAAACAAAATAAGAATAAGAAACTCAAATAATTATAATAAAAGAAGTCAAAAAATAATTTATGTATGAAAAAAATTAAAATATACCTTGAACTTTGATAAAAGAATCATATATACCCCTAAATATTATTAAAAAAAAATTTAGAAGTAACAAATATAAATTTAAACTAATTTTTTAATTTTCGTTAAATGAAGGGTATATGTGAGCCATTTTGTAACGGCAGGGGTATATGTGAGCCATTTTGTAACGGAAGGGGTAGATGTGAGCCGTTTGTATAACGGTAAGGGTATATATGAGTTACTTTTATAACGAGGGGTATATCAGATCTAAATGACAAAGTTAAGGGGTATAATATAAGACCCTTTTCCCTTATTAAAATGCAAGTTGTTATTAGAAAATTATATAATGTTATTGACGATATGCTAGCTATTAACCAATGAAATACCTCTCTACGTATAAATATATTTTTCATAAATATAATTAAAAGACTTCCCAACATTCTTTAAAATCGATCCGTTCATGATATATATGGAGTTCGAAGCTTAAAGGGTAAAAAAAAGTCAAAAATTCAAAAGGGGTATATTAAGTTTTTCTTTTTTAACCAAAAGGGCTAAATCGCTATATCAAAGGCGATTTTATTTTCACGGTGTTAAGTCTGTTAAAAGCTCAAAATCGCTGACCTACCAGCGATATTTCCAAAGAAAATCGTTGTATGGGTAGCGTTTTTGGAATTTTTTTTATAAAAATAAAATTGCTTTACTGTCGCGTTTTTATTTTAATTTTTTTTAATATCACTACCTAAAAAGCGATTTAAGTGGGAAATTATTATACTTTTTGGCAAATGGTAGCGATTTGTGTGGAATATTTTTTATTTCTTTCTTTTTAAAAATCTTGGCAACTCTTTAGTTAAATAACTTTTATTAAGATATTGCTGGCAATTATTTTTAAAAAATTCGTTTTAAATGTTGGTAATCAATTTTAAAAAATAATTATACAATTTTTTAAAAAAAATTGGCACTGATTTATTTTTTCTAAAAAAAACTTCCACCAAGCAGCGATTTTTTATTAAAAAATCACGAAAATAGCTGCCAAGAATTTTTTTCATTAAAACGCTGTTTTTTTTAATATATAAATGTTGCATTGCAGTGATTTAAAAAAAAGAGAAAATTGTATATAATATAGCAAACTAATAATATAAAATAAAATGAAGTAGCTAGGGTTTGATTTAATTGTGCTCCATAGCAAATGTTTGCAAAAAATTGCCAGACACCTCTCTCCCAAAATATCTCGCTCGCCACTCTCCTCCAATCTCTCGCTCTCTTCCTCACTTTTTATACAAACACAAGTGTATAAAAATTGTTTCTAGTTGTATAAAGCAGAAAAAATTGTATAAATACATATATATTTTTTCCCTTGTCTCCCCTCTTCCAGATCTCGCTCGCCACTCTCCCAAATCTCGCTCGCCACCCTCGCCTTTCTCACTTATATAAGCAGAAGCGAAATGTATAAATTGCGTTTCTGTTTGTATAAAGCGTAAGAAAATTGTATATACACATGCAAGTACATATATTTTCGTCCTATACACCCAGTTTCTTTTGCCTTTCTCTCTTTCTCATTTTATACAATTTTCAAATTGTATCTAATTTCTTTCTTTCTCGTTTTAAGTAAAGTATCATTACATAAATCAAATAGAGTGAAAGTTTTTTTTAAAAAAATGTTTTGTTGTTTAACAATTTTTAAAATGAAAATGCTAAACCTTTTTCACAATTATGTTTTATAGTTTTTTTATCAATATCTAGTCGATGATAACCATAATTTTAATATAAATAATATAATAAGGTAACTTAATTCTGAAATTCAAGTATTGATATTTTTGAGAAAATATTTATTTATAAATTGTAAAACATTCATAATCTAATATTTAATATGTTTCTTACTCTCGACGAATGACAGTAATTCATCATGATTCAAAATTGTAAGAAGTAAAAATCAAGACTAAAAAGTGCAACTCATTATTATATGAAGTTTAATCTGTAGTTTATCTATTGTCGAAAGTTTTCCAAGTATATGATATATAATTCTATGATAAATTAATTTTTGATCCCATATATTTATACTATTTTCAAATTTATCCCGTTAATTGGTTATATACTTTCTTAAACTACAATTACGCGATCATTATTTATCAATTCTACTTTATCAACTTTATATTCTTCTTTTTTATCTCTTTAGAATTGTGCTATTTTTGTTTTCTTATTTAAGTTACAATTTTAAAGATAAAATAAATATTTTTTGGAGATAAAATAAGTTAAATAAAAAACTATATGAATACTTATGTTGAAAAAGCATTATATATAATTAAAAAAATTTCCTATTTTTATTTTTTTATTTAAGTCACAATTTTTAAAGATAAGATAAATATTATTTTGAGATAAAATAAGTTAAATAAAACTATATAAATACTTTTGTTTAGAAAACATTATATATAAGTAAAAAAAAATTACATACATGAAAGATTATAAAATTATACTGGTTATGTTGTAGTAGTAATAAACATAGATGAGCAATTTAAATTGTCAAGAGTATAAAAATAAAAATATTTTTCACATTATTATTATATCAAACAAATACAAATTGATTTTCAAAAAGAATAATAAAATGTATTGTTGGTCACACATGAAACAAAAATTATGTGATTCTAGAAAAGAAAAAAAAATAGATTCTTCTAGAAAACTATTTTGACAATTAATTATACAATTATAAATTTAAAACTTTGCCCATAAAAATAATTAAAATTACAAAATTGTCATTGATTGTCCTCATCATGACTCTTATGTATAATAGAAACTAGATAATTGAAGGCCCGTTCATGGGCTCAATATAATTAATTATTTTTTTCAATTTTAAGTTAAAAAAATTATCCAAATTAATATCTTATTTTATCATAGTTTCTAAAATTTTCTACTATTTAAACAATTACAAAAATCTCCTCTCAGATACATTCTTATCCTCTGTCAGACACATCAGTATCTCCTCTCGGATACATTCCTATCCTTTCTTGAATACATCTTTATCTCATCCTGAAACATCCATATCCTCTCTTGGATACATCTCTCCCCTTTCGGATACATTCATTCTCTCTCGAATACATCCCTACCCTCTCGGAATCATCGTGAGCTCTATGTCTGCAAGTTTTCTCATTAGCAATGTATCACGATCGATGTATCCGCATGTGTTGATTTATCTGAAATTATTTAATTCTAAAAAGATTTCGTAATTTGAAAAAAGTAGGAATATAATGTAATTAAATCTTTACTCTATGAAAAATTATGAAAATTTTACTTTAAAATAATTTGTGTGACATATTTTTCTTTGTAGTCAGTTTCAAAAGAATGATGTATAACATATTTAAATAACATTTTGACTTTAAAATATTCATTCTATTCTTAGTAATATTATTTATAGTCATATGAACATCTATGGTTTGTTTTAGACCATGAGTTTTAAAAGTGTTTTTTCTTTTAAAAAAATTTCATGTTAAGTTAAATTAAAATTCCATAAACCGAAAGGGAGTGAGTACAAACTTTAGATCAATTTTATATTTATAAAATTTAAGTTTTTGTAACTATTTTGTCTTTTAACAAAATTTAAAATGAAAATAATTCACAATATTTTTATAGTATTTTTTTAAAATCAATATTCTATCGATAATAATCAAAAATTTTAATTTAAATAAGATAATAAAGTATTTTAATTTTGAAATTCATGTATTGATATCAATTGAGAAAATATTTAATTTTAAGTTTAAAACATTCATAATCTAATATTTAATGTGCTCCTTACTCTCGATGAATGACACTAATTTATAATAATTCAAGATTGCAAGAAGTAGAAATCGAGACTAAAACATGCAACTCACTATTATATGAAGGTCACTATGTAATTTATCTATTGTGGAAGTCTCATTAGTATATGATAGATAATTCTATGCCAAATTAATTTTTGTTTTCATATATTTATACAATTTCAAAATTTATCCCGTTAATTGCTTATGTATTTTATTAAACTACAACTGCACTCATTATTTTATCTTTTTTTTATTCTTACATTATCAACTCTATTTTTTATCTCTTTAGAATTGTGATACTTTTGTTTTCTTATTTAAATCACAATTTTTTAAAGATAAAACAAATTTTATTTTGGAGATTAAATAAATATTTTTTTGAAGATAAAATAAAAAAAAGATTTACTAACCTACAACCACGAAGATCCACTTTGAAACCCAGCGACGAAGAAAACTTTGAAACTCTTAGCCGCGAAATAAGGGTGAAAGAGTAAAATCATTTCTGGAAAATAATGAAATGAGGGGGAAAAAAGCGTAATAAAGATTTAAGGAATTAGTCTATGTGGTAGTGGACCCTATTGACATGCAATATGGAATTCACATAACATTTAACAACTTCTCTTAATTAGAAGGGCAATTTTGACCCAATAGTTTCACGGAAAGGGTACTTTTGAGCCGAAATATACTTTAAGGGTAAATATGAGTTATTTCAGATAGTTTAAGAGTATTTTTTACCCTTTTACTTTTAGTCTACGTGGCAGTGGAACCCTAATGACGTGCAATGTGATGGCATTTAACAACTTCCATTAATAAGAATTGCACTTTTGACACAATAGTTTGACGGGGAGGAGAGTTTTGAGCGGAAATATAATTTAAGGTAAATATGAACTATTTCAGATAGTTTAAGGATATCTTTGACCCTTTTATGTTAAAACTATATGAATACTTATGTCTAAAAAACATTGTATATAATTAAAAGGAAATTAAATCATGAAAGATGGTAGGTTATACTGAATATGTTGTAGTAACAACAAACATATATAAACTATTAAGTTGTATAAATATTTTTTGTTTATTATAATCAAACAAATACAAGTTAATTTTTAAAAATTAAATAAAATGATTACATGGAGTCACCATGAAACAAAACTTTTTGTGACTCTTGAAAAAGATTATTGGATTCTTCTAGAAAATTATTTTGACCACTGATTATGCAATTATAAAGTTGTAATTTTGCCCATAAATAATGTTTAAAATTACAATATTGTCATTGGTCATCCTAATCATGACTCTTCTATATAATAGAAATAATAATAACTAGATATCAGGTGCCCGTGCTAACGCAAACCCAACGTATGTTAGATTTTTTTTTTCCAATTTATGTGACAAAAATGAAATTTGAAAAAAATGAACTAAATTTTTTATATGTGTTTTTTTTTAAAAGTATTTTAAATTATTAATTTATTTACCTTTTTTGTAATTTTCGAATAATATATGTTACATTATCTATTTTATTTTATATGATACAAGTGATTTTAGGAAAGTAAACGAAATTTCTTATATGATTTTCATATATTTTTAGTTGTCATTTTACTGTGATTCATAGTACTTTTTAGTTATTACGTTATTTTCAAACAATATATGCAACTTTTTTTTTGTTTCAATAAAAATAAGGGAGTCAACCAAATTTCATTATGTTTTTTCAAATACATTTTTCTAAAAATATTTTAAATTGTTACATTGCTTTTTAAAGTTTTTTTAAATGTAACTTTCAAATATGTAACAAATTAGAAATTAAAACGAAGAATTAAAGTTTTCAAATCATTATATTTCTCTATTAGAATATTAAAACCTTTAAAACTACATATATATGCATAAATTAGTAGAAGGAAGCCTAACAACTTATTTTTAAAAAAATATATGAGAGCTCATTTTAATAGTAATACATACATATTTCATTTTTCAATATCTGAATCCCTCCTTTTCGATTTATATAAATTTAATTTTTGTTTTGTTTCAAAAAGAAAATAACTTCTGAATTTTATTTTGTTTATAAAGCATATTTAAGATCACAAAATTAAAAAAAAAATTCTATTCACAAAATTTAAATATACATATAAATTTTAATTTTAATTTTGATTGGTTCCACCTAATATTATACTTGATATATAATTATTAAGAGCTAAGTGTAATCATTATCTATTCACTTTCGTATAATAAATAGATATCACAATAACTCTTTAAAAATGAAGAAATAACGAAAATGATGTAATACTAATAATAATCACTAAAGATTTTCTAGAACTATTTAAATTTCTTGTTATCAATCGTGGTAGTTTTTTGCTTGCATAAAATTACATTTTTACCTTCGATCATCATTCACTTCATATATAGAAAGATGTTTCTAGAATTATTTATTCTTGATAGATTTTTGTTAGAATGAAATTACATTTTATTCTTAGTCGTCTTTAATACAAAGTATCATCCTATTCATTTTTTATTTGTCAAGTTACTTTTAACATCTTTTTCTTTAATTTCAGTCTAATATATATTATTAATTTTATCACACTTATTTATTTTCAAGTATATTATTAGAGTCAAAATAAAGATGAAAATAATTAATTCATGATAAATTTTTATATAAAAAGTAGGCATATTTTATAAGCATAATGAATAGAAAAAAATATAAAGAATTAATTTAAAGTAATAGTAAAATAGAGTAATTATAAAATAGATATTACAATAACTCACAAAAGAAAAGAAAGTGAAGTGATAACAAAATAAGTTAATGGTAATAATAATAACTTAAAAACTATTATTTTTATTTTTTTTTGTTATCATTCTTCATAGATTTTTGTTAGCATGAAATTATATTTTTGCCCTTGATCATTATTCACTTCATATATAGAAAGATGTTTCCAGAATTATCAATTATCTTGCTTAATAGATTTTTATTAGCGTGAAATTACATTTTTGCCCTTAATCGTCCTCCCACTTCACTCTTCTATATAATTGAATAGAAATATATTATAAATTAAAATTTATAAATGATTATAAGTTTTCTATATCCTTTTTATAGTGATTAATTTACAATAGGTAAATGGATATGTATGGGTAATAAAATATATATGAGAATAGTAATTTAATTGTGATATATGGCAAATTCATCAAATAGTCAGTCTCTAAAAATTTATATATTAGTAGTTGAAGGAATATTGATTGTATTGAAGTGTTAAGGGAATACATGGGAGATATATATAGGAGATATAGGAAGGAGTACTAATCCTAATAGGACTAGGATTAAGGAGTACTAATCCTAATAGGACTAGGATTAGTACACAGTAAATACAAATATTATTTTATACTATTAATTTAATATTATCTGTTATTATCCCCCCTCAAGCTAAGCTGAGCGGAAGAGAATGGAAGCTTGGAACTGAGGTAATCGTGTTGTCGGCTCGGGAGAGGCTTGGTGAGAATATCGGCCGGTTGTTCTTGATTGGGTACATCTTTGCCTGATCATGGTGCCGGCTTTGAACTTCATCGCGAACAAAGAGACAATCGGTATCAACATGCTTCATTCTCGGTGTGTAGGACCGAATTCTTGGCCTGCGGATGGTTGATTTGTTGTAACAATAGAGAGCGAGAGCAGTGTGAGTGGCGCGGAGTTCGCGAAGAATATATGTGACCCACATGGTCTCAGCTGACAAGAAAGAGCAAGAAGCGCGGTATTCAGCTTGATCGAGGGCCGAGAGACCTTGGGTTGTTTTTGTACACCAGGAGATCAGGTTCGGTCCCAAAAAGCGAAACCCGATGTAGATTTTCTGTCATTTTTATCATTCGCCCAATCAATCGAGAAACCCGAAGCTCGAGTCCCGGGTCGAATGAGTAAACCACGACCAAGAGTGCCAAAAATGTACCTAAGCATGCGTTTTAGACAATGGTAATCATGTTCACTTGGTTGATGCATCTTGCCGAGCAACTCGGTTAATGACAAAGCTGGATGTCGGGGCGGGTAATGGCCGGATCTTGTAGAGCCCCAATGAGGCTGCGGAAGTGGGTGATATCGGCAAAGGTGTCGGCTCCATTCGTGAGCGAAGAGATCGCCATCGGTGTTGGTTGGTAGTGCATTTTCGATCCGACTTTACTGCAGATCTCAAGCATATTTTGGCGATGAAGAAAGCAGGCCGTGCTGTCAGAAACCTCCATTCCCGAGAAAATAATGTAACGGGCCAAGGTCCTTCATTTTGAAGGTAGTATGCATAGCTCGAGTGACATCCTGAATGAGAGCTGCGATGGAGCCTATAATAATGATATCATCTACATAGAAAAGAAGAATGATTATGCAGTGTCTTTGAATGTCGAGTAAAGCGGACTCGTGTCGGGTATGCGCAACGCGTGAAGCCGAGTCCTGGAGGAGCGTTTTCAGGCGTGTGTACCAAGCACGGGGGCTTGCTTGATCCCATCTGAGACTTCTAGAGTTTGCAAACATGTTGAGGGAAGCGGGGATCAACATAGCCCGGTGGTTGCGTCATGTAGATAGTTTCATCAAGCATGCCATGAAGAAAAGCATTGGAAACATCCAACTGATTAATGAGTCAATTGTTGCGCACGGCGAGTGACAGTACCAGACGAATGGTTTCCTGCCGAATAACAGGACTGAATGTCTCGGAGTAATCAAGCTCATACTCCTGATTGTAACCTTTAGCAACCAAACGAGCCTTGTACCTGGAAATACTGCCATCTGCATTGTGTTTAATTTTGTACACCCATTTACATCCCACTGGGTGCCGCCCATGGGGCTTAGGTACAAGAACCCAAGTTTTCTGATCAGTCAAAGACTTAAACTCGTCATCCATAGCATGACGCCAATAAACATTTTTTGAGGCAACAGAGTAGGTTGTTGGTTCACTATCGGGAGGGGTGTATTTGGTAGTATTGTAGCCTGAAAGGTTTTGGGTTTAAAGATACCGGCTTTGCCACGGGTTAACATGGGATGAGTATTGGGGGGTGGCACGGGCGGTGGTGATTCGGGGGTGTCCGGGAAGGACCCAAAATGGATCGGGCTGGAGATGTTGTGGGTGTATTGTGGGTGACGGTCGAAGGGGTGATAAGGGGTGGTTGGTTAGTGGGTGGAGGTGTAGGAGAAGGTGGTGAGGGACCCTGTGAGTATGTTGGAAAAAGGGGAAGGACGCCAATGAATGATGTATTTGTGGAGGAGGAAATAAACTCGTAGGGAAATTCATTTTCGAAAAATTTGACATGACGAGATATGTAGACTTTATGAGTTTGTGGGTCAAGACAACGATAACCCATGGAGGTAGGATGATAGCCCAAAAAAATACAAGGACGGAATCGGGGTTGTAATTTGTGAGTAATATGAGGGCGTAGCCAAGGGTAAACAAGACACCCAAAGACGCGGAGGTTGGTATAATTGGGAAGTTCTTGGTAAAGGAGTTGATAGGGTGATATGTTGGAGAGGGTGTGGTGGCATTACATTAATGAGGTAGTTTGCGGTGGCTAGAGCTTCTACCCAAAAGGAGACAGGGAGATGAGATTGCTGTAGAAGAGTAACCACCGTTTCAATGAGATGGCGATGCTTACGCTCAGCCACCCCATTCTGTTTGGGAGTGTATGGACAGGAGGTTTGATGTATAATTTCCAAGGATTGCAGAAACTGGCCAAAGATGTTATTTACATATTCCTTTCCATTGTCACTTCGAAAAAGTTTAACATGAGAATTGAATTGTGTTTTGACCATTTTTTCAAAAGTGACAAAGGTGGTGTATGCCTGTGATTTGTGTTTTAGTGGGTACAACCAAGTGTATTTTGTAAAATCATCCACAAAACAAATATAATAGCGAAAACCGACAAATGAAGGAGCAGCGATAGGACCCATAGGTCGAGAATGAATAAGTTGAAAAGGTGCGGTTATGCGCTTCTCCGATAAAGTAAAAGGTAAGTTATGAGATTTAGCAATTGAGCAGAGTCACAATTGTTTACATGAATGGAAGAAAAACCTAATTGAGACATTAAAGAATTTATTATTTGAGTAGACGGGTGACCCAGGCTGTGCCACAACATCGTGGCCATCGGCCGAAAGAGCCACCAGGAGCCACATGAACGCTTTACGGCGGGTGCGCAGACGAACTTGTGCCAGGAAGAGCGTACAGACCATGCTCACAGGGCCCCTGAAAAATCACCCTCTTGGTAGTATTGTCTAGGATCTTAAAATCATTAGAGGTGAACAAGAGTGAGCAATTATTGTCTTTTGTGAATTGGTGGAACCGAAAGGAGATCGGTTTTAATAGAAGGGGCGTGGGTAAGGTTACCTAGGTGAAAGATAGCGGTGGGGTTTTAATAGTACCCGTGCGGTGTGAGAAATTTTAAGGGACTCACCGTTGCCATGATAATACCATTGGAGCCATGATATGTATTTGGGCGTTAAGCTTGGATAGATCGATAACGTGCATGTTGGCCCATTATCCAACAACCATTCGGAGGCGCGAAGCAGAGATGCATAATTGGCACGGTTATCACTATTTCGTCTCTCCTCATACCGAAACCAACAACGAACAGCGGTGTGTCCTGTTTTCTGGCAGATTTGACAAGTTGGACGATCTCGCTCGTAAGTGCCATGCCACCATTGCCGGAGAGTGCGGTGTTATTCTTTGCCGTCTTCTTGACCGTCGTCTGGCGGACAATCGCCACTGCCGACCGCGCGCCAGCGACCTCATTGTTCTTTGTAGCTGCCGCGGCTCCCCTGTCGGCCGCCACCACGCCCCCTGCGATAGTTAAACTGCGGTGAGGCGGTGGCGGCTCCATGCTGGCGGCTTCTCGGAGAAGAAGTTTGCTCTCCAAATCCACGTTGATTTCTTCACTTTTTAGCCACGAGAGAGAGTAGCCAGGTCAGCGGGCGTTGGGTGGTCGAACCGCTGTTTAATGGAGGAGTAAGGTGATGGGAGCCCCGAGCAGCGCACATGACGAGATCTTTTTCGGGAATGATTTCGTTCACGGTGTCGAGGGCTGAGATGATGGTGGAGACCTCGTCTAAATACTCCGCCATAGTTTTCATGCCTTTGATAATTGTGTGGAGACGATCACGCAATTGAAAAATATGAGAGTGGAAAATTTATGCATAGCGTGTTGCGAGGGCCGTCCATATGGCTGAAGCAGTTGTGTAGGATCGAACGTGTTTCTGAACCGTGGGAGAGATGACCGCAATCAAACATGATCGGATTTGTCCATCCACGGCTTTCCAGGCGGCATGGGCCGGATTGGTTTTTTCTGATTTGTCCGTGACGGTGATGACTGCCGGCGGTGGTTCTGTGCTTCCATCGACGTATTTGAGAAGGTAATTGGCCTCAAGGGCTGTAAGAACGGTGATTTTCCATGTAAGGTAATTTATGTCTGATAATTTTTCGGGAATCAGGGCATGAAGATTCCTGAGAAGGAGTTTAACGCCAGAAGGAAGTGAATCGAGAGGATCCACCTCGGTTGTCATGGCTGCCGTCGCCCAAGAGAAGAGAGGGAACGCTCGGTGCCCTAAAGAGAAAAAAAAAACCTAGAGAAAAGAAGATCTAGGTTTTCTGGCTCTTGATACCATGAAGGAATATTGATTGTATTGAAGTGTTAAGGGAATACATGGGAGATATATATAGGAGATATAAGAAGGAGTACTAATCCTAATAGGACTAGGATTAAGGAGTACTAATTCTAATAGGACTAGGATTAGTACACAGTAAATATTAATATTATTTTATACTGTTTATTTAATACTATTTGTTATTAGTAGTGAAGTATAATGTTAAATTTTAAACGAGGATTTACATAACGTGAGAAAGACTTCTTCTCTTTTTTATTTTCTCAAGAGATTTTTACATTTTAAAATTAGTTTATAACTTAACATTAAATTACTTTATATGTATTTTACTTATTCAAACTCTCACATAATTACTTGTACATTTGTTTATTTATGGTCTTCATATATAACCCCTAGTATAGCCTTGCTAAACTAAACTTTGAAAATTATTACTAGTAAGGTGTTTGTTTCCTCACCTCATATATTTACATCATATGCATAAAAATTATGTAAAATGAATAACATATTTTTATTTATTTTTAAAGAGACTAGTTATTTAGGGCCGCTAAAGCCTACTTCAAAATTAGCAAATCAAAAGAAAGGAAGTGTACCTATCAACCAAGTAAAAATGTCAACTACTTCTAAAAAGTTTGGACAATTTTTAAGACTATGAAAATATAGAGACATAGTAAAATATTGCGTGAATCACTTAATAAAATCGAAAACATAATATATTGGAGATCGTTTTACTAAAAATAATTTTACAATAAAATTGAAATGTGTACATATTTATTGAATTGTGGGTATAGAGACAATTTTTAAGCTTTTTCTGATTTACATATATTGAATCGCGAAAGAAGTCATGTGTTCTTGATAAAATAATCGCTAATGGCAATTATATTTGCTTCTAAAATTCTTCCTCTAAATAACTTAATTTACACTTTTAGCGTTTAAGACGCAATGTCCATCTTAAACTAATAAATATGAGAAATAAATAAACTCAATTGGGAGATAACAATTTCTTAATTAGTATGTTATATATACATTATTTCAATAATACTTTGAGTTTTGATATTACGAAAATATAATGTCAAACTTTAAAGACAAGAATTTACAAACCATGAGAACGACTTTTTCTTTTATTATACGTTTTATTATATATATATATATATATATATATATATATATATATATATATATATATATATATATATATATATACACACACACACACACACATATATATACATATATCATTGACTATATATATATAAGATAGGAAAAAGGTTAAAATATATCATTGAACTTTCAGGAAAAACTCATTTATTCATCAGTTAAAAGTTTGGCTGATTTATGCCATTACCGTTAAAAAAAAGACTCATTCATGCCATTATTTTTTAATAATGGTTTTGCAAAACCATTTTTGATACGTGACCAATTATAATTCGGCTACGTCCTCAATTTATTTAATTAAAAATCATCATTCTAAAAAAAATTGAATTAATTTTTTTTTAAATTTTTTTTGATGACATGGCTAATTAGAATTCAGTGGGATTTCATAAATTTGGGCGGGTCTTTATTTGAGTGGGGTTTTTATTTAATGTTTTCTCAGAATTGATTTTTTATCAAAAAAAAAAAATGATGTGGCCGAATCATAACTTGTCACGTGTGAAAAGTGGTTTTGCAAAATTGTCGTTAAAAACTAATGGCATGAATGAGCCTTTTCCTAAATGGTAATAACATAAATGAGTCAAACTTTTAACGGATAACATAAATGAGTCTTTTCTAAAAGTTCGATGGCATATTTGAGCCTTTTCCCTTATTAAAAAAGTGGCTTACATACACTCATATTATTACATAAATATTCTAAAATATACCATTTTGTTCTAACGGGAGTGAAAACAAATATTTTTTTAAACATAATTTTTTATTTTTAAGAAGTAAAATCTGAATATATTATCTTCCACTTTCCTAGAAAAAATTATCCTACAAGATTTTTTATTTTTTATTTTTAAAAATTAAAATTAATATTTTCACTTCCATTAGATGATGAAGATATACCTAAATCACTTTTATAATGGTAAGGATATGTATGAACTCTTTTAATTCAAATTTGAATTATTTTATAATGAGCGATATAACAATTTTAAATTGCAAAGTTATGAAGACCTTTTTATTTAGGGAAAAGGGTCTGATATACCCCTCAACTTTGTCATTTAGAGCTGATATGCGCCTTGTTATGAAAGTGGCTCATATATACCCCTACTTGTAAACAAATGGCTCACATATACCCTTTTCCTCTAACGGAAATGGAAAAAATAATAATTTTAATCTAATTTTTTAAATATTTTTTGTCTAAAAATTATAATCGCATATGAGTAAATTTAATCCTCGTCAAACATATTTTTTTAACCTTTTTTTGTTTCAATGACTAATTTATAATTATTATTTTGATAATCAAATTTATTTATGTTTCACTAATATTCTTGTAAAACTTATTGTAGATAACCAAATTTTTTCTTCGAATACGAAATTAAATAACAATACACACACAAAAAATAGTTTAAATTTTTTCTCTTTAAACTAAGGATTGAAAGAAAAAACATAAGAATAAGAAACTCAAATAATTATAATAAAAAAAGTCAAAAAATAATTTATATATGAAAAAAATTAAAATATACCTTGAACTTTGATAGAAGAATCATATATATCCCTAAATAATTTTTTTAAAAAAATTACAAGTAATAAATATCAATTTAAAACTAATTTTTTAACTTCCGTTAAATGAAGGGTATATATGAGTCATTTTGTAACGGGAGGGGTATGTGTGAGCCGTTAATATAACGGTAAGGGCATGTATGAGCCACTTTTATAACGGGGAGTATATTAGCTCCAAATGACAAAGTTGAGGGGTATATCAGACCCTTTTTCCTTTTATTTATTTTATAAAAGCATTTCATATACTAGTTACATATTTAAATATTGAAAATGTTGATAAGAGATCCCATTAAATGCTAAAATATTGGTATTTTAAAAAAAATTCCTTTTATTTATTGTATATATCTAACATCTCGTAACTTGAAATAACTAAGAATAAACTAAGAAATCAAGAATAATCATTTTTGGAAATAAATAGGAAATCTGAAAAATTTCCCAAGTGTAAAAGTGAGTTTTTGGTCAATTTCAAACGACCATAACTCCCAGCTCAGGAGGAGTTAGTGTGAGTTCTTTATATGGTTGGAAATCCCTTGGAAAGATATTTCCAACAACGCCAAGTTTGTACATTTTAGATGTCGTATGAAGGAGATATGACTTTCGAAAGTTTGGTTGTTGGACTGAGAAAAATTCAATCCGGATTTAGTACGGATAAAGTAGTCTTTTCACCCTAGTTTTCTAATTCGTTTTAAGGGTTTAGTAGGGGTAAAATCAAGTCCCTATTCAGTTTTGAAAAAGTTGAGAACGCTCAGGGCTTGGGAGAAAAGAGAAGAGAAGAGAAGAGAAGAGGAAACCAAAATTTCTTCAAGAACGCTAAGGTTTCGCTAGAGGAATTCATCGGGGGTGATCTCTATCGAGGTATATGAGATATTTCTATGTTGGGTTCGTTCACCCACACACCAACATGTTTATTCAGCATTTTTTGTATTGATTGAATAATGAATCTTGAAGTTCTTGATGAGCAATTGTTGAATCCTTATTGGTAGAGTTGTAGTGTACCTTTAGTTGGTGTTGATTCGTATTTTCAGGCTGTTTTACAAGTCTAAACTATTGGGTATTGAGTATATTAGTGATTGATACGCTCAAACTTACTTCTCAAATAAGAAGTAAAACAGTCGTGTCAAGTAAATAACCCAACTAATGAGGTTGGGATCGTTCCCCCGAGGAAAATAGTTTAGACTTAACTTCAATCTATTATTACTATTGTTCAGTCAATTACTTCCTTGGAAGCAAAAATGATAAAAATGGGGGTTTCTATTCCTAAATAAATGAAAATAACTAGTGAAATTAAAGGAGACAACTAACAGCTTCGAATGTTGGAGTTTAATCAATTAATCAAAGTAACTAGGGTTTACGTGTTCCCCACAAGTTCATAACTTGATAATTCTAACTATAACAATTCTTTCCTAGTATCTTGCATTCAAAGTGATAGGTTATGTATTTCTAAATCCTTGGTCCGGCATCTAGAAAATTTCACTCCGCACCTTGGTCCGGCTACATGTGTTGCTATACTAAGCCTTATCTTTACCTCATATTAAGCATCGTATTCGATATTTGACTAAGTTATTACCTCGTACCAATCAATACTAGCCTATTAGATAGTATACACTAAATTTATATTGATAATTCTTTTCCTATTATCTACCTCCTTGGTCCGGCAAGTAGCATTAAGGCGAGTTCTAACGTTGGCCATCCGTTAAAAAGACTTCTAAGCGAAAGAATTATCAATACATGCAAGACACTATTCTAGAATTGTTATTTTAGTTAGATTTTACCTCATTATTCGCCTATGGTTCCCACAACCCTAATTATGGAGTTTAGTTACCCATAATCATAATCACAATATTCAAATATATGATATAAGAATTCATGCACTTACTTCAATGAGAAAGAGTAAAATCCGAAAGTTCGCTTGATTAATCAACAATCAATTACAAGAATCTCAAAATAATCAAGAATCTCACAAAAGGTCTAAAAAATAATCAAGAGTCTAACAATAATCAAGGGCCTAACCAAATAATCCAGAGTCTAACCTCAAAAACGAGGTTTTTCAAACTATTTATAAAAAACAAAAACCTAATTACATAAGGACTCTATTTGCTGGAAATCTGTCAAAACAATTTGGAGTCGGACGGACCTCATGACGGATCGTCGTGGTCACGACGGACTGTCATGGCATCCGTCGTCCCATACTTGATGCAATTTCTTATGCTGCTCTCTTCATTACCCTCGACAGCAGGTATGACGGATCGTCACGAGCACAACGATCCGTCGAGGTCTCCGTTCAAAACACTTGAACTCTTGGAATATGGGTGCGGGACTACTTCTCTAAACTTCATGACGAACTGCGGGACGGACCGTCATGGATCTGACGGTCCGTCACGCATTCCGTAACCCACACTTGGTCGACTTCCCATTTTCCTTCAAGAATGCACTACGTTGCCACCTACGGACCGTCACGAGCATGACGGACCGTCACAAGCTCCGTAGGTGGTCTCTTCTGCATTTCTTTGCTCAAAAACCTCCGCATTCATCTTTGGATAGATTTCCTGCAAATAAGGAGAAACTTATATAAAAATTAGCACAAAAAGATTTTGGACACACTAACTTAAGGAAAAAGTATTAATAATACCGTGAAACCATAGTATATCAGTGATCCTAAGTGTTTGGGAAAAATTCATGAATGTTTTGAAGGTTTAGAGTTGAAAATCGGAGAAGAAAAGTCAGAAAACTCGTCTGACAGGTCTTGTGGCACCGTGCCTACAAGAGCCCCTCAGGACAGACTCTTTCTGTCAGGCTCTGGCGCGCCGCCGTGCCAGCTAGAGCGCCTGAAGACAGTGTCTGTCGGTCAGGCGCTGGTGCCCCGCGCCTCTCAGAGCGCCAGGGTCACCTGGAGATTCTATTTCTCTCCCATCTTTTCGTACGAGTTCCTAAGTGATGTATCTATTATTTCTAGTTAGTTCCAATACTCTAAAGTAAATCTAAACATTATGAAATCATCCATAATAATGAGATCAGGATCCGTGAATGCATAATCCAATTCAAGGGAAGTTTAGATCAAAGTCAAAAAAAGTTAAGAGTCAAGTCTAAAAGTTAAAAAACAAGTCAAAGTAAGTTCCTAAAGCATTCAAGATTCTTAAACAAACATTTTAACTTTGTTTTAAGGTTCAAGCAATGAGTTGAGCAAAGAGTAAAAGAGTTGAGTTAAATTTTCAAAAGCAATAAGGGAACTAAGTATTCCCTAAGAGTTAAGTTTCAAGTTAATCAAATAGTAACAAGTTGAGTTCACTTCTCAAGAGTTAGAAGGGAACTAAGTAGTCTCTAACAGTTTAAACAAGATGTTTTCAAACTTTTGAGAAAGAAAAGAAGCTAGACTTCCACAGAGCCTATGACTAGTTTTAGTAAAAGAAAAAGGAAACTATGATTTCTAAGAAAGTTTTTGAAGCTAAGTTTGAGCAATTATCTCAAACTAGAGAAGAAGTTGTTTTAAAAAAAACATATGAGCTAAGTATTTTGGGAGTAGTATTGAGCACCGATATGGTGACGCGAGTTCATATTAACTCAAGTCTCTATAAACCATTGAGCCAACATGGAGATATAAAAGATCATACTTTTTAGATGATTCCTTAGTAATTTTAGCATAGACTAGTGGATCCTCTTAGTAGTTCAGGTTCTATACCAACGACAAGGTATAGAGTGGTCCTCTTGCAACATGAGGTAATACGTTGTACCATCACTTAGGCTCATAAATGGTTGTCGGTTAGATAATCTCTCAAAGAAATTATAATACTTTCAAATATATGAGTAAAGTTGAGTTTATTATTGATTTATCTTTAATGAACTAAGTGTTTTCACTGTTTTACAAGCTTTTCTTATATCGCATGTGTCCTTACTGCTTTATATTGAGTCGTTATTTCATGAGTTGAGAAGAACCAAGGTAAGTTCTTCCTTACTCCTTTCGAGCCTTATAGTAGTGTTTAGCATTCCAATTCGCATACTCGTTTGGCTTGCATGCATCGTCTTATAATGCAAAAGCAGGTAATCAGGATCAGCATGCAGCGCTTTGTTGATCCAATTTGAGCTCTAGAGTTAGTGGTGAGCCTCCTTGCATTCCGGAGGATCCTTTTATTGCTATGTAGTTAGTTCAATAGAATGTTGTGGGGTTTGTCCCAACATTCATCTCAGTCAGTTTAGAGGTTTCATTGACGGATAGTTAGTAGTTAAGTTGTGTCTCTTTATTTCAGATTCTATATTTGAGACTTAAGTGCAAATTTGGCCAAGACAGTATTTAAAGTCATTTTTATGAGAACTTCTTCAATTCTATAACTGAATTAAGTTGAGTCTTCCGCTGAGTTAAGTAAGTCAGACCAAGAGTTCCCTTGAGGCCAGCAATGGTCACCAAGTGCTAGTCTCACCCAGGGTATAAGCTCGGAGCATGCTAATATATGCATTTCATATACGACTTACGTATTCGAGATACTTTTAACATTTTGTTAGAAGCAAGAGTCTTAACTTATATGTTGAGGTGAAGTATTGATATTTTGGGATATTGGTACTTATTATTATTTTACTTTAATACTTATTTATAAGTCTACAACACACGGTAAGCACACACAAGGTGCTCAACATGTATGTTTGAAGTAAATTTAATTTTGAATGAGGTTAATTTGGTCATTTTATATAATACTCAATGTTTCTTTTACTTGTACAAAATGCAAAATTGCTTTTATCGACATCAAATGACCAAAAACCCAGTATCCTTTAACTCATTGTCATATGTTATAGAACATTGCAATTGGTTGAAAATGAACTTTAATGTAGTTGCAATATAATTATTTTTACTTCTTGTCAAAACTGCCCCTATGAGGCTTAAGCTTGTTTTATCAACCATGTGTTATTACGTGGAGAAATTAAAGACATCTTCTGACGAGTCATTTTAAGCGGTATCGACCTAGATATATATATTCTTTTCGTTTTATTTATGTCATTCTTACTAAATATAGGTAATATTTAATATTTATCATTTAACAAAAGTAACGCATTATATAGTAATAATATTATGTTTATTTTACATTTGTAAATTATTAATCTTGAAAATAAATATATTTGACTAGCATAGAAAGCTAAGTAACTAATTCATGTTTATTGGTCAAATTAAATAGTCAAAATAAATAAATTCATGTTTATTGATTGAAAACTTGACTTCAAAAAAAAGTAAGAATAGAATAAAACTTGCTTAATTTCGTAATACACATAAAATCTAAAATAATGACATATAAATAAGATCGGAGAGAGTATAAGTTAATTCTCTATTTGTATCATACAAATAGAGAATCAAGATTTTATTAATGATTTTTTTTTTATGTAAAGCGCTGCCAAGGCAGCGATTTCACTTTAATTTTTTTTAATTTTCTTACATAAATCGCTGGCAATTTCGCCAATCTTTTTGTAAATTTTTTTTAATTGTGTCGTAAAGAGCTGCAATTGCAGCGCTTTTTTTTTCTAAAAAAATCAATATTGTAAATCGTCTATGCATGACTTTATTGATTTTCTTTTTTTTTTTTTTGAACAAATTTTTAGTGGATTTTTTTATAAAATTGAAACTTCTTTTTTTACGTAAGAAAATTAAAAAAAAAATTAAACTGTAATCGCTGCCTTGGCAGAGATTTGCTGTAAAAAAAAAATTATTTTAACAAAATAATCATTAATGGCAATTATATTTGCTGCTAAATTCTACCTGAAAATAACTTAATTTACATTTTAGCATTCAAGACGCGATGTCCATCTTAAAATAATAAAATATGAGAAATATATATACTCAATTGCGAGATAGCAATTTTCTTAATTAGTATGTTTATATATACATTATTTCAATAATACTTTCAATATGATGAAAATATAATGTCAAACTTTAAAGACAAAGATTTACATACCATGAGAACGACTTTTTTTAATTTTCTCGATATTATACGTTCTTTTCTCACTTGGGATATAAATATGCATTTTTTCATATCAACCTAAAAATTTGATATAATAAATTTAATTTTTACTATGTCAAAAAGTATTAAGAAAAAGTGTCACAATCTAAAATTTCAAATTATGATAGGCATTTACTAACATCATGCCAACAGATAAGCGGAACTTATACACAATCTAAATTTCAAATTATGATGGCTGGCATCTACTAACATCTTGCCAATAGAAAAGCTGAACTTTATATATATGCTAAAGACCTTTTTGACTTTTGTGATATAGAGCAAGTCTTTTTTCCATTAAACTTATTTATTTTATTGTATTTTTGTAGGAAAGAAGGGGACCTTATTGTAAATCAATATTGTAAATCGTCTATGCATGACTTTATTGATTTTTCTTCTTTTTTTTGAACAATTTTTTAGTAGATGTTTTATAAAATTGAAACTCCTTTTTTTACATAAGAAAATTAAAAAAAAAAAATTAAACTGTAATCGCAGCGATTTGTTGTAAAAAAAAAATTATTTCCCGTTTGGCCATAAATATATTTGGGAAAAATTTGGCAAATAATGTTTGTCCATACAATTTGCCATTATTTGGCAAATATTTTTGGCAAATATCCCAAATTTCCAAATACTAGTTTTTTCTAGTATTTGGGCCAAATCTCATTATTTGGGATATTTTGAAAATTAAAATTTTACCCCAATCTTTTATCTTTTACAAAAACACCCTCTTTAGTTGTTGCTTGCGTTGTATTACATCATTTTTTACGTGAACACCAAAATAGTGATGAAATATTTAGTGAATATTAAATAATGATATGATTGTTGATGAAAATTATTAAAAATTGGCTTTAGGTAACAAAGTCATGTACTTTGTCTGCTGCACGATACATGGAATAATTCTTGTTGCACTCACTCTAAATTACCACATTGTTTTAGTGTCATGGACATTATTTGTTATTGTTGTAACGAACATTCAATTGACTTGTAATACAAACTTTTAGTTAGTTTTGATAGTTTTTAAAACTTGTGCGTATAAATCATATTTTTCTAAAAAAGTGAAATATATTTCCCAAATTTTATGGCCAAACAGATGGTGAAATTTCGCCCAAATTTCACTCAAATAATATTTGCCAAGAATATTTGGAAATCTATGGCCAAAAGCTAGCTAAAAAAGTGAATTGTACAAATTGGTGCTATAGCAGCGATTTTCCTTAACGTCGGCAAACAAAATCACTACATCCTAAGCGATTTTACCGTTTTGGTTATAAAAAAAATTTCATATACCTTTTTGAAATTTTTGTTAATATTTTTCACCCTTTAGGCTCTGGACTTGCATGAATTACAATATTCTTCCTATTTTACTCTTGTGAATAATTAGCTTTGAAAGTATATGTTTGATCAACCTAGAAAAACTAAGTGAATAATTTATGTTCATTAATTCAATTAATTAATCAAAATAAATTAATTAATATTTTCTTGACGAATTCCTATTTGATTTTTTAATTTAATTCAAAATTTTCACGCTCCAGGTTTCACTCTTTTCTTGACAAGTTTTGTAAGAAACTATATACAAGAAAAGTTGTAGTTATAAAGAAATCAACGTAGTACAAAATTGAAAATTGTATTTCATTAAGTAAATAGATAGAAGGGTTTAACAACAAAACAAACTAATTAAATTTTAGCTTACAACCCCTGAAATAATAATAATAATAATAATAATAATAATAAAACAATACTACAACAAGAATCATCAACCACATACATAATAAGAGAGAATAGAAAAACAAAAATTTGGATACAACGATGAAATAACTATAGATAATACAAATTTGGATATTCATTGAACTATATATAGTGAATATCCTGATACTATATTGCCTAATTCTTGTTTCTAGGTACATCATCTATGACAAACACGCCTATTGAAACCCTTCATGGAGGCGTATATCGGTGCTCAATCCTTTTATAACGAGGCGTATATAAGTGCTAAAAGAAAATAAAATTAGATCATGTATTTTAATTGTCTAAATCTATATAAAACTAAAAAATAAATATTCAAATATTATTGTCATTCTTAGTGTTGAATTGATTTGCTTTTTGCATATTATTAATTTGATTTTTATTATAAACTTTATTAAAATTACCAACATGTATGGACTATAATCTTTATTTGATTATTAAGAATTCTAACTTCCAAACATAAAATAAATATAGTAAAAGATAAAAACTGTGAAAAAAGTATAAGAGATATTTATTAATTATATCAAAGTAAGTATTTTTACGTATAAAATAAAAACTTTAATTTATATATATAATGTTGGGTTGATTTGGTATCGGGTTGATTTATTATAGTTGAAACCAACCCAACCCAAATATAGTCGGGGTTTTTTTTTCCAACACAAAATCGAGTCAAACCAAACCACTAGTCAGGTTTTTTTCCAATTTGACTAGGTCTGCGGGTTCAGTTCAATTTTCGATTTGATTTTATACACTCAATTTTGATTTTTGTGATCTGTAGTAAGAGATATAGAGCAAGTCTTTTTTCCATTAAACTTATTTATTTTATTGTATTTTTGTAGGAAAGAAGGGGACCTTGTGTAATTTTTTTTATTTAGATTTGATGTATCTTTGTTAAAAAAGTGGGTTACATACACTCCTATTATCATATAAATGTGAATTACTTTATAATGAGCGATATATAAATTTTAATAAATTATAAAATTGAGGAGGAGACTTTTTACAGACTTGCGTATTTAGATATTTTTAGAGATTCTGTTAATTAAAGTAGAAGAGTAGGTGAATATTGGTATGTTGAAAACATGTGTTATTTATACTCATGAATAGAATAATTAAGTAGTATATAATTGTTTAGTTAAACGTGCATGCATATATATATATGCATTTCATGACATATATGATAATATAATAATAATATTATCCAATCTCACCATTTATTTAATATAATATTACATGATAATTAATTTATTTATTTAGGTGTGTGTGAGTGAGTGAGTGATGATGGAGTAGTCCTAGGTAATAGTGAGGGTTGCTAGAGATGTAAGTATCCCAAAAATTGCTGCCAAAGTTTGACCAACCACATTCTCAAGTAAGTTTCCAATAAGGATAACGGGAGCTACAAGGTTTCCTGTGGTTGGAGTCAAAGTGCAATTAGCAATTGGGAGAGGAATCCTTGCAATACATGTTCCTGACAAAAGACTTGCATTGGTGGACACTGCAGCATTAATAATGCCTTGACTATTTGTGGACACTTGAGCAATCGTTGTGTTGCCACAAATAATCGTTACATTTGCTCCACTCACTCCGGGGCCTGGGGCATTACTTCCAGGTACGGAGCAAGACAAACTCCCCAATATACTTAAATTAACAACACGATCAACAACAGGTGGTACAATCGGTGGTACTTGACCAACAACAGGTGGTACAATCGGTGGTACTTGACCAACAACAGGTGGTACAATCGGTTGGCCAAGAATAGGGCTAAGAATGGAACCAACAATTGGACTGAGAATAGAACCAACAATCGGTAATTGGCCAAGACCAACAGGTGGTACTTGACCAACGGGTGGTACAATACGTGGTGCAGGTTGCCCCAAAATGGGACCCACAAAGGGAATGGGACCCAAAATGGGACGAACAATGAGACCCAAACCTTGAGCATGGGCTAGAGGACTGATGGTGATGATGGAAAGTAGAACAACAAGGGAAACAACACACATTTTTGAAGACATGATGATTTGATAATATTTTAATCTGTTCAATATCCCCTTTTTATAGTGCTCCTTTTTATTTACTCCACCCCTACCTTAACTTACCCAACCCCCCAACCTATATAAATGATTAAATATATTATCTTTCATCCCTAAATAACATTATTAACGACTTACAATATCTCCCTATATCATCATTAGTTAGGTTGAAACTTATCAACTTGAACAACATTGGGACCATACAAATTAATTAATTCAATATCATTTTGACTTGTATAAGAAGAAAATTTTTTTGTAAGCTGAGGCCAAAAGTAGGGTGGACATTCGGTATTTCGATTCGGTTTTGGTTTTTTTTCTGGTTTTTTCGGTTATTGTAAATTGTGTACCGAATACCGAATCGAAATATTTCGGTTCAATTTGGTTTTTGTTAATTCGGTTCGATTTTTATTAATTCGGTTCAGTTTTTTATTTCGGTTTTTTATGTTGATGGCGCGGCTGCTAGCTGCTGACTGGTTGAATGTTGATGGTGCCTGGCAGACGGCGTGGCGCCGCATCGCTTGGCTTGGCCGGCCTTCTTTATGCCTTGACAACGCAGCCTTCTTGCTTCTTCTGGCGGCCGGGCCGGCTGTTATTCTTTGCTTCTCGCTTCTTTGCTTCTTAGCGGCCGGTCCGCTTCTTCTGGCGGACGGCCGGCGCTTATGCTGAATCTGGCTGGAGGAGAAGAAGAAGAGGAAGAGGAAGAAGAGGAGAGGAAGAGGAAAGACCAAGAGAAAAAAAAATCTGTAGAAAGATGAAAGAGAGAGGAATAGGGCCGTAGGGTTTCTTTTTTAAAAAAAATTATTTAATATTAATAATTATTAATTAATATAATATAAATTATAGTATATTATTTCGGTTTAAATTGAAATACCGAAAACCAAAATAATACATACCGAAAACCGAATCGAAATACCAAAAAATACAAAAAAGTAAACCGAAAACCGAATCGAAAATCGAAATACCGAAAATTTTTTGATTTCGTTTGGTGTTTCGGTTTTCCGATGTTTATGCCCACCCCTAGCCAAAAGGCCTTTGGTTTGCTCATAGGAACTATTTTGATGGAATAAATAACTCCACTTGGTTTGGGTGTCAAAAAAAACAACAATAAAAATAACAACAACAAAAGAAGATTTTTGAAAATAGTTGTGTGATTGTTAATCACTTCATTAAAAAAAATTAATGTTATATCATGTTTTTAATTATAACAAACTGCGCTATATAATAATAATAATAATAATAATAATAATAATAATAATAATAATAATAATAATAATAATAATAATAATAATAATAATAATAATAATAATAATAATAATAATAATAATAATAATAATAATAATAATAATAATAATAATAATAATAATAATAATAATAATAATAATAATAATAATAATAATAATAATAATAATAATAATAATAATAATAATAATAATAATAATAATAATAATAATAATAATAATAATAATAATAATAATAATAATAATAATAATAATAATAATAATAATAATAATAATAATAATAATAATAATAATAATAATAATAATAATAATAATAATAATAATAATAATAATAATAATAATAATAATAATAATAATAATAATAATAATAATAATAATAATAATAATAATAATAATAATAATAATAATAATAATAATAATAATAATAATAATAATAATAATAATAATAATAATAATAATAATAATAATAATAATAATAATAATAATAATAATAATAATAATAATAATAATAATAATAATAATAATAATAATAATAATAATAATAATAATAATAATAATAATAATAATAATAATAATAATAATAATAATAATAATAATAATAATAATAATAATAATAATAATAATAATAATAATAATAATAATAATCAAGGGCAAAAAGCTAATCTACTTGGCCAACATAAAATGACTTTTAAGTTGAAAAAAAAACACCCCTCACCTATCTTTTAGATTTTGGCATAAAATAAGTCATTTTGGACTTAAAATAAGTCACTTTGATAATTGTTAAACATTCAAATAAATCAAAAACTGAATTTTAAATCAGTTTGACCAGCTTTTAAGACCACTCCAATAGGCTCTAAGTGTGTAATGACTTTTCGATACAAGTTCAAGGTGAAATTTATGTCTTTTCCCTTTGAAATACCATCACAATACTTTATTTCTCACGCCATGTATTCATGATATAATAAAAATATATATATTAAATATTGAATAAGAAATTTATGGGTGCCTCGACTATGTTAAAAAAAGACATATGTCTTAGGTCCCCCAAATTTAAGGGGCCTCATTTTTAATAATAATAGGTTATAAGTTATTATTTTTTTAACAAATATTGAATACTATTTATAGAAAAAGTAAAATTTTTCATGAAAAATAAAGGAATTATAGAAGAAATTTGACATGTTTGAAGTAATATATCTCAAGAAAAATAATTTAAAATAAAAATGATTATATTATCAATTGAAAACTAGAAGAAATCAATTATATAAAGTTATTGACGATTCAAGTCTAATGATCTATTGAATTTTTGGTTTAAGCCACTAATATACTTAAGTCACTTCTAAAGAAATTTTTATATTTTTTCAAAGAAAGATGTAACATAAAAGTTATAATAGAATATGTCTTTTACTTTATCAGAAAATATCAAGAGAATGTGGGATGAATGCATGAGTTAATTTGACAAAGTTTTATCATTCATTACAATATTATTAAAATTAATAATCTATCTTATTTAATGGCTCAATAAGTGAATGAAAAGACATGTTAAAATTAATGTAATTAAGTATTTTACATTTACAAATTATGACTTACCCGACCTAACTTAGTACCATAAGATAATAGCTTTCTCTATATATGTAACTCCTACTATAGCTTGCCAAACTATATATGCTTTGAAGACCTTTACTATTAAAATAAATTATCATAAGATAAGGTGAACAAGATTTAACTTTGGTGTTATTTTATGGAAAGAGATTTTTATTTTTGGGTTCACTAGAGCAGATAAAAAAAGGTGCTTAATCTATCAACCCAATTCATACATATATATCGAGTTCGAATTTTAAAGGATAAAAAAAATTATCAAAGGACTAAATCGCTATGTCAGAAGTGATTTTATTTTCACGGCGTTAAGTGAAATCACTAAATCACTGACCTACCAGCGATTTTGTTCATCCTATTTTTTTTAAAGGCAACGATTTTAGTGGATTTTTTCTCTAACATCTCGTAATTTGAAATAACTAAGAAATCAAGAATAAACAAAATCGCTTCTGATATAGCGATTTAGTGCTTTTAGTTTTAAAAAACTTAATGTACCCTTTTGAAATTTTTAATGTTTTTTTTTTACTCTTTAGGCTTCGAACTCCATATATATCATCAACGGATCGATTTTAGAGAATGTTGGGAAGTCTATTAATTATGTTTATGAAAATATATTTATACATAGAGTTGTATTTCATTGGTTAATAGCTAGATTTATTTTTAGATTCAATGAATTTTGACGTTTCGTAATATGGTAATTAATACACCAATTTTCTGCTAGACTTATAATTTAATACTCATTATTAAAAGGGAAAAGGGTCTGATATACCCCTCAACTTTGTCATTTAGAGCTGATATATCCCTCGTTATAAAAGTGGCTCATATATACCCCTACTTCTAAACAAATGGCTCACATATACCCTTTTCCTCTAACGGAAATGAAAAAAATAATTATTTTAATCTAAATTTTTATTATTTTTTTCTAAAAAATATAATCTCATATGAGTAAATTTAATCCTTGTCAAACATATTTTTTTGACCTTTTTTTTTGTTTTAATGACTAATTTATAATTATTATTTTGATAATCAAATTTATTTATGTTTCACTAATATTCTAGTAAAACTTATTATAGATGACCAAATTTTTTCTTCGAATACGAAATTAAATTACAATACACACAAAAAAATAGTTAAAATTTTTTTCTTTAAACTAAGGAATGAAAGAAAAAACAAAATAAGAATAAGAAACTCAAATAATTATAATAAAAGAAGTCAAAAAATAATTTATGTATGAAAAAAATTAAAATATACCTTGAACTTTGATAAAAGAATCATATATACCCCTAAATATTTTTTAAAAAAAATTTAGAAGTAACAAATATAAATTTAAACTAATTTTTTAATTTTCGTTAAATGAAGGGTATATGTGAGCCATTTTGTAACGGCAGGGGTATATGTGAGCCATTTTGTAACGGCAGGGGTATATGTGAGCCGTTTGTATAACGGTAAGGGTATATATGAGTTACTTTTATAACGAGGGGTATATCAGATCTAAATGACAAAGTTAAGGGGTATATAAGACCCTTTTCCCTTATTAAAATGCAAGTTGTTATTAGAAAATTATATAATGTTATTGACGATATGCTAGCTATTAACCAATGAAATACCTCTCTACGTATAAATATATTTTTCATAAATATAATTAAAAGACTTCCCAACATTCTTTAAAATCGATCCGTTCATGATATATATGGAGTTCGAAGCTTAAAGGATAAAAAAAAGTCAAAAATTCAAAAGGGGTATATTAAGTTTTTCTTTTTTAACCAAAAGGGCTAAATCGCTATATCAGAGGCGATTTTATTTTCACGGTGTTAAGTCTGTTAAAAGCTCAAAATCGCTGACCTACCAGCGATATTTCCAAAGAAAATCGTTGTATGGGTAGCGTTTTTGGAATTTTTTTTATAAAAATAAAATTGCTTTACTGTCGCGTTTTTATTTTAATTTTTTTTAATATCACTACCTAAAAAGCAATTTAAGTGGGAAATTATTATACTTTTTGGCAAATGGTAGCGATTTGTGTGGAATATTTTTTATTTCTTTCTTTTTAAAAATCTTGGCAACTCTTTAGTTAAATAACTTTTATTAAGATATTGCTGGCAATTATTTTTAAAAAACTCGTTTTAAATGTTGGTAATCAATTTTAAAAAATAATTATACAATTTTTTTAAAAAAAATTGGCACTGATTTATTTTTTCTAAAAAAAACTTCCACCAAGCAGCGATTTTTTATTAAAAAATCACGAAAATAGCTGCCAAGAATTTTTTTCATTAAAACGCTGTTTTTTTTAATATATAAATGTTGCATTGCAGTGATTTAAAAAAAAGAGAAAATTGTATATAATATAGCAAACTAATAATATAAAATAAAATGAAGTAGCTAGGGTTTGATTTAATTGTGCTCCATAGCAAATGTTTGCAAAAAATTGCCAGACACCTCTCTCCCAAAATATCTCGCTCGCCACTCTCCTCCAATCTCTCGCTCTCTTCCTCACTTTTTATACAAACACAAGTGTATAAAAATTGTTTCTAGTTGTATAAAGCAGAAAAAATTGTATAAATACATATATATTTTTTCCCTTGTCTCCCCTCTTCCAGATCTCGCTCGCCACTCTCCCAAATCTCGCTCGCCACCCTCGCCTTTCTCACTTATACAAGCAGAAGCGAAATGTATAAATTGCGTTTCTGTTTGTATAAAGCGTAAGAAAATTGTATATACACATGCAAGTGCATATATTTTCGTCCTATACACCCAGTTTCTTTTGCCTTTCTCTCTTTCTCATTTTATACAATTTTCAAATTGTATCTAATTTCTTTCTTTCTCGTTTTAAGTAAAGTATCATTACATAAATCAAATAGAGTGAAAGTTTTTTTAAAAAAAATGTTTTGTTGTTTAACAATTTTTAAAATGAAAATGCTAAGCCTTTTTCACAATTATGTTTTATAGTTTTTTTATCAATATCTAGTCGATGATAACCATAATTTTAATATAAATAATATAATAAGGTAACTTAATTCTGAAATTCAAGTATTGATATTTTTGAGAAAATATTTATTTATAAATTGTAAAACATTCATAATCTAATATTTAATATGTTTCTTACTCTCGATTTAATGACACTAATTCATCATGATTCAAAATTGTAAGAAGTAAAAATCAAGACTAAAAAGTGCAACTCATTATTATATGAAGTTTAATCTGTAGTTTATCTATTGTCGAAAGTTTTCCAAGTATATGATATATAATTCTATGATAAATTAATTTTTGATCCCATATATTTATACTATTTTCAAATTTATCCCGTTAATTGGTTATATACTTTCTTAAACTACAATTACGCGATCATTATTTATCAATTCTACTTTATCAACTTTATATTCTTCTTTTTTATCTCTTTAGAATTGTGCTATTTTTGTTTTCTTATTTAAGTTACAATTTTAAAGATAAAATAAATATTTTTTGGAGATAAAATAAGTTAAATAAAAAACTATATGAATACTTATGTTGAAAAAGCATTATATATAATAAAAAAAATTTCCTATTTTTATTTTTTTATTTAAGTCACAATTTTTAAAGATAAGATAAATATTATTTTGAGATAAAATAAGTTAAATAAAACTATATAAATACTTTTGTTTAGAAAACATTATATATAAGTAAAAAAAAATTACATACATGAAAGATTATAAAATTATACTGGTTATGTTGTAGTAGTAATAAACATAGATGAGCAATTTAAATTGTCAAGAGTATAAAAATAAAAATATTTTTCACATTATTATTATATCAAACAAATACAAATTGATTTTCAAAAAAAATAATAAAATGTATTGTTGGTCACACATGAAACAAAAATTATGTGATTCTTGAAAAGAAAAAAAAATAGATTCTTCTAGAAAACTATTTTGACAATTAATTATACAATTATAAATTTAAAACTTTGCCCATAAAAAAAATTAAAATTACAAAATTGTCATTGATTGTCCTCATCATGACTCTTATGTATAATAGAAACTAGATAATTGAAGGCCCGTTCATGGGCTCAATATAATTAATTATTTTTTTCAATTTTAAGTTAAAAAAATTATCCAAATTAATATCTTATTTTATCATAGTTTCTAAAATTTTCTACTATTTAAACAATTACAAAAATCTCCTCTCAGATACATTCTTATCCTCTGTCAGATACATCATTATCTCATCTCGGATACATTCCTATCCTTTCTTGAATACATCTTTATCTCATCCTGAAACATCCATATCCTCTCTTGGATACATCTCTCCCCTTTCGGATACATTCATTCTCTCTCGAATACATCCCTACCCTCTCGGAATCATCGTGAGCTCTATGTCTGCAAGTTTTCTCATTAGCAATGTATCACGATCGATGTATCCGCATGTGTTGATTTATCCGAAATTATTTAATTCTAAAAGATTTCGTAATTTGAAAAAAGTAGGAATATAATGTAATTAAATCTTTACTCTATGAAAAATTATGAAAATTTTACTTTAAAATAATTTGTGTGACATATTTTTCTTTGTAGTCAGTTTCAAAAGAATGATGTATAACATATTTAAATAACATTTTGACTTTAAAATATTCATTCTATTCTTAGTAATATTATTTATAGTCATATGAACATCTATGGTTTGTTTTAGACCATGAGTTTTAAAAGTGTTTTTTCTTTTAAAAAAATTTCATGTTAAGTTAAATTAAAATTCCATAAACCGAAAGGGAGTGAGTACAAACTTTAGATCAATTTTATATTTATAAAATTTAAGTTTTTGTAACTATTTTGTCTTTTAACAAAATTTAAAATGAAAATAATTCACAATTATTTTTATAGTATTTTTTTAAAATCAATATTCTATCGATAATAATCAAAAATTTTAATTTAAATAAGATAATAAAGTATTTTAATTTTGAAATTCATGTATTGATATCAATTGAGAAAATATTTAATTTTAAGTTTAAAACATTCATAATCTAATATTTAATGTGCTCCTTACTCTCGATGAATGACACTAATTTATAATAATTCAAGATTGCAAGAAGTAGAAATCGAGACTAAAACGTGCAACTCACTATTATATGAAGGTCACTATGTAATTTATCTATTGTGGAAGTCTCATTAGTATATGATAGATAATTCTATGCCAAATTAATTTTTGTTTTCATATATTTATACAATTTCAAAATTTATCCCGTTAATTGGTTATGTATTTTATTAAACTACAACTGCACTCATTATTTTATCTTTTTTTTATTCTTACATTATCAACTCTATTTTTTATCTCTTTAGAATTGTGATACTTTTGTTTTCTTATTTAAATCACAATTTTTTAAAGATAAAACAAATTTTATTTTGGAGATCAAATAAATATTTTTTTGAAGATAAAATAAAAAAAAGATTTACTAACCTACAACCACGAAGATCCACTTTGAAACCCAGCGACGAAGAAAACTTTGAAACTCTTAGCCGCGAAATAAGGGTGAAAGAGTAAAATCATTTCTGGAAAATAATGAAATGAGGGGGAAAAAAGCGTAATAAAGATTTAAGGAATTAGTCTATGTGGTAGTGGACCCTATTGACATGCAATATGGAATTCACATAACATTTAACAACTTCTCTTAATTAGAAGGGCAATTTTGACCCAATAGTTTCACGGAAAGGGTACTTTTGAGCCGAAATATACTTTAAGGGTAAATATGAGTTATTTCAGATAGTTTAAGAGTATTTTTTACCCTTTTACTTTTAGTCTACGTGTGGTGGAACCCTAATGACGTGCAATGTGATGGCATTTAACAACTTCCATTAATAAGAATTGCACTTTTGACACAATAGTTTGACGGGGAGGAGAGTTTTGAGCGGAAATATAATTTAAGGTAAATATGAACTATTTCAGATAGTTTAAGGATATCTTTGACCCTTTTATGTTAAAACTATATGAATACTTATGTCTAAAAAACATTGTATATAATTAAAAGGAAATTAAATCATGAAAGATGGTAGGTTATACTGAATATGTTGTAGTAACAACAAACATATATAAACTATTAAGTTGTATAAATATTTTTTGTTTATTATAATCAAACAAATACAAGTTAATTTTTAAAAATTAAATAAAATGATTACATGGAGTCACCATGAAACAAAACTTTTTGTGACTCTTGAAAAAGATTATTGGATTCTTCTAGAAAATTATTTTGACCACTGATTATGCAATTATAAAGTTGTAATTTTGCCCATAAATAATGTTTAAAATTACAATATTGTCATTGGTCATCCTAATCATGACTCTTCTATATAATAGAAATAATAATAACTAGATATCAGGTGCCCGTGCTAACGCAAACCCAACGTATGTTAGATTTTTTTTTTCCAATTTATGTGACAAAAATGAAATTTGAAAAAAATGAACTAAATTTTTTATATGTGTTTTTTTTAAAAGTATTTTAAATTATTAATTTATTTACCTTTTTTGTAATTTTCGAATAATATATGTTACATTATCTATTTTATTTTATATGATACAAGTGATTTTAGGAAAGTAAACGAAATTTCTTATATGATTTTCATATATTTTTAGTTGTCATTTTAGTGTGATTCATAGTACTTTTTAGTTATTACGTTATTTTCAAACAATATATGCAACTTTTTTTTGTTTCAATAAAAATAAGGGAGTCAACCAAATTTCATTATGTTTTTTCAAATACATTTTTCTAAAAATATTTTAAATTGTTACATTGCTTTTTAAAGTTTTTTTAAATGTAACTTTCAAATATGTAACAAATTAGAAATTAAAACGAAGAATTAAAGTTTTCAAATCATTATATTTCTCTATTAGAATATTAAAACCTTTAAAACTACATATATATGCATAAATTAGTAGAAGGAAGCCTAACAACTTATTTTTAAAAAAATATATGAGAGCTCATTTTAATAGTAATACATACATATTTCATTTTTCAATATCTGAATCCCTCCTTTTCGATTTATATAAATTTAATTTTTGTTTTGTTTCAAAAAGAAAATAACTTCTGAATTTTATTTTGTTTATAAAGCATATTTAAGATCACAAAATTAAAAAAAAAAAATTCTATTCACAAAATTTAAATATACATATAAATTTTAATTTTAATTTTGATTGGTTCCACCTAATATTATACTTGATATATAATTATTAAGAGCTAAGTGTAATCATTATCTATTTACTTTCGTATAATAAATAGATATCACAATAACTCTTTAAAAATGAAGAAATAACGAAAATGATGTAATACTAATAATAATCACTAAAGATTTTCTAGAACTATTTAAATTTCTTGTTATCAATCGTGGTAGTTTTTTGCTTGCATAAAATTACATTTTTACCTTCGATCATCATTCACTTCATATATAGAAAGATGTTTCTAGAATTATTTATTCTTGATAGATTTTTGTTAGAATGAAATTACATTTTATTCTTAGTCGTCTTTAATACAAAGTATCATCCTATTCATTTTTTATTTGTCAAGTTACTTTTTAACATCTTTTTCTTTAATTTCAGTCTAATATATATTATTAATTTTATCACACTTATTTATTTTCAAGTATATTATTAGAGTCAAAATAAAGATGAAAATAATTAATTCATGATAAATTTTTATATAAAAAGTAGGCATATTTTATAAGCATAATGAATAGAAAAAAATATAAAGAATTAATTTAAAGTAATAGTAAAATAGAGTAATTATAAAATAGATATTACAATAACTCACAAAAGAAAAGAAAGTGAAGTGATAACAAAATAAGTTAATGGTAATAATAATAACTTAAAAACTATTATTTTTATTTTTTTTTGTTATCATTCTTCATAGATTTTTGTTAGCATGAAATTATATTTTTGCCCTTGATCATTATTCACTTCATATATAGAAAGATGTTTCCAGAATTATCAATTATCTTGCTTAATAGATTTTTATTAGCGTGAAATTACATTTTTGCCCTTAATCGTCCTCCCACTTCACTCTTCTATATAATTGAATAGAAATACATTATAAATTAAAATTTATAAATGATTATAAGTTTTCTATATCCTTTTTATAGTGATTAATTTACAATAGGTAAATGGATATGTATGGGTAATAAAATATATATGAGAATAGTAATTTAATTGTGATATATGGCAAATTCATCAAATAGTCAGTCTCTAAAAATTTATATATTAGTAGTTGAAGGAATATTGATTGTATTGAAGTGTTAAGGGAATACATGGGAGATATATATAGGAGATATAGGAAGGAGTACTAATCCTAATAGGACTAGGATTAAGGAGTACTAATCCTAATAGGACTAGGATTAGTACACAGTAAATACTAATATTATTTTATACTATTAATTTAATATTATCTGTTATTATCCCCCCTCAAGCTAAGCTGAGCGGAAGAGAATGGAAGCTTGGAACTGAGGTAATCGTGTTGTCGGCTCGGGAGAGGCTTGGTGAGAATATCGGCCGGTTGTTCTTCAGTGGGTACATACTGCACAGTCATGGTGCCGGCCTGAACTTCATCGCGAACAAAGAGACAATCGGTATCAACATGCTTCATTCTGGTGTGTAGGACCGAATTCTTGGCCACACAGATGGTTGATTTGTTGTAACAATAGAGAGCAGGAACAGTGTGAGTGGCGCGGAGTTCGCGAAGAATATATGTGACCCACATGGTCTCAGCAGCAAGAAGAGCAAGGGCGCGGTATTCAGCTTCAGTCGAGGACCGAGAGACCTTGGGTTGTTTTTTTGTACACCAGGAGATCAGGTTCGGTCCCAAAAAAACGAGAAACCCCGATGTAGATTTTCTGTCATTTTTATCATTCGCCCAATCTGAATCTGAGAAACCCCGAAGCTCCAAGTCCCCGGGTCGAATGAGTAAACCACGACCAAGAGTGCCAAAAATGTACCTAAGCATGCGTTTTAGACAATGGTAATCATGTTCACTTGGTTGATGCATGCGCTGAGCAACTCGGTTGACAGCAAACTGGATGTCAGGACGGGTAATGGCCAGATACTGTAGAGCCCCAATGAGGCTGCGGAAGTGGGTGATATCGGCAAAGGGGGTGTCGGCTCCATTCGTAGACGAAAAGACTGCCATCGGTGTTGGTTGACTGGTGCATTTTTCCAGTCCAGCTTTCTGCAACAGATCTCAAGCATATTTTGACTGATGAAGAAACAGGCCGCTGCCTGTCCGAGAAACCTCCATTCCCAGAAAATAATGTAACGGGCCAAGGTCCTTCATTTTGAAGGTAGTATGCATAGCTCGAGTGACATCCTGAATGAGAGCTGCAGTAGAGCCTATAATAATGATATCATCTACATAGAAAAGAAGAATGATTGTACCGTGTGCTGAATGTCGAGTAAACAGACTCGTGTCGTGTACGCAACACGTGAAGCCGAGTCCCTGGAGGAACGTTTTCAGACGTGTGTACCAAGCACGGGGGGCTTGCTTGATCCCATACAGAGACTTCTAGAGTTTGCAAACATGTTGAGGGAAGCGGGGATCAACATAGCCCGGTGGTTGCGTCATGTAGATAGTTTCATCAAGCATGCCATGAAGAAAAGCATTGGAAACATCCAACTGATTAATGAGTCAATTGTTGCGCACGGCGAGTGACAGTACCAGACGAATGGTTTCCTGCCGAATAACAGGACTGAATGTCTCGGAGTAATCAAGCTCATACTCCTGATTGTAGCCTTTAGCAACCAAACGAGCCTTGTACCTGGAAATACTGCCATCTGCATTGTGTTTAATTTTGTACACCCATTTACATCCCACTGGGTGCCGCCCATGGGGCTTAGGTACAAGAACCCAAGTTTTCTGATCAGTCAAAGACTTAAACTCTTCATCCATAGCATGACGCCAATAAACATTTTTTGAGGCAACAGAGTAGGTTGTTGGTTCACTATCGGGAGGGGTGTATTTGGTAGTATGGTAGCCTGAAAGGTTTTGGGTTTAAAAATACCGGCTTTGCCACGGGTTAACATGGGATGAGTATTGGGGGGTGGCACGGGCGGTGGTGATTCGGGGGTGTCCGGGAAGGACCCAAAATGGATCGGGCTGGAGATGTTGTGGATGTATTGTGGGTGACGGTCGAAGGGGTGATAAGGGGTGGTTGGTTAGTGGGTGGAGGTGTAGGAGAAGGTGGTGAGGGACCCTGTGAGTATGTTGGAAAAAGGGGAAGGACGCCAATGAATGATGTATTTGTGGAGGAGGAAATAAACTCGTAGGGAAATTCATTTTCGAAAAATTTGACATGACGAGATATGTAGACTTTATGAGTTTGTGGGTCAAGACAACGATAACCCATGGAGGTAGGATGATAGCCCAAAAAAATACAAGGACGGAATCGGGGTTGTAATTTGTGAGTAATATGAGGGCGTAGCCAAGGGTAGGCAAGACACCCAAAGACGCGGAGGTTGGTATAATTGGGAAGTTCTTGGTAAAGGAGTTGATAGGGTGATATGTTGGAGAGGGTGTGACTGGCATTCTGTTAATGAGGTAGTTTGCGGTGGCTAGAGCTTCTACCCAAAAGGAGACAGGGAGATGAGATTGCTGTAGAAGAGTAACCACCGTTTCAATGAGATGGCGATGCTTACGCTCAGCCACCCCATTCTGTTTGGGAGTGTATGGACAGGAGGTTTGATGTATAATTTCCAAGGATTGCAGAAACTGGCCAAAGATGTTATTTACATATTCCTTTCCATTGTCACTTCGAAAAAGTTTAACATGAGAATTGAATTGTGTTTTGACCATTTTTTCAAAAGTGACAAAGGTGGTGTATGCCTGTGATTTGTGTTTTAGTGGGTACAACCAAGTGTATTTTGTAAAATCATCCACAAAACAAATATAATAGCGAAAACCAGCAAATGAAGGAACAGCAGTAGGACCCCATAGGTCAGAATGAATAAGTTGAAAAGGTGCAGTTGTACGCTTCTCAGATAAAGTAAAAGGTAATTTATGAGATTTAGCAATTGAACAGGAGTCACAATTGTTTACATGAATGGAAGAAAAACCTAATTGAGACATTAAAGAATTTATTATTTGAGTAGACGGGTGACCCAGACGACTGTGCCACAACAGACTGTGGCCATCAGCCGAAAGAGCCACCGGAGCCACAGGAACGCTTTCTGAAACTGGGTGGGCAGACGAACTTGTGCCAGGAAGAACGTACAGACCATGCTCACAGGGGCCCTGAAAAATCACCCTCTTGGTAGTATTGTCTAGGATCTGAAAATCATTAGAGGTGAACAAGAGTGAGCAATTATTGTCTTTTGTGAATTGGTGAACTGAAAGGAGATCGGTTTTAATAGAAGGGACGTGGGTAAGGTTACCTAGGTGAAAGATAGCGGTGGGGGTTTTAATAGTACCCGTGCCAGTGTGAGAAATTTTAAGGGACTCACCGTTGCCAACAGTAATACCATTGGAGCCATGATATGTATTTGGAGCGTTAAGCTTGGATAGATCAGAAGTAACGTGCATGTTGGCCCCATTATCCAACAACCATTCAGAGGAAGCGCCGGCTTGAGATGCATAATTGGCACGGTTATCACTATTTCGTCTCTCCTCATACCGAAACCAGCAACGAACAGCGGTGTGTCCTGTTTTCTGACAGATTTGACAAGTTGGACGATCTCGCTCGTAAGTGCCATGCCCACCGCTGCCGAAGGAGTGCGGTCGTTGTTTACGCCGTCTTACGACCGTCAGACGGCGGACAATCGCCGACCGCCGCGCCCGCGGCCTCATTGTTCGCTTTGTAGCTGCCGCGGCTCCCCTGTCGGCCGCCACCACGCCCCCTGCGATAGTTCTGGCTTGCGGTGAGGGCGGTGGCCGGCTCCATAACAGCGGCTTCTCGGAGAAGAAGTTTGCTCTCCAGATCCACGTTGATTTCTTCACTTTTTAGCCACGAGGAGAGAGTAGCCAGGTCAACGAGCGTTGGACTGATTCGAACCTCCTGTTTAATGGAGGAGTAAGCTGATGGGAGCCCCCGAACGACGCACATGACGAGATCTTTTTCGGGAATGATTTCGTTCACGGTGTCGAGGGCTGAGATGATGGTGGAGACCTCGTCTAAATACTCCACCGTAGTTTTCATGCCTTTGATAATTGTGTGGAGACGATCACGCAATTGAAAAATATGAGAGTGGAAAATTGATGCATAGCGTGTTGCGAGGGCCGTCCATATGGCTGAAGCAGTTGTGTAGGATCGAACGTGTTTCTGAACCGTGGGAGAGATGACCGCAATCAAACATGATCGGATTTGTCCATCCACGGCTTTCCAGGCGGCATGGGCCGGATTGGTTTTTTCTGATTTGTCCGTGACGGTGATGACTGCCGGCGGTGGTTCTGTGCTTCCATCGACGTATTTGAGAAGGTAATTGGCCTCAAGGGCTGTAAGAACGGTGATTTTCCATGTAAGGTAATTTATGTCTGATAATTTTTCGGGAATCAGGGCATGAAGATGTCTGAGAAGGAGTTTAACGCCAGAAGGAAGTGAATCGAGAGGATCCACCTCGGTTGTCATGGCTGCCGCCGCCCAAGAGAAGAGAGGGAACGCTCGGTGCCCTAAAGAGAAAAAAAAAACCTAGAGAAAAGAAGATCTAGGTTTTCTGGCTCTTGATACCATGAAGGAATATTGATTGTATTGAAGTGTTAAGGGAATACATGGGAGATATATATAGGAGATATAAGAAGGAGTACTAATCCTTATAGGACTAGGATTAAGGAGTACTAATTCTAATAGGACTAGGATTAGTACACAGTAAATACTAATATTATTTTATACTGTTTATTTAATACTATTTGTTATTAGTAGTGAAGTATAATGTTAAATTTTAAACGAGGATTTACATAACGTGAGAAAGACTTCTTCTCTTTTTTATTTTCTCAAGAGATTTTTACATTTTAAAATTAGTTTATAACTTAACATTAAATTACTTTATATGTATTTTACTTATTCAAACTCTCACATAATTACTTGTACATTTGTTTATTTATGGTCTTCATATATAACCCCTAGTATAGCCTTGCTAAACTAAACTTTGAAAATTATTACTAGTAAGGTGTTTGTTTCCTCACCTCATATATTTACATCATATGCATAAAAATTATGTAAAATGAATAACATATTTTTTTATTTATTTTTAAAGAGACTAGTTATTTAGGGCCGCTAAAGCCTACTTCAAAATTAGCAAATCAAAAGAAAGGAAGTGTACCTATCAACCAAGTAAAAATGTCAACTACTTCTAAAAAGTTTGGACAATTTTTAAGACTATGAAAATATAGAGACATAGTAAAATATTGCGTGAATCACTTAATAAAATCGAAAACATAATATATTGGAGATCGTTTTACTAAAAATAATTTTACAATAAAATTGAAATGTGTACATATTTATTGAATTGTGGGTATAGAGACAATTTTTAAGCTTTTTTCTGATTTACATATATTGAATCGCGAAAGAAGTCATGTGTTCTTGATAAAATAATCGCTAATGGCAATTATATTTGCTTCTAAAATTCTTCCTCTAAATAACTTAATTTACACTTTTAGCGTTTAAGACGCAATGTCCATCTTAAACTAATAAATATGAGAAATAAATAAACTCAATTGGGAGATAACAATTTCTTAATTAGTATGTTATATATACATTATTTCAATAATACTTTCGAGTTTTGATATTACGAAAATATAATGTCAAACTTTAAAGACAAGAATTTACAAACCATGAGAACGACTTTTTCTTTTATTATACGTTTTATTATATATATATATATATATATATATATATATATATATATATATATATATATATATATATATATATATATATATATATATATATATATATATATATATATATATATATATATATATATATATATATATATATATATATACACACATATATATACATATATCATTGACTATATATATATAAGATAGGAAAAAAGTTAAAATATATCATTGAACTTTAAGGAAAAACTCATTTATTCATCAGTTAAAAGTTTGGCTGATTTATGCCATTACCGTTAAAAAAAAGACTCATTCATGCCATTATTTTTTAATAATGGTTTTGCAAAACCATTTTTGATACGTGACCAATTATAATTCGGCTACGTCCTCAATTTATTTAATTAAAAATCATCATTCTAAAAAAAATTGAATTAATTTTTTTTTAAATTTTTTTTGATGACATGGCTAATTAGAATTCAGTGGGATTTCATAAATTTGGGCGGGTCTTTATTTGAGTGGGGTTTTTATTTAATGTTTTCTCAGAATTGATTTTTTATCAAAAAAAATAAATGATGTGGCCGAATCATAACTTGTCACGTGTGAAAAGTGGTTTTGCAAAATTGTCGTTAAAAACTAATGGCATGAATGAGCCTTTTCCTAAATGGTAATAACATAAATGAGTCAAACTTTTAACGGATAACATAAATGAGTCTTTTCTAAAAGTTCGATGGCATATTTGAGCCTTTTCCCTTATCAAAAAAGTGGCTTACATACACTCATATTATTACATAAATATTCTAAAATATACCATTTTGTTCTAACGGGAGTGAAAACAAATATTTTTTTAAGCATAATTTTTTATTTTTAAGAAGTAAAATCTGAATATATTATCTTCCACTTTCCTAGAAAAAATTATCCTACAAGATTTTTTATTTTTTATTTTTAAAAATTAAAATTAATATTTTCACTTCCATTAGATGATGAAGATATACCTGAATCACTTTTATAATGGTAAGGATATGTATGAACTCTTTTAATTCAAATTTGAATTATTTTATAATGAGCGATATAACAATTTTAAATTGCAAAGTTATGAAGACCTTTTTATTTAGGGAAAAGGGTCTGATATACCCCTCAACTTTGTCATTTAGAGCTGATATGCCCCTTGTTATGAAAGTGGCTCATATATACCCCTACTTGTAAACAAATGGCTCACATATACCCTTTTCCTCTAACGGAAATAGAAAAAATAATAATTTTAATCTAATTTTTTTAATATTTTTTGTCTAAAAATTATAATCGCATATGAGTAAATTTAATCCTCGTCAAACATATTTTTTTAACCTTTTTTTGTTTCAATGACTAATTTATAATTATTATTTTGATAATCAAATTTATTTATGTTTCACTAATATTCTTGTAAAACTTATTGTAGATAACCAAATTTTTTCTTCGAATACGAAATTAAATAACAATACACACACAAAAAATAGTTTAAATTTTTTCTCTTTAAACTAAGGATTGAAAGAAAAAACATAAGAATAAGAAACTCAAATAATTATAATAAAAAAAGTCAAAAAATAATTTATATATGAAAAAAAATTAAAATATACCTTGAACTTTGATAGAAGAATCATATATATCCCTAAATAATTTTTTAAAAAAAATTACAAGTAATAAATATCAATTTAAAACTAATTTTTTAACTTCCATTAAATGAAGGGTATATATGAGCCATTTTGTAACGGGAGGGGTATGTGTGAGCCGTTAATATAACGGTAAGGGCATATATGAGCCACTTTTATAACGGGGAGTATATTAGCTCCAAATGACAAAGTTGAGGGGTATATCAGACCCTTTTTCCTTTTATTTATTTTATAAAAGCATTTCATATACTAGTTACATATTTAAATATTGAAAATGTTGATAAGAGATCCCATTAAATGCTAAAATATTGGTATTTTAAAAAAAATTCCTTTTATTTATTGTATATATCTAACATCTCGTAACTTGAAATAACTAAGAATAAACTAAGAAATCAAGAATAATCATTTTTGGAAATAAATAGGAAATCTGAAAAATTTCCCAAGTGTAAAAGTGAGTTTTTGGTCAATTTCAAACGACCATAACTCCCAGCTCAGAAGGAGTTAGTGTGAGTTCTTTATATGGTTGGAAATCCCTTGGAAAGATATTTCCAACAACGCCAAGTTTGTACATTTTAGATGTCGTATGAAGGAGATATGACTTTCGAAAGTTTGGTTGTTGGACTGAGAAAAATTCAATCCGGATTTAGTAAGGATAAAGTAGTCTTTTCACCCTAGTTTTCTAATTCGTTTTAAGGGTTTAGTAGGGGTAAAATCAAGTCCCTATTCAGTTTTGAAAAAGTTGAGAACGCTCAGGGCTTGGGAGAAAAGAGAAGAGAAGAGAAGAGAAGAGGAAACCAAAATTTCTTCAAGAACGCTAAGGTTTCGCTAGAGGAATTCATCGGGGGTGATCTCTATCGAGGTATATGAGATATTTCTATGTTGGGTTCGTTCACCCACACACCAACATGTTTATTCAGCATTTTTTGTATTGATTGAATAATGAATCTTGAAGTTCTTGATGAGCAATTGTTGAATCCTTATTGGTAGAGTTGTAGTGTACCTTTAGTTGGTGTTGATTCGTATTTTCAGGCTATTTTACAAGTCTAAACTATTGGGTATTGAGTATATTAGTGATTGATACGCTCAAACTTACTTCTCAAATAAAAAGTAAAACAGTCGTGTCAAGTAAATAACCCAACTAATGAGGTTGGGATCGTTCCCCCGAGGAAAATAGTTTAGACTTAACTTCAATCTATTATTACTATTGTTCAGTCAATTACTTCCTTGGAAGCAAAAATGATAAAAATGGGGGTTTCTATTCCTAAATAAATGAAAATAACTAGTGAAATTAAAGGAGACAACTAACAGCTTCGAATGTTGGAGTTTAATCAATTAATCAAAGTAACTAGGGTTTACGTGTTCCCCACAGGTTCATAACTTGATAATTCTAACTATAACAATTCTTTCCTAGTATCTTGCATTCAAAGTGATAGGTTATGTATTTCTAAATCCTTGGTCCGGCATCTAGAAAATTTCACTCCGTACCTTGGTCCGGCTACATGTGTTGCTATACTAAGCCTTATCTTTACCTCATATTAAGCATCGTATTCGATATTTGACTAAGTTATTACCTCGTACCAATCAATACTAGCCTATTAGATAGTATACACTAAATTTATATTGATAATTATTTTCCTATTATCTACCTCCTTGGTCCGGCAAGTAGCATTAAGGCGAGTTCTAACGTTGGCCATCCGTTAAAAAGACTTCTAAGCGAAAGAATTATCAATACATGCAAGACACTATTCTAGAATTGTTATTTTAGTTAGATTTTACCTCATTATTCGCCTATGGTTCCCACAACCCTAATTATGGAGTTTAGTTACCCATAATCATAATCACAATATTCAAATATATGATATAAGAATTCATGCACTTACTTCAATGAGAAAGAGTAAAATCTGAAAGTTCGCTTGATTAATCAACAATCAATTACAAGAATCTCAAAATAATCAAGAATCTCACAAAAGGTCTAAAAAATAATCAAGAGTCTAACAATAATCAAGGCCCTAACCAAATAATCCAGAGTCTAACCTCAAAAACGAGGTTTTTCAAACTATTTATAAAAAACAAAAACCTAATTACATAAGGACTCTATTTGCTGGAAATCTGTCAAAACGCGGCTGGGTCGACGGACCTCGCGACGGATCGTCGTGGTCACGACGGACTGTCATGGAATCCGTCGTCCCATACTTGATGCAATTTCTTATGCTGCTCTCTTCATTACCCTCGACAGCAGGTATGACGGATCGTCACAGGCACAACGATCCGTCGAGGGTCTCCGTTCCAAAACACTTGAACTCTTGGAATATGGGTACTGGGACTACTTCTCTAAACTTCATGACGAACCTGCAGGACGGACCGTCATGGATACGACGGTCCGTCACGCATTCCGTAACCCCACACTTGGTCAGACTTCCCCATTTTCCTTCAGCAGCTGCACTACGTTGCCACCTACGGACCGTCACGAGCATGACGGACCGTCACAAGCTCCGTAGGTGGTCTCTTCTGCATTTCTTTGCTCAAAAACCTCCGCATTCATCTTTGGATAGATTTACTGCAAATAAGGAGAAACTTATATAAAAATTAGCACAAAAAGATTTTGGACACACTAACTTAAGGAAAAAGTATTAATAATACCGTGAAACCATAGTATATCAGTGATCCTAAGTGTTTGGGAAAAATCCATGAATGTTTTGAAGGTTTAGAGTTGAAACTCGGAGAAGAAAAGTCAGAAAACTCGTCTGACAGGTCTTGTGGCACCGTGCCTACAAGAGCCCCTCAGATGCACTCTTTCGCCAGGCTCGCGCCCGCCCGTGCCAGCTAGAGCGCCTGAAGACAGTGTCTGTCGGTCAGGCGCTGGTGCCCCGCGCCTCTCAGAGCGCCAGGGTCACCTGGAGATTCTATTTCTCTCCCATCTTTTCGTACGAGTTCCTAAGTGACGTATCTATTATTTCTAGTTAGTTCCAATACTCTAAAGTAAATCTAAACATTATGAAATCATCCATAATAATGAGATCAGGATCCGTGAATGCATAATCCAATTCAAGGGAAGTTTAGATCAAAGTCAAAAAAAGTTAAGAGTCAAGTCTAAAAGTTAAAAAACAAGTCAAAGTAAGTTCCTAAAGCATTCAAGATTCTTAAACAAACATTTTAACTTTGTTTTAAGGTTCAAGCAATGAGTTGAGCAAAGAGTAAAAGAGTTGAGTTAAATTTTCAAAAGCAATAAGGGAACTAAGTATTCCCTAAGAGTTAAGTTTCAAAGTTAATCAAATAGTAACAAGTTGAGTTCACTTCTCAAGAGTTAGAAGGGAACTAAGTAGTCTCTAACAGTTTAAACAAGATGTTTTCAAACTTTTGAGAAAGAAAAGAAGCTAGACTTCCACAGAGCCTATGACTAGTTTTAGTAAAAGAAAAAGGAAACTATGATTTCTAAGAAAGTTTTTGAAGCTAAGTTTGAGCAATTATCTCAAACTAGAGAAGAAGTTGTTTTAAAAAAAACATATGAGCTAAGTATTTTGGGAGTAGTATTGAGCACCGATATGGTGACGCGAGTTCATATTAACTCAAGTCTCTATAAACCATTGAGCCAACATGGAGATATAAAAGATCATACTTTTTAGATGATTCCTTAGTAATTTTAGCATAGACTAGTGGATCCTCTTAGTAGTTCAGGTTCTATACCAACGACAAGGTATAGAGTGGTCCTTTTGCAACATGAGGTAATACGTTGTACCATCACTTAGGCTCATAAATGGTTGTCGGTTAGATAATCTCTCAAAGAAATTATAATACTTTCAAATATATGAGTAAAGTTGAGTTTATTATTGATTTATCTTTAATGAACTAAGTGTTTTCACTGTTTTACAAGCTTTTCTTATATCGCATGTGTCCTTACTGCTTTATATTGAGTCGTTATTTCATGAGTTGAGCAGAACCAAGGTAAGTTCTTCCTTACTCCTTTCAAGCCTTATAGTAGTGTTTAGCATTCCAATTCGCATACTCGTTTGGCTTGCATGCATCGTCTTATAATGCAAAAGCAGGTAATCAGGATCAGCATGCAGCGCTTTGTTGATCCAATTTGAGCTCTAGAGTTAGTGGTGAGCCTCCTTGCATTCCGGAGGATCCTTTTATTGCTATGTAGTTAGTTCAATAGAATGTTGTGGGGTTTGTCCCAACATTCATCTCAGTCAGTTTAGAGGTTTCATTGACGGATAGTTAGTAGTTAAGTTGTGTCTCTTTATTTCAGATTCTATATTTGAGACTTAAGTGCAAATTTGGCCAAGACAGTATTTAAAGTCATTTTTATGAGAACTTCTTCAATTTTATAACTGAATTAAGTTGAGTCTTCCGCTGAGTTAAGTAAGTCAGACCAAGAGTTCCCTTGAGGCCAGCAATGGTCACCAAGTGCTAGTCTCACCCAGGGTATAAGCTCGGAGCATGCTAATATATGCATTTCATATACGACTTACGTATTCAGATACTTTTAACATTTTGTTAGAGCAGAAGAGTCTTAACTTATATATTTAGGTGAAGTATTGATATTTTGGGATATTGGTACTTATTATTATTTTACTTTAATACTTATTTATAAGTCTACAACACACGGTAAGCACACACAAGGTGCTCAACATGTATGTTTGAAGTAAATTTAATTTTGAATGAGGTTAATTTGGTCATTTTATATAATACTCAATGTTTCTTTTACTTGTACAAAATGCAAAATTGCTTTTATCGACATCAAATGACCAAAAACCCAGTATCCTTTAACTCATTGTCATATGTTATAGAACATTGCAATTGGTTGAAAATGAACTTTAATGTAGTTGCAATATAATTATTTTTACTTCTTGTCAAAACTGCCCCTATGCGGCTTAAGCTTGTTTTATCAACCATGTGTTATTACGTGGAGAAATTAAAGACATCTTCTGACGAGTCATTTTAAGCGGTATCGACCTAGATATATATATTCTTTTCGTTTTATTTATGTCATTCTTACTAAATATAGGTAATATTTAATATTTATCATTTAACAAAAGTAACGCATTATATAGTAATAATATTATGTTTATTTTACATTTGTAAATTATTAATCTTGAAAATAAATATATTTGACTAGCATAGAAAGCTAAGTAACTAATTCATGTTTATTGGTCAAATTAAATAGTCAAAATAAATAAATTCATGTTTATTGATTGAAAACTTGACTTCAAAAAAAAGTAAGAATAGAATAAAACTTGCTTAATTTCGTAATACACATAAAATCTAAAATAATGACATATAAATAAGATCGGAGAGAGTATAAGTTAATTCTCTATTTGTATCATACAAATAGAGAATCAAGATTTTATTAATGATTTTTTTTATGTAAAGCGCTGCCAAGGCAGCGATTTCACTTTAATTTTTTTTAATTTTCTTACATAAATCGCTGGCAATTTCGCCAATCTTTTTGTAAATTTTTTTTAATTGTGTCGTAAAGAGCTGCAATTGCAGCGCTTTTTTTTTCTAAAAAAATCAATATTGTAAATCGTCTATGCATGACTTTATTGATTTTCTTTTTTTTTTTCTTTTTGAACAAATTTTTAGTGGATTTTTTTATAAAATTGAAACTTCTTTTTTTACGTAAGAAAATTAAAAAAAAAAATTAAACTGTAATCGCTGCCTTGGCAGAGATTTGCTGTAAAAAAAAAATTATTTTAAAAAAGTGAATTGTACAAATTGGTGCTATAGCAGCGATTTTCCTTAACGTCGGCAAACAAAATCACTACATCCTAAGCGATTTTACCGTTTTGGTTATAAAAAAATTTCATATACCTTTTTTATTTTTTGTTAATATTTTTCACCCTTTAGGCTCTGGACTTGCATGAATTACAATATTCTTCCTATTTTACTCTTGTGAATAATTAGCTTTGAAAGTATATGTTTGATCAACCTAGAAAATTAAGTGAATAATTTATGTTCATTAATTTAATTAATTAATCAAAATAAATTAATTAATATTTTCTTGACGAATTCCTATTTGATTTTTTAATTTAATTCAAAATTTTCACGCTCCATGTTTCAGTCTTTTCTTGACGAGTTTTGTAATAAGCTATATACAAGAAAAGTTGTAGTTATAAAGAAATCAACGTAGTACAAAATTGAAAATTGTATTTCATTAAGTAAATAGATATAAGGGTTTAACAACAAAACAAACTAATTAAATGTTAGCTTACAACCCTTGAAACAGTAATAATAATAATAATAATAATAATAATAATAATAATAATAATAATAATAATAATAATAATAATAATAATAATAATAAAACAATACTACAACAAGAATCATCAACCACATACATAATAAGAGAGAATAGACAAACAAAAATTTGGATACAACGATGAAATAACTATAGATAATACAAATTTGGATATTCATTAAACTATATATAGTGAATATCCTGATACTATATTGCCTAATTCTTGTTTCTAGGTACATCATCTATGACAAACACGCCTATTGAAACCCTTCATGGAGGCGTATATCGGTGCTCAATCCTTTTATAACGAGGCGTATATAGGTGCTAAAAGAAAATAAAATTAGATTATGTATTTTAATTGTCTAAATCTATGTAAAACTAAAAAATAAATATTCAAATATTATTGTCATTCTTAGTGTTGAATTGATTTGCTTTTTGCATATTATTAATTTGATTTTTATTATAAACTTTATTAAAATTACCAACATGTATGGACTATAATCTTTATTTGATTATTAAGAATTCTAACTTCCAAACATAAAATAAATATAGTAAAAGATAAAAACTGTGAAAAAAGTATAAGACATATTTATTAATTATATCAAAGTAAGTATTTTTACGTATAAAATAAAAACTTTAATTTATATATATAATGTCGGGTTGATTTGGTATCGGGTTGATTTATTATAGTTGAAACCAACCCAACCCAAATATAGTCGGGGTTTTTTTTTCCAACACAAAATCGAGTCAAACCAAACCACTAGTCAGGTTTTTTTCCAATTTGACTAGGTCTGCGGGTTTAGTTCAATTTTCGATTTGATTTTATACACTCAATTTTGATTTTTGTGATCTGTAGTAAGAGATATAGAGCAAGTCTTTTTTCCATTAAACTTATTTATTTTATTGTATTTTTGTAGGAAAGAAGGGGACCTTGTGTAATTTTTTTTATTTAGATTTGATGTATCTTTGTTAAAAAAGTGGGTTACATACACTCCTATTATCATATAAATGTGAATTACTTTATAATGAGCGATATATAAATTTTAATAAATTATAAAATTGAGGAGAGTATATCAAGACTTTTTAGGGACTTGCGTATTTAGATATTTTAGAGATTCTGTTAATTAAATGTCACGATCCAAAACGAGCCGCGAGTGGAACCCACACTTATCCTACTATGTGAGCGAACCAACCAATCTAAACCCAAACATTTCAACCATAATAAACAGAATATAATGCGGAAGACTTAAAACTCAATAACATAACCAATAATTAACTTCTAAAATTCAAAACTTATTATTATCCCCAAAATCTGGAAGTCATCATCACAAGAACATCTATCCTCAATTTACTAAATCTAAGAGTATCTAAGAAGCTAAAATAAGTAAAAGAGATGGTCAATGTCCGAACTTCAAGACATCAAGACGCGAAGGAAAGAATCCAGTCCGAGCTAGGAACAATAGTTCACCCTGAAGTCTGATTATGCTGAAGTCTGGCTAGAGTTGGGGTTGAGTCGAAGTCGATGGCACGTTTGCTGCACTCCGCAAATAACAAAGAAAGAAACATACAAGTAGGGGGTCAGTACAAGGCACAAGTACTGAGTAGATATCATCGGCCAACTCAAAATAGAAAGCAATATATATCAGATAATAACATAAAATCGACTACCATACTCAACAGATAACAACAACAAGTACCATAACCATTGGCCACAACCCAAGCACATCTATGAGGACTCACGCCTCCATACTATACTCATTTGGGAAATAGTTTTTTTAAACCTTAGTATATTAAATAATTCAAGATTCATTCTTTTTACTATCCTGGTGTCGGAACGTGACACTCCGATCCTCCTCATACTATCCTGGTGTCGGAACGTGACACTCCGATCCTCCTCATACTATCCTGGTGTCGGAACGTGACACTCCGATCCTCTACTATCCTGGTGTCGGAACGTGACACCCGATCCACTACTACTATCATGGTGTCGAAACGTGACACCCGATCCACTACTACTATCCTGGTGTCGGAACTTGACACCCGATCCACTACTACTATCCTGGTGTCGGAACGTGACACCCGATCCACTACTACTATCCTGGTGTCGGAACGTGACACCCGATCCACTAATACATCCTGGTGTCGGAACGTGACACTCGATCCATTAACCTCATTCTTTTAGTTCATCAAGCCTTCTTTTATACCAAGGCATCATCATTAACAGAGAGGGTTTTAGGTTTAAGCTTCACAACCTCATCTTTTCAACCCATTACAATGACATAATCACATCATGCAAGCATACAATTAAGCATATAGAAGACTTTACAATACTACCAATACATATCATTCGCTATTAAGGGTTTACTATGAAATAGCATAAACCATAACCTACCTCCACCGAAGAACCGAAGTCAAGCAACTACTTCTCCAATGTCTTTCCTTTCCTTATTGCCTCCGAACCCTTCCAATCTATCAAGTATATATATACATAAGGCGTAAGTTAACAAAATCATAAACACTCCAATTATTCTGTGTCTAGCCTATACCCGTCAATTCACCTAATTGTATAATCATTTTAATAAAATTCAAACCCAAGGTAAGTCTAGATTCCTTCTATTATCACAATTTTAATTGTATTCAAATGATACAATAAACCTAATATTTAATTACTCATCTCAATATATCTATACCTAGTTTATAAGATAGAGAACTAAGTAAAGTAATTAAAGGTGAACGCTACTGGAATTGAAACAATTATACTTTAATTGTCCAAATCGTGAGCATATACTACTTATGTATAGTACACTTAAACATTTGCTGCCAAACTACCATTCTAAATTTTTATTCAATTGCATACAATTCAACTCCACTAACTTATTAATATTAAACTATTTACATGGAGTAATAATGAAAAAGGCAAATTGAAACTTATCTATCATCGTTATTCCATCACCCCTCTATTACTATTACACAATTATTGATTTCTTATTTATATACCACCACTAATTGTCAAAATAATATTTTACGAAAAAAGAGTACAAACCTTAGCGATATGAACGCCTCTAGGTGGTTTCCGCCACAAATCCTCTTCTCCTCCACTCCTTTTTTTTTCCTGATTACTTATTACCCTAGTTATTATACTCATCTAATTATAATAGTGATAAAAGTGACCCACTATTAATTATAATATTATTTTCTTAACCACTAACTAAATAAATTAGTAAAACTACCCCACTAATTTCATAATTATAATTATGAATAGTCCAAAACACCCACTTAATTCTATCGTAAAGAATTTTCTAATATAAAAAGTTCTCGTGCTCAAAACGACCAAAAATGGTCGTTACATTAAAGTAGAAGAGTAGGTGAATATTGGTATGTTGAAAACATGTGTTATTTATACTCATGAATAGAATAATTAAGTAGTATATAATTGTTTAGTTAAACGTGCATGCATATATATATATATATGCATTTCATGACATATATGATAATATAATAATAATATTATCCAATCTCACCATTTATTTAATATAATATTACATGATAATTAATTTATTTATTTAGGTGTGTGTGAGTGAGTGAGTGATGATGGAGTAGTCCTAGGTAATAGTGAGGGTTGCTAGAGATGTAAGTATCCCAAAAATTGCTGCCAAAGTTTGACCAACCACATTCTCAAGTAAGTTTCCAATAAGGATAACGGGAGCTACAAGGTTTCCTGTGGTTGGAGTCAAAGTGCAATTAGCAATTGGGAGAGGAATCCTTGCAATACATGTTCCTGACAAAAGACTTGCATTGGTGGACACTGCAGCATTAATAATGCCTTGACTATTTGTGGACACTTGAGCAATCGTTGTGTTGCCACAAATAATCGTTACATTTGCTCCACTCACTCCGGGGCCTGGGGCATTACTTCCAGGTACGGAGCAAGACAAACTCCCCAATATACTTAAATTAACAACACGATCAACAACAGGTGGTACAATCGGTGGTACTTGACCAACAACAGGTGGTACAATCGGTGGTACTTGACCAACAACAGGTGGTACAATCGGTTGGCCAAGAATAGGGCTAAGAATGGAACCAACAATTGGACTGAGAATAGAACCAACAATCGGTAATTGGCCAAGACCAACAGGTGGTACTTGACCAACGGGTGGTACAATACGTGGTGCAGGTTGCCCCAAAATGGGACCCACAAAGGGAATGGGACCCAAAATGGGACGAACAATGAGACCCAAACCTTGAGCATGGGCTAGAGGACTGATGGTGATGATGAAAAGCAGAACAACAAGGGAAACAACACACATTTTTGAAGACATGATGATTTGATAATATTTTTTTCTGTTCAATATCCCCTTTTTATAGTGCTCCTTTTTATTTACTTCACCCCTACCTTAACTTACCCAACCCCCCAACCTATATAAATGATTAAATATATTATCTTTCATCCCTAAATAACATTATTAAAGACTTACAATATCTCCCTATATCATCATTAGTTAGGCTGAAACTCATCAACTTGAACAACATTGGACCATACAAATTAATTAATTCAATATCATTTTGACTTGTCATAAGAAGAAATTTTTTTTGTAAGCTGAGGCCAAAAGGCCTTTGGTTTGCCCATAGGATCTATTTTGATGGAATAAATAACTCCACTTGGTTTGGGTGTCAAAAAAAAAAACAATAAAAATAACAACAACAAAAGAAGATTTTTGAAAATAGTTGTGTGATTGTTAATCACTTCATTAAAAAAAATTTAATGTTATATCATGTTTTTAATTATAATAAACATAATAATAATAATAATGATGATGATGATAATAATAATAATCAAGGGCAAAAAGCTAATCTACTTGGTCAACATAAAATGACTTAATTTTAAGTTGAAAAAAAAACACCCCTTAACCTATCTTTTAGATTTTGGCATAAAATAAGTCATTTTGGACTTAAAATAAGTCACTTTGATAATTGTCAAACACTCAAATAAATCAAAAACTGAATTTTAAGTCAGTTTGACCAGCTTTTAAGTCCATTCCAATAGGCTCTAAGTGTGTAAATGACTTTTCGATACAAGTTCAAGGTGTAATTTATGTCTTTTCCCTTTGAAATACCATCACAATACTTTATTTCTCACGCCATGTATTCAATGATATAATAAAAATATATATATTAAATATTGAATAAGAAATTTATGGGTGCCTCGACTATGTTAAAAAAAGACATATGTCTTAGGTCCCCCAAATTTAAGGGGCCTCATTTTTAATAATAATAGGTTATAAGTTATTGGGTTTTAACAAATATTGAATACTATTTGTAAAAAAAAAAGTAAATTTTTTCATGAAAAATAAAGGAATTATAGAAGAAATTTGACATGTTTGAAGTAATATATCTCATGAAAAATAATTTAAAATAAGAACGATTATATTATCAATTGAAAACTACAAGAAATCAATTATATAAAGTTATTGACGATTCAAGTTTAATGATCTATTTGATTTTTATTTTAGACCGTTAATATACTTAAGCCGCTCCTAAAGAAATTTTGGTATTTTTTCAAAGAATGATGTAACATAAAAGTTATAATAGAATATGTATTTAACTTTATCAGAAAATATCAAGAGAATGTGGGATGAATGCGTGAGTTAATTTGACAAAGTTTTATCATTCATTACAATATTATTAAAATTAATAATCTATCTTATTTAATGGCTCAATAAGTGAATGAAAAGACATGTTAAAATTAATGTAATTAAGTATTTTACTTTTACAAATTATGACTTACCCGACCTAACTTAGTACCATAAGATATATGTAACTCCTACTATAGCTTGCCAAACTATATATGCTTTGAAGACCTTTACTATTAAAATAAATTATCATAAGATAAGGTGAACAAAATTTAACTTTGGTGTTATTTTATGGAAAGAAATTTTTATCTTTGGGTTCACTAGAGCAGGTAAAAAAAGGTGCTTAATCTATCAACCCAATTCATGCATATATATCGAGTTCGAAGTCTAAAGGCTAAAAAAAATATCAAAAATTTCAAAGGTGTACATCAATTTTTTTTAACCAAAAGGACAAAATTGCTATGTCAAAAGCAATTTTGTTTTCACGGCGTTAAATGAAATTGTTAAATCGCTGACCTACCAGCGATTTTGTTCATATCTTATTTCCTATTTTTTAAAAAGAAAATCGCTGGAATTTTTTTTTTATGTGGAAATGTTCATTTTTTTCCACTGCCTTTGCCATCTATTAAAATACAATATTTTAAAAAAAAATAGAGCTGCCAATTATTTTTAAAGAAATTATTTAATGTTGTTTTTTTAAAATAATTAAAATCAGTATTTTTATTTTAAAAAAGGTTTTTTTCTTTTTAATTAAAAAAAATACTTCTAGTAAAAAAATATTTTACGAATATCGTTGCCAATTGTTTTTTAAAAAAAGTCGTTTCAATTTTGGTGATTTTCTTTTTTGATTTTAATCAAAATTAAAATTGCATTAAAATTTTTGGTAAAGATTTCACTTTTTTTTTATAGAAATTCCATTTTTTAAAAATCACTGCAATGCAGCATTTATTTATTAAAAATAAAAAATAAAAATAAAAAACAGCGATTTGGTGAAAGTTTTTTCTTGGCAATATTTTTCGTGATTTTTTTTATAAAAAATCGTTGCTCGGTGGAAGTTTTTTTTAAAAATAAATTAGTGCCAATTTTTTTTAAAAAAAAATTGTATAATTATTTTTTAAAATTGATTACCACATTTAAAATGAATTTTTAAAAAATAATTGCCAGCAATATTTTAATAAAAGTTATTTAACTAATGAGTTGTCAAGTTTTTTAAAAAGAAAGAAAGAAAAAAAAATCCAGACAAATCGCTGCCATATGCCAAAAAGTATAATAATTTTCCACTTAAATCGCTGTAGGCAGCGATATTAAAAAAAAATTAAAAAAAAAATGGTGCATTTAAAGCGATTTTATTTTTATAAAATTTTTTTTGCCAAAAACGCTCCCCATGCAACGATTTTCTTTGGAAATATCGTTGGTAGGTCAGCGATTTTGAGCTTTTAACAGACTTAACATCGTGAAAACAAAATTGCTTCTGATATAGCGATTTAGCGCTTTTAGTTTAAAAAAACTTAATGTACCCCTTTGAAATTTTTGATTTTTTTTTTTACCCTTTAAGATTCGGACTCCATATATATCATCAACGAATCGATTTTAAAGAATCTTGGGAATTCTTTTAATTATGTTTATGAAAATATATTTATACACAGAGTGGTATTTCATTGGTTCATAGCTAGATTTATTTTTGGATTCAATGAATTTTGACGTTTCGTATTATGGTAATTAATACACCTATTTTCAGCTAGACCTATAATTTAGTACTCATTATTAAAATGCAAGTTGTTATTTGTAAAATAAAATTATATAATGTTGTTGACAATATGCTAGTTATTAACCAATGAAATACCTCTCTATGTATAAATATATTTTTCATAAACATAATTAAAATACTTCCCAACATTCTTTAAAATTGATCCGTTCATGATATATATGAAGTTTTGAAACCTAAAAGGTAAAAAAAGTCAAAAATTTAAAAAGGGTACATTAATTTTTCTTTTTTTAACCAAAAGGGCTAAATCGCTATATCAGAGGCGATTTTGTTTTCACGGTGTTAAGTCTGTTAAAAGCTCAAAAGCGCTGACCTACCAGCGATATTTCCAAAGAAATCGCTATATGGGTAGCATTTTTGGAAATTTTTTAAAAAAATAAAATTGCTTTTAACTGTAGCGTTTTTTTTTTTAATATCGCTGCCTAAAAAGCGATTTAAGTGGGAAATTATTATACTTTTTTGAAAATGGTAGCGATTTGTGTGGAATATTTTTTATTTCTTTATTTTTCAAAATCTTGGCAACTCGTAGTTAAATAACTTTTATTAAGAAATTGCTGGCAATTATTTTTAAAAAGTTTATTTTGAATGTTGGTAATCAATTATAAAAAATAATTATACAATTTTTTTAAAAAAATTGGCACTGATTTATTTTTTAAAAAAACTTCCACCAAGCAACGATTTTTATAAAAAAAAAATCACAAAAATAGCTGCCAAGAATTTTTTTTCACTAAAACGCTGTTTTTTAATTTTTCTTTTTAATATAGAAATGTTGTATTGCAGTGATTTTAAAAAAAAGAGAAAATTATATATAATAGCAAACTAATAACCTAAAATAAATGGAGTAGCTAGGGTTTGATTTAATTGTGCTCCATAGCAAACGTTTGCAAAAAATTGTCAGGCGCCTCTCTCCCAAATATCTCGCTCGCCACTCTCCTCCAATCTCTCATTCGCTTCCTCACTTTTTATACAAACACAAGTGTATAAAAATTGTTTCTAATTGTATAAAGTAGAGAAAATTGTATAAATATATTTTTGTTCCCCTCTCTCCTCTCTTCCAGATCTCGCTCGCCACTCTTCCAAATCTCACTCGCCATCCTCGCCTTTCTCACTTATACAAACAGAAGCGAAATGTATAAATTACGAATCTGTTTGTATAAAGCGTGAGAAAATTGTATATATACATGCAAGTACATATATTTTCGTCCTATACACGTATAATTATACAATAAAAACACTTCCCTGCCCAGTTTCTTTTGCCTTTCTTTCTTTCTTTCTCGTTTTATACAATTTTCAAATTATATCTAATTTCTCTCTTTCTCGTTTTAAGTCAAGTTATCGTTACATATATCGAAATGAAGTGAGTTCAAACTTTAGTTAAGTTTTTTTTAACTGTTTTGTTGTTAAACAAATTTTAAAATGAAAATGCTAAACCTTTTTCACAATTATGTTTTATTGTTTTATATCAATATCTAGTCGATGATAACCACAATTTTAATATAAATAATGTAACAAGGTAACTTCATTCTGAAATTCAAGTATTGATATTTTTGAGAAAATATTTATTTATAAATTGTAAAGCATTCATAATCTAATATTTAATATACTTCTTACTCTCGACGAATGACACTAATTTATCATGATTCAAAATTGTAAGAAGTAAAAATCAAGACTAAAAAGTGCAACTCGCTATTATATGAAGGTCAATCTGTAGTTTATCTATTGTGGAAGTTTTCCAAGTATATGATATATAATTCTATGATAAATTAATTTTTGATCCCATATATTTATACTATTTTAAAATTTATCCCGTTTATCGGTTATATATTTTCTTAAACTACAATTACGCGATCATTATTTATCAATTTTACTTCTGGTATTTTTGACGTTGGATTCTGGATCACCCAAAAAATAGTTTGCTATAGCACACGAAAATCGTCGAAATGGGTGGTATGCACGCTTCGGGGCTCATTTTACCTTGTAAATAGGTCAGACTGGCCGTGAGAGGCAACCAGATGCATAACTAAGGTCTTGAAGGATGTCCACAATTTTTTTTGGAATTTTTGATGTCAAAATCTGGATCATCAAAAAATAGTTTGCTATAGCACACGAAAATCGTCTAAATGGGGGTTATGCACACTTCGTGGCTCGTTTGACCTTAAAAATGGGTCGGACTAGCCATGAGGGCCAACAGGCTGCATAGGCAAGGTCTTGACGAGCGTCCACAAAATTTTTTGGAATTATGGACATCGGAATCCGGATCACCCAAAAAATGGTTTGCTATAGCACACGAAAATCGTCTAAATGGGGGGTATGCACGCTTCCGGGCTTGTTTGACCTTAAAAATGGATCGGACTAGCCGTGAGGGCCAACGGGCTGCATAGACAAAGTCTTGACGGACGTCCACAAATTTTTTTTGAACTTTTGATGTCGAAATCTGATTCACCCAAAAAATGGTTTGCTATAGCACGCGAAAATCGTCTAAATGTGGGGTATGCGGGCTTCGGGACTCGTTTGACCTTTAAAATGGGTCGCATTGGCCGTGAGGGCCAATCGGATGCATAGAAAAGGTCTTAACGGACGTCCACAAAAACTTTTGGCATTTTTGACGTTGGAATCTGGATAACCCAAAAAATGGTTTGCTATAGCACACGAAAATCGTTGAAATAGGGGGTATGCGTGCTTCGGGGCCCGTTTGACCTTGAAAATGAGACGGACTGCCCGTGAGGGCCAACCGGCTACATAGAAAAGGTCTTAAACGATGTCTACAAAATATTTTGGCATTTTTGACGTCGCAGTCCGGATCACCCAAAAAATGATTTGCTATAGCATACGAAAATTATCAAAATTGGGGGTATGCACGTTTCGGGGCTCAATTTACCTTGAGAATGGGTCGAACTGGCCTTGAGAGCGAACCGGCTGCACAGCCAACGTCTTGATGGACGTCCACAAAATTTTTTGGAACTTTTGATGTCAGAATCTGGATCACTCGAAAAATGGTTTGCTATAGCACACGAAAATCATCTAAATGAGGTATGCGTGCTTCGGGGCTCGTTTGACCTTGAAAGTGGGTTGGAATGGCCGTGAGGGCCAACCGACTGCATAGGCAAGGTCTTGACAGGCATCCACAAAAAAATTGGCATTTTTTATGTCGGAACCTGGATTATCCAACAAATGGTTTGCTATTGCACACGAAAATCATCGAAATGTGGGGTATGAGCGCTTCGGGGCTAGTTTGACCTTGAAAATAGGTCGTACTGGCCATGAGATCCAATTGGATGCATATCAAAGGTCTTGACGGACGTCCACGAAATTTTTTGGAATTATATACATCGGAGTTTGGATCACCAAAAAATTAGTTTGTTATAGCATACAAAAATCGTCTTAATTGGGGGGTATGCGCGCTTCGAGGATCGTTTGACCTTGAAAATGGGTCATACTGGCCGTGAGGGCCAACCGTCTGCATATACAAGGTCTTGACGGACGTACACAAAATTTTTTGGAACTTTTGATGTCAGAATCTGGATCATCGCTTCGGGGCTCATATGACCTTGAAAATGGGATGGACTGCCCGTGAGGGCCAACCGACTGCATAGACAAGGTCTTAAATGACATTCACAAAATTTTTGGTATATTTGACGTCTTAGTCCGGATCACCCGAAAATCGTCTAAATGGGGTATGTGTGTTTCGGGGCTAGTTTGACCTTGAAAATGGGTCGGACTGGCCGTAAGGGCCAATCAGCTGCATAAGCAAGGTCTTGACGGACATCCACAAAAAATTTGGTATTTTTTAACGTCGGAACCTGGATCACCCAAAAAATGATTTGTTATTGCACACGAAAATCGTTGAAATGGGGGGTATGCGCGCTTCGGGGCTAGTTTGACCTTAAAAATGGGTCGGACTGGCCGTGAGAGACAACCGGCTGCACAACCAATGTCTTGACGGATGTCCACAAAAATTTTTGAAACTTTTGATGTCAGAATCCGGATCACCAGAAAAATAGTTTGCTATAGCACACGAAAATCATCTAAATGGGTTATGCTCGTTTCGGGTCTCGTTTGACCTTGAAAAATGAGCCCCGAAGCATGTATACCCCCTAATGAAATACCACTCTATGTATAAATATTTTTATAAACATAATTAAAAGAATTCCCAATATTCTTTAAAATTGATCCGTTGATAATATATATGGAGTCCGAAGCTTAAAGGGTAAAAAAAATAAAAATTCAAAAGGGATACATTAATTTTTCTTTTTTAAACTAAAAGCGCCTTTTTTTTTATCTGCTCTAGTGAACCCAAAGATAAAAATTTCTTTCCATACAATAACACCAAAGTTAAATCTTGTTCACCTTATCCTATGATAATTTATTTTAATAGTATATAGTTTGGCAAGCTATAGTAGGAGTTACATATATAGAGAAAGCTATTATCTTATGGTACTAAGTTAGGTTGGGTAAGTCATAATTTGTAAAAGTAAAATACTTAGTTACATTAATTTTAACACGTCTTTTCGCTCACTTATTGAGCCATTAAATAAGATAGATTATTATTTTTAATAATATTGTAATGAATGATAAAACTTTGTCAAATTAACTCACGCATTCATCCCACATTCTCTTGATATTTTCTGATAAAGTTAAATACATATTCTATTATAACTTTTATGTTACATCATTCTTTGAAAAAATACCAAAATTTCTTTAGGAGCGGCTTAAGTATATTAACGGTCTAAAATAAAAATTAAATAGATCATTAAACTTGAATCGTCAATAACTTTATATAAATTGATTTCTTGTAGTTTTCAATTGATAATATAATCGTTCTTATTTTAAATTATTTTTCATGAGATATATTACTTCAAACATGTCAAATTTCTTCTATAATTCCTTTATTTTTCATGAAAAAATTTACTTTTTTTTTTACAAATAGTATTCAATATTTGTTAAAACCCAATAACTTATAACCTATTATTATTAAAAATGAGGCCCCTTAAATTTGGGGGACCTAAGACATATGTCTTTTTTTAACATAGTCGAGGCACCCATAAATTTCTTATTCAATATTTAATATATATATTTTTATTATATCATTGAATACATGGCGTGAGAAATAAAGTATTGTGATGGTATTTCAAAGGGAAAAGACATAAATTTCACCTTGAACTTGTATCGAAAAGTCATTTACACACTTAGAGCCTATTGGAATGGACTTAAAAGCTGGTCAAACTGACTTAAAATTCAGTTTTTGATTTATTTGAGTGTTTGACAATTATCAAAGTGACTTATTTTAAGTCCAAAATGACTTATTTTATGCCAAAATCTAAAAGATAGGTTAAGGGGTGTTTTTTTTTCAACTTAAAATTAAGTCATTTTATGTTGACCAAGTAGATTAGCTTTTTGCCCTTGATTATTATTATTATCATCATCATCATTATTATTATTATTATGTTTATTATAATTAAAAACATGATATAACATTAAATTTTTTTTAATGAAGTGATTAACAATCACACAACTATTTTCAAAAATCTTCTTTTGTTGTTGTTATTTTTATTGTTTTTTTTTTTGACACCCAAACCAAGTGGAGTTATTTATTCCATCAAAATAGATCCTATGGGCAAACCAAAGGCCTTTTGGCCTCAGCTTACAAAAAAAATTTCTTCTTATGACAAGTCAAAATGATATTGAATTAATTAATTTGTATGGTCCAATGTTGTTCAAGTTGATGAGTTTTAGCCTAACTAATGATGATATAGAGAGATATTGTAAGTCTTTAATAATGTTATTTAGGGATGAAAGATAATATATTTAATCATTAATATAGGTTGGGGGGTTGGGTAAGTTAAGGTAGGGGTGGAGTAAATAAAAAGGAGCACTATAAAAAGGGGATATTGAACAGAAAAAAATATTATCAAATCATCATGTCTTCAAAAATGTGTGTTGTTTCCCTTGTTGTTCTGCTTTCCATCATCACCATCAGTCCTCTAGCCTATGCTCAAGGTTTGGGTCTCATTGTTCGTCCCATTTTGGGTCCCATTCCCTTTGTGGGTCCCATTTTGGGGCAACCTGCACCACGTATTGTACCACCCGTTGGTCAAGTACCACCTGTTGGTCTTGGCCAATTACCGATTGTTGGTTCTATTCTCAGTCCAATTGTTGGTTCCATTCTTAGCCCTATTCTTGGCCAACCGATTGTACCACCTGTTGTTGGTCAAGTACCACCGATTGTACCACCTGTTGTTGGTCAAGTACCACCGATTGTACCACCTGTTGTTGATCGTGTTGTTAATTTAAGTATATTGGGGAGTTTGTCTTGCTCCGTACCTGGAAGTAATGCCCCAGGCCCCGGAGTGAGTGGAGCAAATGTAACGATTATTTGTGGCAACACAACGATTGCTCAAGTGTCCACAAATAGTCAAGGCATTATTAATGCTGCAGTGTCCACCAATGCAAGTCTTTTGTCAGGAACATGTATTGCAAGGATTCCTCTCCCAATTGCTAATTGCACTTTGACTCCAACCACAGGAAACCTTGTAGCTCCCGTTATCCTTATTGGAAACTTACTTGAGAATGTGGTTGGTCAAACTTTGGCAGCAATTTTTGGGATACTTACATCTCTAGCAACCCTCACTATTACCTAGGACTACTCCATCATCACTCACTCACTCACACACACCTAAATAAATAAATTAATTATCATGTAATATTATATTAAATAAATGGTGAGATTGGATGATATTATTATTATTCTTATTATTATATATGTCATGAAATGCATATATATATATGCATGCACGTTTAACTAAACAATTATATACTACTTAATTATTCTATTCATGAGTATAAATAACACATGTTTTCAACATACCAATATTCACCTACTCTTCTACTTTAATTAACAGAATCTCTAAAATATCTAAATACGCAAGTCCCTAAAAAGTCTTGATATACTCCTCCTCAATTTTATAATTTATTAAAATTTATATATCGCTCATTATAAAGTAATTCACGTTTATATGATAATAGGAGTGTATGTAACCCACTTTTTAAACAAAGATACATCAAATCTAAATCAAAAAAATTATACAAGGTCCCCCTTCTTTCCTAAAGGTCAATTAGTCAAGTAAAGGGGGTGTTTTTAAGGTTGTCAACAGTTCAAGGATGAAACTAATTAATAAGTCACACTAAGTTTAAAGGTAGGATTGTTTATGGTTATGGTTAAAAAATCGATATTTGGTGTGGTTTGATTAGGTTTGGTTTCAAATTTTGAAAATCAATACTATTTGGTTTGATTTTCTTTTTACTAAAAAAACCTCAAAAACAACCAACCTAAATCGAAAAATTATATATATAATTATAATTATTTGTATATTATTCATAAATAAAATATAAAAAATTTGTTAAATTTTAATTAACTTAAGTCTTAACTTTACCATTTTCTCAAGCCCAACACTTAAATTTTAGTTCAACTATTAAAACCCTAAGACCAAGTTCATCAAAATCTATTACTTTAATCTTTACCTATCCTATGTTACATTAAATGGTCACACTTTATCTTAATTGAATCACATTATCGTGTAATAATAACTCTAGTAATATAATGCTAAATTGAATCTATAATAACTTTCTCGTGTATTGTTCATGTATTGATGTCTGTGTCTATCGAGATGTGTATACTTTCAACAAATGTTATTCATTACTTTCAAATTCTAAAAACCAAAAAACTCAAACAAATCGACAACAACCAAACCAACAATTATTTTTTAAAATTTGTTTTGATTTAATTTTAAAAATTTAAAAATCAGCTAAATTAATTTGATTTAGATTTAACCAATAATCAATTCAAATCGAACCATCAACACCCCTATTTAAAGGTGTTTCCAATACTTCTGTTATTTTTGTTAATGTGAGCGATTTTGTGGGATAGCATTTTTAATATAAATTATTATTTTTCCTTTTGTTTGTAGCCACGGTGGTACATACTATGCTATTACGTAGAAAAACATAGAAGAAATAATCTATATATATATATATTTGCAAGGTCTACCCTTGTCTAGTGGAGTTTCTTGGATTCTTCACATTTTTATTGATTATGCATCTTGTTAAGCAAATTTTAATTGACTTCACCTCTTAAAATAACGCAATAACTCAGGAACTATCACAGGGATCAAAATTAAAATAACGCGATAACTCAATAACTAAAATGCCACTTTTTCCTAGTATATATTAGGCGTAATATATAAACATGACCCTTAACTTCACCCGACAACTATCCAACTTTGAGTGTGCACAAGTAGACACTTAAACTTGTATAAATTGAATAAGTAAAAACCATGTCCTACATGGCATAGTTCACGTAGGATGCCACATAAGACGTAAAATTTGTTATATAGGGTGTGATGTAAGACGAATATGTCTATTTGTTCAATTTTGTACAAGTTTAAGTGTTTACTTGTGCACATTCAAAGTTAAAAGTCATAGTTGTTAGATGATGTTAAATTAAGGATCATGTTTATGTATTATGCCTATATATTATGAATACAACTTGTTTGATATATCGACCTTATTCTAACAAAAAAGTTAATGCTAGTCATTAGAATTTGTTGTGAACATCGACTCTATTCTAGTTCTAATATTAACACACACAAAAAAAAGGACTTGATATACCTCACTTCTCATTTTCTTCTTCAACACTTGCATTACCTTCCTTTGGTACAATATCGATTTCAAACATCTTGATACAAGTTGTAAAATCTTCTGATTTGATATCATCAATATTCCTGCGTGATTCAGTAGAATTGTTCGTTTCATCTTCAATATTATTAATAAACTCACTGCTAAGCATTTCCGCTTTATCAAGTTCATGCAGCTTCTCCAGGGCTTCAATAGCAGTCTTTGTAGCCCATCCGACATAGATCATGTACCTTGAAGAGTATTAAGGCAATATACTGAAAACTTGAGAACTTCCGCCATTGTAATTTAACCATGCATGTTAGATGATAGTTTTAGATCAACGCGATATTAAAAAAAAAAATACCTTTCAAGATCTATTCCAGCAGAGAGGAATGCTGATTTTATACTAGATTCCGAATCAAAACAGGAATTCATAATGGTATCAGACAAGTATCCTCCCCATTTAGCCATTTCAAGGAGAAAGTGGATATCAAGAGTAAGCTGTTTAAGATTCAAAATTCGAAAAGTTTCTTCTTTATCCATATTCGTATACATCATCTCCATCAGCTCAATGAATACATCTTTTAACCATTTCATTTCGATAAGAGTGTCATCAGCATGCTCTTTTAGATTCCTTAACGCGAAATACAATTCCTGGTAAGAAGTTTAGAATAAATACTTATTGAGGAGAGATGACATAGTGAAATAGTTTTAGTTATCCTTATTAATGCTTTCTTAAGGGGTGTGTAAACGAAAAAGAGGACAAAATATTTGAGATCGCAAGGAAAACATACCTGGTAAGAAATAGAGGGCTGTAAATCGGTGCTACAGCTATGTTCACTATCAAGTGGCCAGGATTTAAGAATTAATTGCTTGCAGAATTGAGATCTTAGCCGACTAAAGTTGTCGTTAATAAAGAGCTCACAATAATCAATCTCAAACTCCAAGTGGTGGGTGTCACAGAACGCCCTACGAATCATACTGGAGAAGAATTGTGAAAGTTTTGATAAATTAGAAATAAGAGAAACTTGTTGTTCTACTGACTCTGCAATATTGATTCTTGAATCGACTTCCTCAATTTCTGTCTGATTTGTCGTCGCTTTCCAAAATAGAAGTATACTCTGTAAAAAGATCTAGAAGGCCTCTTAGAAGTAAGCCTTCCATATGTAGTTGAATTAGCGGAGAAACTTCTTCAAGTATGGCCTACAATAAAACGACAGATAGCCATTATCTTCTTGCTTTACATCTTAAAGGGTACTCAGAGATAGACATGATCGGGTAGTGTAAACAAGTAAAACAAAATTATAGCTATAGCTATAGAAATATGGCTTCAATTTACAAACCGGATTTCTTAACTATGAAATTTTTCTATAAACAAACCTGATTTAGTGTTATGAACTTTCGACCACTGTTGGTAAGCAGACAATAGTCTGATAGCGGCTGGCCAGTGTTGGTGGGATAACTATCAGGCGATAAAATTCCTGATACTAGATATCTTCCCAGAACCCAAGTCTCGCATGATGTAAAGATACCGATCACTTTCTTTAAGTGTTGTACATGGATCTGTAAGACCTCGTGTATACAGGGACGGATATGTTCTATCAAAGACGATTGCAATTTTATTCCTTGTGCCTCTAACAAAGAGTAATATGCCATTGTGGACTGTATAGCCTCTACTGCTGTTGATAGGCCAGTACTTGGCTCTACCATGGATATAACATAATTATTGAAGCAAACAGAAAAGATTGCAGTTTGTTCCATCACCCACCGATGTAATTCCGACTCATAAGATGAATTCTCACCATGCAACAGGGTGAAACTTTTAGCTGCTTGGGAGATCATTGAAAATAAAAACTTAGAGACTTCTCGAAGATATAGTTCGTGTGTATAGACCTTGGCAAAAAACATGTCATGTGTGCCATCTGCAATACGTGATTGATAATACTTCAGCAATAATTCAGTTGCAAGATCATTTTCACCAATTCTACGGAGTCCAACCAATGCTTTCTGCAGTTCAGGTGCAGAAACGCGAGGATTCTTAGCTATTACTGTCAACTGATCTACAATCATACACGTCTTCTCTGATATTTTAGAGTTATAACACATCAATTCATCCGTTAAAGGATTCTCCGTCAACTGACTATCTTTGAAGAACTCAGCTTCCTTCTCCAAGAACGAAATAGCTTCATCCAATCGATGTTCTGAAAGAAGATCATCTATAATTTCAGAAACCTCGTTTGTGTGAGCATCAATAGCGCTGGACAAAGACGTATGATCTGATAAACTGTCTTCAAGATTTGACTCTGTCTTCTCCTCTTCGAGAAACTTTAGAAAAACATCATTTGTAAGATCTTTTACGAGCCCTTTCTGCTTTGCAACCTGATACTTCAGTTGCAATAAGTCACTCTCTAGATTTTTTGTCCCTTCAAAAATCCTGCCAAGAGAAGACATAAAATCGCATTCATCTAGTGCTGAAGGCTGTATACATATCGCGATAATATATTAATTGGATTGCACACTGTACGTGATGACATTTTTAGAATAAAGTGGCAGCGAAAGACAGATAACAACGCGTACACCCTTTATTCTTAGAGCCTCGAGCTCCAGTACAGCAGTTTTTACGTATGTTAATAACCATATGTCATATGCATTCGATAACAAGGGAAGATGTTGTTAGAATGATAAAGATTTTTTGATAATTGACAAATACAGAAACAGATGAAAGAAACAGGTTGTACAGACGTGTTCCTTACAGAACGAATTCGACTTGGATAAGGAGAACGTCAACCACGTGAATTAAAAGTTATAAAGCTGTGGAATTATTATTTTTTCGACAAGCAACAAGTACAAAAAGTTTCCTTTTATAAAGGAGTTCAAAGCCAAGTGAAAGAAGGAAAACTAATTCCTATTTAAGGAAATCTATTTAAGGAAATTGTGTTTTCTTATTTATTAAGGAAATTCTGTAGAAAAGGAGTCCAAGTAGAAGTCAACAAGGATTTGTAGAAGGCAAATACAAGTTGAATTATACAAGGATTTGTTAAAGTTTTGATCTATAAATAGGGAGCTATTTGCATAAAAAAAAAGTGCGCACTTACGTAGAGAGAAGATCAAAACACGATCAACAAGTTTGAAAGAGTTTTGAGATTTATTGGGAGTGTAGCAATTTGTGAGGAAAAATTGTAAGATTGTATTCAAGAGTCTTGTTTACAATCTGAGTTTTGTGAGTAGGAGTTGTTCAACAAGTTGTGGAACTTGAAGAACATTGGAAGATATTAAACCGGGGGGTTCTGTGTCTTTGGGTATCTAGAAATTAGAGTTTATAATTTCTTAGCTAGGAATTAGAGTTTATAATTCTTCTAGAAATTAGAGTTTATAATTTCTTAGGTTACATAGCTTTGAAATCTTTTGTTGAGACTTGAAATTTAATAAAGTGGAGTTAAATCCTACAGAGGTGTAGGTCGTGGTTTTTTCCCTTGTGAGTTGGGGTTTTCCGCGATAAAATATTGTGTCATTATTTTATTTACTTCACAAAACGTATCTGCTGTAATTTCTCAAAGGAACATATAGAATAAACCTGTTCCTAAGGCGAATTTGGGGGTCAGAAATCCAACAATTGGTATGAGAGCAGGTTATCTTTGAAGAGTCTAACAACTCAAGATAAGATCATAATGAATTCTGCACCTCCTCTTGGGCATGGTCAAGGGCAACACATCAACAGACCACCATTATTTAATGGAGAATACTACTCTTGGTGGAAGACAAGAATGGAAGATTTCATTCAAGCTGAAGATTACGAACTATGAGTTAGAATTACTAATGGACCATTAATTCCTACTATTACTGATAGTGAAGGGAATAAGGTACCTAAACCTATAGAAAAGTATGGAGAATGTGGTTGGTCAGGAACATGTATTGCAAGGATTCCTCTCCCAATTGCTAATTGCACTTTGACTCCAACCACAGGAAACCTTGTAGCTCCCGTTATCTTTATTGGAAACTTACTTGAGAATGTGGTTGGTCAAACTTTGGCAGCAATTTTTGGGATACTTACATCTCTAGCAACCGTCACTATTACCTAGGACTACTCCATCATCACTCACTCACTCACACACACCTAAATAAATAAATGAAGTGCCCTCTTAATTATCACGTAATAGTATATTAAATAAATGGTGAGATTGGATAATATTATTATTATATTATCATATATGTCATGAAATGCATATATATATATATGCATGCACGTTTAACTAAACAATTATATACTACTTAATTATTCTATTCATGAGTATAAATAACACATGTTTTCAACATACCAATATTCACCTACTCTTCTACTTTAATTAACAGAATCTCTAAAAATATCTAAATACGCAAGTCTGTAAAAAGTCTTGATATACTCCTCCTCAATTTTATAATTTATTAAAATTTATATATCGCTCATTATAAAGTAATTCACGTTTATATGATAATAGGAGTGTATGCAACCCACTTTTTTAACAAAGATACATCAAATCTAAATCAAAAAAATTATACAAGGTCCCCCTTCTTTCCTACAAAAATAAAATAAAATAAATAAGTTTAATGGAAAAAAGACTTGCTCTATATCTCTTACTACAGATCACAAAAGTCAAAATCGAGTGTATAAAATCAAATCAAAAATTGAACTAAACCCGCAGACCTAGTCAAATCGAAAAAAAACCTGACTAGTGGTTTGGTTTGACTCGATTTTGTGTTGGAAAAAAAAAACCCCAACTATATTTGGGTTGGGTTGGTTTCAACTATAATAAATCAACCCGAGACCAAACCAACCCGACATTATATATATAAATTAAAGTTTTTATTTTATACGTAAAAATACTTACTTTGATATAATTAATAAATATCTCTTATACTTTTTTCACAGTTTTTATCTTTTACTATATTTATTTTATGTTTGGAAGTTAGAATTCTTAATTATCAAATAAAGATTATAGACCATACATGTTGGTAATTATAATAAAGTTAAATAAAAATCAAATTAATAATAATGCAAAAAACGAATCAATTCAACACTAAGAATGACAATAATATTAAATATTTATTTTTTAGTTTTACATAGATTTAAACAATTAAAATACATGATCTAATTTTATTTTCTTTTAGCACTTATATACGCCTCTTTATAAAAGAATTGAGCACCGATATACGCCTCCATGAAGGGTTTCAATAGGCGTGTTTGTCATAGATGATGTACCTAGAAACAAGAATTAGGCAATATAGTATCAGGATATTCACTATATATAGTTTAATGAATATCCAAATTTGTATTATCTATAGTTATTTCATCGTTGTATCCAAATTTTTGTTTTTCTATTCTCTCTTATTATGTATGTGGTTGATGATTCTTGTTGTAGTATTGTTTTATTATTATTATTATTATTATTATTATTATTTCAGGGGTTGTAAGCTAAAATTTAATTAGTTTGTTTTGTTGTTAAACCCTTCTATCTATTTACTTAATGAAATACAATTTTCAATTTTGTACTACGTTGATTTCTTTATAACTACAACTTTTCTTGTATATAGTTTATTACAAAACTTGTCAAGAAAAGAGTGAAACCTGGAGCGTGAAAATTTTGAATTAAATTAAAAAATCAAATAGGAATTCGTCAAGAAAATATTAATTAATTTATTTTGATTAATTAATTGAATTAATGAACATAAATTATTCACTTAGTTTTTCTAGGTTGATCAAACATATACTTTCAAAGCTAATTATTCACAAGAGTAAAATAGGAAGAATATTGTAATTCATGCAAGTCCAGAGTCTAAAGGGTGAAAAATATTAACAAAAATTTCAAAAAGGTATATGAAAATTTTTTTATAACCAAAACGGTAAAATCGCTTAGGACGTAGTGATTTTGTTTGCCAACGTTAAGGAAAATCGCTGCTATAGCACCAATTTCTACAATTCACTTTTTTAAAATAATTTTTTTTACAACAAATCGCTGCCAAGGCAGCGATTACAGTTTAATTTTTTTTTTTTTTAATTTTCTTATGTAAAAAAAGGAGTTTCAATTTTATAAAACATCTACTAAAAAATTGTTCAAAAAAAAGAAGAAAAATCAATAAAGTCATGCATAGACGATTTACAATATTGATTTACAATAAGGTGTCCCCTTCTTTCCTACAAAAATACAATAAAATAAATAAGTTTAATGGAAAAAAGACTTGCTCTATATCACAAAAGTCAAAAAGTTCAGCTTTTCTATTGGCAAGATGTTAGTAAAATAGTGAATTATTTTACCGTCTTATTGGGTTATCAATTTACCCAAAAACCCAATAGTAAAAACTGATAACGAATCAATAACCCATTAATTTTTTTTTATAAACCCATTAAAACCTCAATAACCCAATAACATATTTTTGGTTCAATTTATCGGTCGGTTCGATTTTTGCACACTCCCATTAAAAACACATTTAAATTATCTTTTTTTTTTTTTTTTTTTTTTTTTTAATTTTGTAGCTAAACTAGTATTTATTAGTTTGAGAAAACACCTTGGTGGTGTGTATAATGTACTCTATTTTTTATTTTGAAAAATCTTAACAGTTGACATTTCACATGGATAAAATATTCACCGTATAAATAAAAATTAAATTATTTTTCAACCCCCTCCCCATAAACCACCCACTCATTCCTCCAAAAAATATTTTACTTCTTTTTCTCAGTCCTTGATGCTTTGAAGATTGAGAGTTGAGCACTTATTCTTATGAGTTGATCTTGTTTTGAGATTTCTGTTGTTAGAGTAAGTCTTTCGCTTATGATTAAAGGTTCATTTGGGATCAAAGATGACTTTTGAGTGCCGATACATTTAGGATGTGGACTTAGGACATGAAAAACACTAAGAATTACAATAATTAATAACTTAAAATATATTTTAAAACTTATTAAATAATTTGTGATTCTCAAAATTTTATGTGTCACATAAATTAAAAATACTATAACTCACAATAATAAACAACTTATAATATTTTTAAATCAGATAAATTTTAATTGCTCTCCTAATTCTTCTGTATCATATAAGTTAAACATATATATTGACCTCCTGCTTGCCCATTATATTAACATAAAAATATTTTTTTTCTTATGAGAAAACCAGAAAATATAGTTCTCATTTTTCCTGTGTGTTTAAAGCTTGATACTTTTGGTGGCATAGCTATATGGTAGTAAGGGTGTCTGATTAGACATTTTTTATCAGAAATAAATATCGTATAAACAAGTAAAATACACACGAAATGATTAAGTAGCATATTCTGAAAATTCTTAACATTAAAAAAAATAGTTATAGCCTAATGATTTCACCTCCTTGGAATGAGGAAGTAATCGTGCATTCAAATCTAACTAATTCTACTTATTTTTGTTATGCTACTTCTGGACATTTTTGTGAAACTCGTGGCTCTTCTACAAAATACTTCATATTATATTATATATATAAAGTCAGTGGTATATTGGTGATCCATACACTATTACTAAAAAGGTCTTTGGCATATAGAAAAAAGACATAAAGTGACACCTGAAATTATTTTGAATTTTTGTAAAGACATTTAAATTATGTAAATGTTTTATTATTCTTCTAAACAATCTTGAACTTATGTTATTACATCATTTTTTGTTCACTTGATATGAAGAGTGTATGCACTCTCTAAAAAGCGTGAACAAACTAAAAAGCAAATAAAATTTTATTTTTACAAGAATTTTACTATAAAATATATATTTTTAATTTTTTTTTTATTATTTTGACTTTTTCTCTTTATTATTTTTTTCTTTCTCTTTCTTCCTTCTTCTTCAAAAATTCATTGTCAAATTCATTGTAGACATTATTTAGTTTTTTATCCAAATTCTAATTAAACTTTTTTAATTTTTCGAGAGCTCTTATGCTTTCAAAATTATCATTTCTAGTTTTGAATTTATATGGAAATGCGATAAATTAAATGATTGATTTTTTTTAAAAAAATAATTAGTTTTGTTATCAATAACTCAACAAAGTCTAGAAAAATAGTATAATTTTGAAAAGAAAGAAATTTGAGCAAATAAGAAGAAGAGAAGAGAAAGAAAATGGAGGGGCTCAACTTGAAATGGGTGTGGGGCTAGGTGAGGATGAGAGGTGAAGAAAGAAATAAAGAAAGAAAATGGAGGGAGCTTGAAAGTTGGGGTGGAAGATTAATTAAAAATTGAAATGAAATTAAAATAAAAATAATAAAACTAAAATAAGTCAAAAAGTAAGATAAAGAAATAAAGAAAAACTTAAAATGAAAAAAATAATATTGCGAATTGAATTAGCATGTGTCACACAATGATTGATGTGTGATTACACTTGCCATTTAAAATCTGAAATTGATCCAAAAATGATGTAATAATATATATTTGAAATAGTTTAGAAAATAATAAGATATCTACATAGTTAAAATGTCTTTTTAAAAGTTCAGAACAACTTCAAATGTCAGTTAATGCCTTTTCTCTTAACATATATATAAAGTTCAGCTTTTCTATTGGCAAGATGTTAGTAGATGCCAGCCATCATAATTTGAAATTTAGATTGTGTATAAGTTCGGCTTATCTGTTGGCATGATGTTAGTAAATGCCTATCATAATTTGAAATTTTAGATTGTGACACTTTTTCTTAATACTTTTTGACATAGTAAAAATTAAATTTATTATATCAAATTTTTAGGTTGATATGAAAAAATGCATATTTATATCCCAAGTGAGAAAAGAACGTATAATAAAAAATAATAATAAAAGTCGTTCTCATGGTATGTAAATCTTTGCATTTAAAGTTTGACATTATATTTTCATAATATCGAAAGTATTATTGAAATAACGTATATATAACATACTAATTAAGAACGTATGACATGTTAGTAATAGTTTTTTTTGTGTAGTCGTTGATCTTGTTCCGACACTCACCTTTGTACTGTAGAGGCTTCATAGATAGAAAATTTTGGAGAGTTTTTCAATTTCAGATATTTTATTTAAATGTTTCATACTCAATATATTCAGCAAAATTTTGAGATTCAGAAAATTATTTTTAAACGTTTCTTTCAATTGGATGTTTATGTATGCTTGAGTTAGCATTCCGCTTATAATCAACAAAAATAAAAAATTGCGCAATGATTGTCAAGTGAAGAAACCTATCCCCTAGAATAAGAACCAGTTCTTGTAAGTTGGTTTAAGTCAGAACACAAACACTTGTTAAATTAAAAACCTTCCTCAATCAAGGAAGGAAAAACCTCGTTTTATTAATTCAACTGGATGATTTTATGATTACAACTCAATAATCAATAACCTCACCACTACAACAACTCTCGATTAACTATAATCGACTACTTCTACTCTCAAAAGGCCAAACCCACCTTTTGTTACAAACCTCACCAAAGCTCAACTCTACAAGAAGCCAAACCCACTTCTTGTACGAAAACGTAACTAACAACTCAACAATGAATCAAGAAAATAGTTTTACACGTTCAAGACTTTCTAACTCAAGAACTTCTTTGAACTTAGCAAGACCTATCGATCTTGGAAGGCTTTTACTTGATGAATAACTCTCGCTTTTCTCTCTATATAAAAGTCGTGACCTCTTCTTCTGCGGTTGATCTCTATTTATAGAACTTTCTCCTGCCTTCTCGTGCCTTGAATCCTTATCAAATAAGGTAAGGAAATTGTAATTATAGTTATACAAGGAGTATTGATTTTACCTTTTATTGTACAATCCTTTTTCTCTACAACTTCCTTACTTAATGTATTAAGGATTCCTTATTTGTCTCAACTTGAATTTTCAGCATCTTTAGCTCTTGTACACTTAATTATATACTTCTAGTGACTGCTACAATTAGTTCAGGTGGCTTCTTGTTGCGACAAATTTGGCGATGAATCTAGCAAACCTTTTTATCCATATATTTGCATTTCTTGTCTATCATCAAAACTTTAATTTTATCTGTTTATAGAATTATCAGATTCTAACATATTTCCCCTTTTTGATGAAGACAAACCTGTGTAATGCACTCATAATAATCTTCCCCCTTTTGACAAATCAAAAAGAGTCCAATATTAGCTAAACAAAACCAGATAACATCCACAGAAACAAGTGAAGCTCAGCCAGTTGAGCAAAATAAAGTGTTATGGTAACACAAAGAGGAATATCAACACAGAGTAAAAAGAACCAGGTGCAAACAAGATGCTTTTCAAGTTGAAGATTGACTAGACTTGGTGGAGGCAGAAGCAAGCATGTCCAGTACTCTGTCAACCCTTGCATTGTTAGCAAGCTGCTGCTGCATCAACTGATCTTTCAACCTGTGAATCTCAGCATTTGAAGTATGAAGTTCAGCATGCAAATTTTGGTTTTCCAAGTCAAGGGTGACATACTTTTCTTCTGCCACTTTGAGTTCCCTGAGTAATTGAGCAACAGGACCAGATGTACGTGGAGAAACATTAGCAACCTGCTCCGATTCAATGGGAATGCCACAATCAGCAAGAATGGTTTGAGTAAACATATCTGCACGAGTCAAAACCCTTCCTTCTCCCAATGGTACTTCAAATGCATCAAACACTCTAGTTAAAAGATTCCCAAATGATAATTGATGAGAACCTAGTTTAGGATCAACAATTTCAGCAAAGTGTTTGATTATCAATGTGGGCCAGTCAATACGTTCATTACATTTAAGAGCATTCATAAGTCCCATGTCTTTATAGAAGCAATGTGACGTTGGTGACCCCTGGGCAGTATTCCCTTATGTACTATCTCAAAGAGAAGCTTATGAACTGATCCCATGATACCTTTTAACACAGTCTGGGCCCTAGAATTGACTCTACCTTGAGAAAACTTAGCTGGAAGACTAGAATGTTCATCAAAAGCCCAATGATAATCATTAATACCCACAGATGGTATATGTAAAATTTCCCCAAGCTTAGTTGCATCAAAAACAATCTCAACTCCCTTCACACGATACTACATCCCCTTCCAAGATTGTTAAATTTGTGTAAAAATATTTTACTTCTTGTTCTTAAATCAGATTAGGTTCAAGAAATAGTTCCTCCCACCCCTGAAACCGTAGTAACTCACAAACCTGCTTGACTATGTCCATTGATAGAATATCAAGATGAAAAGTTCTACCCCTAAGCACTGTTTTGGTTTGAAAATATTTTTTCCTTCAAACTTTGAGAAATTTATCCATATTTCTTTTTGCAGATTTTATCCACAAAAGTCAAAATCGAACTAAATCGCAAATCGGGTGTATAAAAATGAATCGAAAATTAAACTAAACCGCAAATCTAGTCAAATAAAAAAAAACCTGACTAGTGGTTTGGTTTGACTTGATTTGGTGTTGGGAAAAAAATTCGACTATATTTGGGTTGGGTTGATTTCAACTAAAATAAACCAACCAGAGACCAAACCAACCCGACATTATATATATAATTTAAAATTTTTATTTTATACGTAAAAATACTTACTTTGATGTAAGTTATTAAATATCTCTTATACTGTTTCACAGTTTTTATCTTTTACTATATTTATTTCATGTTTGGAAGTTAGAATTCTTAATAATCAAATAAAGATTATAGTCCATACATGTTGGTAATTATAATAAAGTTTAAATAAAAATCAAATTAATAATAATACAAAAAGCAAATCAATTCAACACTAAGAATGACAATAATATCGAATATTTATTTTTTAGTTTTACATAGATTTAGACAATTAAAATACATGATCTAATTTTCTTTTCTTTTAATATTTAGTCATGTAACTAATACTTACTTAACTTATTTTAGCATGATTTAGTACTTTAAATTATGATCAATTTCATTATGAGTGAGGTGTTAGAATTTGTTATGAACATCAATTGATCTATTCTAGTTTTAGTATTAACACAAAAAGAAATAAAGGAAAAAAGGTCATCATATATTTCTTAACATTGCAGTTTAGCACTTATATACGCCTCGTTATAAAGGATTGAGCACCTATATACGCCTCCACGAAGGGTTTCAATAGACGTGTTTGTCATAGATGATGTACCTAGAAACGAGAATTAGGCAATATAGTATCAGGATATTCACTATATATAGTTTAATGAATATCCAAATTTCTATTATCTAGTTATTTCAGGGTTGTATCCAAATTTTTGTTTGTCTATTCTCTCTTATTATGTATGTGGTTGATGATTCATGTCGTAGTATTGTTTTATTATCATTATTACTATCATTATTAGTAGTAGTATTTCAGGGTTGTAAGCTAAAATTTAATTAGTTTGTTTTGTTGTTAAATCTAGGGGTGGGCATTTGGTATTTCAATTCGGTATCGGGTTTATTTTTGGTTTTTGATTTTTGTAAATTGTGTACCGAATATCAAACTGAAATATTTTGGTTCGATTCGATTTTTGTTAATTCGGTTCGGTTTTTATTAATTCGATTCATTTTTTTATTTTGGTTTTTTAATGGGCCTTCTTAGTGGGGTTTTTAAAATTTTAAACTTTACAATTTTTTTGTTTGATTTTTCAACTTAATGGGCTAAAAAGTTAAAATAGACAATACATCAAAGAAGTGCATTACTAATTTCCTACCAAATATCAATATGTCAATATGCCATTAGGCATTAACACCACAAATTTTAAATTCACAATATCACTAAAACACACAGTTTTTAATTAACAATGACACTAAAACAAAAGTTGCATTGTAGATTTGTAGTTAATGTCTTCACAAATACAACATAATAACAATCTAACAAGTAACATTAAAGTCTTTCATGAGCTCATAATAAACAATAATAAGCAACAAACAATGTATTTTAAACTTCTTGTCTTCTTCCATGAGATTACTTTCAATTCAAATGTCAACAATAACAAACAACAATAATGAGTTTCTTGACTTTCTTCCATGAGATAGCTTTCAACTTTCAAGTGTCACGTGCTAACAAAATTATTTCTTCATTGTCTTGACCCTTGGACCTTTTAAGATAAAATCAAATATTAGAAACTTAGAATACTACTTTTAAGATTAAAAATGATATGATTAAATAAATGATGTATTAAACTCACCGCTTGCAAGTCAATCATAGATCAACAATGGAAGAGTTTCTTCCACTATTTGTCATCTCTATAATTAAGAAAAAGAAACATGTCATACAAGATACAACACAATAAGTATTTTATTTTTTTCGAAAATAAATAAAAAATAAAAAACTTACCAAGTTCAATTTTTTCAAGTAACTCCAAACTTTCTTCAACACAAATAGGCTTGGTTTCTTGTCTAAGCCAATCTTGGACACAAATAAGACATTGCACACATTTGAGAGTCAATAAACTTCTAAAGGGATCTAGAATTCGACCACCAGTGCTAAATGCACACTCCGATGCCACACTCGACATAGGAATAGCCAATACATCTCGAGCCAACTGTGAAAGTACAGAAAATCTAGGAGAATTAACTTTTCACCAACTCAAAATATCAAAATCTCCAGATTCAGGTTCTTGGTCTTCAAGAAGATATTTATCCAACTCATATTTAACACCTAAACTTCCAGAATTAGTCTTTTGTTTTTTCATGTGCAACTTAGTTCTCAAAGAATTTTTGGACACATTTTGAGAAATACCACAAGCAGAAGAATCAGATGAGTCAGATGAAGATGGTTGACTTTTGGAACCTTTTCAATACTTACTTACATATATCGCAAACAAATCCCTCAAGTAGGACTCTACTTTTGTATTCACTACATTTCCCGTTTCCCAAGTAATTCTTCAAGAGAAAAACTAACATATACAAATTTATTGTGAGAATTCAAAACAGAAGCAATAAAAATTATTTTGTTCATTTTTTCAGGAGTACCCCAAAATTTCTTGAATTTTTCTTTCATTCCCGAAGCCATTTTACTCAAATCAAGGTCATCACTTGCTATACATAATTTCAAATAAGCATCAAGTTCACATATATCTTCAAAATGAACATTACAAGTAACATACCGTGAACCTGAAACTTTCAAAGTGAGCTCATAAAATTTTTCAAGAAACTTTATGACATTCCTCACATTAGCCCAATCTTCATATTATTTAGACCTTGCGATACTTCCATCTTCACAAACATTAGTAGCAAGAAAAGAATTAAAATTACCATCATAAAGATCAAACCTCTCAAAAGCCTTCTCACACTTTTATGCTGTGTCTAACATCAAATAGGTGGAATTCCACCTAGTAGGCACATCTAAAGACAACATCTTATCACATTCTATCTTTTGCATTTCAACACATTTGAAGAAATTTCTTGTCCTTGAAGAAGATGATCTAACATATTTCACCATTTGTCTCACCCTTTGATAAAAGGACTAATTTCTTTCAAACCATCTTGCACAATTAGATTAAGTATATGAGCCATACATCTCAAATGGAGATGTTTATCTTCTATCAAATTAGTTTCCCACATATCTAATTTTTTGAACAACTCTAAAACTACCACATCATTTGAAGAGGCATTATCAATCGTAACAGTAAAAAAATTATCCAACTTCCAATCAAGTAAACAATTACTAATAGACTCAGCCAAAAATGCTAACCTTTATGACTAGTGATAGAAAAAAAATTCAATATTCTTTTATGAAGCACCCAATCCCTATCAATAAAGTGAGCAGTCAAACACATATAATTGATTCTTTGCACTGAAGTCCATGTGTCTGTTGTGAGACAAATTCTTGGTGGTATTTCTCTTAAAGATTGTTTCAAATTTAATCTCAATTCACCATAAACTTCATAACAATCCCTTGTTATGTTTCTATGAGAAGGAATATGAAACAAAGGCTGGATTTTACTCATAAACTTCTTAAAACCTTCTTTTTCAACAAAACTAAAGGTAGTTCATCCAAAATAATCATCTCAACTAAAGCTCTCCTACATACCTCTTGCTCAAATTTCCAAGTCTCTAAATTGTTATTTTGAATATTTAATAATTTTTGAATACCGATGCAACAGTCGGAGGTTTATACACTCTACACCGATAAGTCAAATGTTGTTTTAGTCCACTTGTTCCATTTCTTGTTGTATTGGCAGCATAGTATTGTTTACAATATAAGCACTTTGCTTTAACTAATATACCCTTTTCAAAAACCTTTACAAAGTGTTGCCAAACAGGAGATCTAGGATCCATTTCTTTTTTTTTTGTTATTTCTGTGCCAATTGACGGATCATTGCTATTACTAAGTGTATTATCCGTAGAATCAGCCATACTTATTCGACTTTGCTCAGCTACAATCATATTTAATTATTTTTGTTCAACCATCTATATATATAACAAAATTCACAATAACTAGTAACAAAAACAAAATCAGAAAGAAAAAACGAAAGAAGTCAAGAACAAAAAAAAAATAACAAAATCCAAACCTGACTGGCTGAGACGGCGCGGCTGCTGGCTGCTTGATGGAGGACGGCGCGGCTGCTGACTGCTTGATGGAAGACGGGGCGACTGCAAACTACTTGATGGCGGACGGCGCGACTGCCGACTGCTTGATGGCAGACGGCGCGGGTCAGCTTGATGGCGACGGCGCGGCTTTCTTCTTCCGCCGCTTTTTGGCCCGCCAGCGACAAATGCTTCGTCAAGGAAGAGGAGAAGAGAAAGAGGAAGAAGAGGAAGAGGAAAGAGCCAAGAGGGAGATGAAAGTCCAAGAGAAAATCACGAGAAAGATGAAAGAGAGAGGAATAGGGGTTTCTTTTTTTAAACAATTATTTAATATTAATAATTATTAATTAATATAATATAAATTATAGTATAATATTTCGGTTTAAACCGAAATACCAAAAATTAATATAATACGTACCGACAACCGAATCGAAATACCGAAAAATATAAAAAAATAAATCGAACACCGAACCGAAAACCGAAATATCGGAACCAAAATTTTGAAAAATTTTGGTTTCGATTCGGTGTTTCGGTTTTCCGGTGTTTATGCCCACCCCTAGTTAAACCCTTCTATCTTTTTATTTAATGAAATACAATTTTCAATTTTGTACTACGTTGATTTCATTATAGCTACAATAAAGTCGTGCAAAGACAATTTACAATATTGAATCTTTTTTTAAAAAAAAAAAAATTGCTGCAAATGCAGCACTTTACGACACAATTAAAAAAATTGACAAAATTGGTAGTGATTTCCGTAAGAAAATTAAAAAAAATTAAAGTGAAATCACTGTCTTGGCAACGTTTTACATCAAAAAACAAAAAAAATCTTTTTAACTAAAATCGTTGCCTTGGCAGCGATTTATCATTAAAAAACCTTTTTTAAAAAAAAATAACAAAAATTGCAGATGAGATAGCGATCTCAAATTAAAAAAAAAATTGTGCAAATCGCTACTCGAGCAGCGATTTATCATAATGCTGGCCAAATAAATCGCTACATTAGTAGCGATTTTACCGTTTTGTTTTAAAAAAAATTGACATTTGAGTTAAAGAATACTGGGGTTTTGGTCATTTGATGTCCATAAAAAACAATTTTTCATTTTGTACAAGTAAAAAAAGCATTGAGTATTATATAAATGACCAAATTAACCTCATTCAAATTAAATTTACTTCGAGCACACATGTTTTGCACCTTGTGTGTGCTTACCGTGTGTTGTAGACTTATAAATAAGTAATAAAGTAAAATAATAATAAGTACCAATATCCCAAAATATCAATACTTCACCTAAATATGTAAGTTAAGACTCTTCTGCTCTAACAAAATGTCAAAAATATCTGAATATATAAGTCGTATATGAAATGTATATATTGTCACGTTTCAAGTCTACACTCTGGGTGGGACTAGCACTTGGTGACTATTGCTGGTCTCGAGCGAAACTCTTGGCCTAACTTACTTAACTCAGCGGAAGACTCAACTTAACTCAATTATAGAATTGGAAAAGCTCTCATAAAATGACTTTAAATACTGTCTTGGCCAAATTTGCACTTAAGTCTCAAATATAGAATCTGAAATGAAGAGACACGACTTACTACTAATTATCAGTCTATGATGCCTCTAAACTGACTGAGATGAATGTTGGGACAAACCCCACAACATTCTATTGAACTAACTAGATAGCAATAAAAGGATCCTCCGGAATGCAAGGAGGCTCACCACTGACTCTAGAGCTCAAACTGGATCAACGAAGCGCTGCATATCCTGATTACCTGCTTCTGCATTATAAGACGATGCATGCAAGACAACTGGCATCAGTACATTGAATGTACGAGTATGCGAATTGGAATGCTAAACACTACTAAAAGGCTTGAAAGGAGTAAGGATGAACTTACATTGGTTCTGCTCAACTCATGAAATAACAACTCAATATAGAGCAATAAGGACACATGCAATATAAGGAAAGCTTGTAAAACAGTGTTAACACTTAGTCCAGTAAAGATAAATCAATAATAAACTCAACTTTACTCATATATTTGAAAGTATTATAATTTTTTTGAGAAATTACCTAAGCAACAACTTTTCGGCCTACGTGACACTATCTTGTGGGCCCAACGCTGGTTGATTTTTTTCTTCAAGCTAGTGCCACGTAGGACGAAAAGGGGTAGAAAATTACTTATAGAATAAGTTTAGGGGGTAATAGGACCTTAGTATAGTATAAATGTGTCTCTGAGATTTCGGGCATAGATTGACGGGGTACTTGTGCATTTTCCCACGTTCATTATAACAGTTTTTATTATTAAAAACAATAATTTATGTTATTTAATTGCTCAGATAATTGAATGAAAAGAGATTTTAACACGTTAAAATTACTTTAATTCATATAAGTTTTTACTCCAACAAATTCTCACTTATCCGACCTAAATTAGGACAATTAGATTAATTTCTCTATTTAAGGTCTACATATATGTAATCAGCACTAAAATAAAAATAGCTTTTAGCAGCGAAAATTATACATATTGATAAAAGTTGATAATTATATATAGCCTATATTGACATTAGTTAATTGTCATTTCATCCAATATTCCTATAGTCTTCAGGGATATTTATAAAGAGTATTTCTAATTGTCTTTAAATATATATTCAATGGTAATTAAGTTATTACGACAACCTATATTGACATTAGTTAATTGTCATGTTTGTAAAAATATATATAAATGGTGAAGTGTTTCATTACTTAATAGCCTATCGAAAGCATATCATATTTGAGGCCGTTTTTGTAAAAGAAAAAAGCTTTAAAGTAAAATTATATTTCTAACTTCGCTACTGTATCGACCATGCTTTACATATTGTTTATGCAGACATAATGTCTAACAATTGAATGAATAGAAATTTTAACACATTTAAAAAGTAGTTTATTTGATATAGGTATTTTACTTTTTCATATTCGGACCTAAATTAGAAGTTAGGACCATTAGATATTACATTTTATACAGATATAGCCTTGAGGACCACCACTAATATTATAACGCCATATATTAACTTTCCATATATATATGGTGTTTAATTACCTCATACGTTTTGTCTATACTTTAAGGGTAAGGTGATGTGATTGGTTTATTACCATTATCTCAATTACAAACAATTGCAATATCTCAAAAATGTTTTAGATATTGTTGAAGTATAATGTCAAACTGTCACAAGAATAATGACATTTTTTTAAGGGATAATGCATAAGTATTCCCTCAATCTATGCATGAAATTTCAGAGACATACTTGTACTACACTAGGGTTCTAATTTTCCTAAACTTATTTTATTAATAATTTTCTATCCCTTTTTGACTTACGTGGCACTATCTTGTGAGCCCAACTCTGGTTGATTTTTTTTCAAACTAGTGTCTCGTAGGTCGAAAAGGGGTAGAAAAACTTATAAAATAAGTTCAGGGGGTAATAGGAGCTTAGTATAATATAAATTTGTCTCTATGATTTCGGGTATAGATTGAGGGAGTACTTGTGCATTCTCCCTTTTTTAAATGACAATATGATAGCAACATATTTAAAAATAATAATTTAATGTTTAATTTTCTTTGTGAATGCCGAGGTCCTCTCTCAAACACAATAAAGGATCATTGAGCTTTTAAATTCAACTATGATACCAATGACAACTTTTCATACTTAATTTAAAAAATTATTTAATGTTTAATTTTCTTTTATTTTACAAATGATTTACAATTTAAGGATGGGTTAATTTAAAAAGTCTTTTTTTTTTGTTAAACATCATGTCAAGTCAAATGATGCGACATTATTTTTTGTGATCCCAATTTTCAAGTTGATCATTTTCAACCTAACTCAGGTTGTGTGAAGGAAATATTGCAAGTTATTAATCATTATGATCAAGTGAAAAAAAAAACGTTATTGCTATAAATGGTAAGTGTTTTTTTTTAAAAAAAAAGTATATTTATGTAAGTTTTCCAAATAAAAATAGCCTTTAATGGCAAGAAATATACATATTAATACAGATTGATAATTAAAGTCTTTATCGACATTAATTAATCGTCATTATATTCAATATCACTACAAACTCTATAGACATATACAAAGAGTACTACTAATTACCTTCAAAAACACATATTTAATGACAATATTAAATTATTGACGACTTACCATTAATTAGTTATTGCTAAATGTGAATTTCGATTTATTGTTATAGTATAGCTTGCCCAACTATGCTTAATTTGAAGATCAACAAGATTTATCGGAAGCATTACATATTTGAGGCCATTTTTCTAAAAGAAAAAAGCTTCAGAGTAAAATAAAATTTTCAACTTGGTCAATGTATCAAGCTTGCTTTACATATTATTTAGGCATATATAATGTCTAGTGCCGGTAAAATGGAACAAAAATTCCGTCAAGTAATGTTTAATAACCTAATAGATTTATGTCATGTGTATTATATAATAATTTATAATTGAGATCCATTTAAATTATATACTCATTTTAATAATTAAAACAACAAAATCGTCAATTATCTTTATTTTTAAAAACTATCAAATAAAATAATTAAGTATACCCTAATTAACTTATATTTTCAAGAAAAGAATAAGACTGGTGGGAATATGCGGACTTTTCGATTTTTTTACTTGTCAAACTTTGTACTTGTATTGAAATTTTTAAATTTTTCTAATTTTAAAGTATTCGACACTTTTGAAGAATCTGAATAAATATATTTTTATAATTATTTGAAAACCCCCAAACAAGTTTTCGGAAAAGGGTCAAAATTGCCTCTAACTATGTGAAATAGACCACTTATGAACACCTTTCATTACATTTAGGGATATAAAACGCCCCCGTTGTTATCCTAAAAGACCACATACACCCTCAAGAGTTAACACACAATATTTTTATCGATTTGGCAAGCCATGTGTGACTAATTAATTGACAACTAGGATTCACTACAAAAGAACTAGACCTTTCGTGGCTACAGTAGTCGCCACAAAAGCCCAAAAAATTGTCACCTAAAAGTTTTTTACATTAAATTCTTATTTTGTGTTTTTTTTTTTCATTGTTTTAAAAAAATAAAAACGATATCGATTAAGTAGGAGTTTGAAGACACTGTATGTTTTATTTTTATGTTATAGTATTGGTGTATTCAATAATGATATTGCAAGTTATTTATTTTATAAAATTAGGTTGCAATCGAAAATTAATTATCATATTTTTTTGGGATAATGCACAAGTACCCCTTCAACCTATACCCGAAATCTCAGAGACACACTTATACTATACTAAGGTCCTATTACCCCCCTGAACTTATTTTAGTAATAATTTTCTACCCCTTTTTGGCCTACGTGGCGCTATCTCTTGGGCCCAACGTTGATTGACTTTTTTGTTCAAACTAGTGCCACATAGGCCGAAAAGGGGTAGAAAATTACTTATAAAATAAGTTTACGGGGTTAATAGGACCTTAGTATAGTATAAGTGTGTCTCTGAAATTTCGGGCATAGGTTGAGGGGGTACTTGTCCATTTTCCCTATTTTTTTGTTGAAAAAATAGACTCTACTAGCGAATGGTTGTTCGAGCCTTAGTCGTCATTAAATTAGTCATAACCTTTAGTGGCAATATTTTGGGAATTTGTGGCGAGTTTGTCGTCACTAAACGTCATGTTCTTTTGTAGTTAATCTTAGTTGACAACGCTTAGGTGGAGAAATTAGTCCCATGTGGTATGCCACGTCATTAAAAAAATAGGGTGTTAATTCTTGAGGATACTTGTGGTCTCCTAGGATAACATCGGGGGTATTTTTATCCCAAAATGTAATGGAGGGTATAAGTGATCTATTTCGCATAATTCAGGGCAATGTTGACCCTTTTCCGTAAGTTTTTTTTTTAATGTAGTATCATGTTCTTTAATTGAATTACTATAGAACTCAATGATGTTTTTAAGTTTGATCTATTTTTGGAGATTACTTCAGAATTTGGAGAAAGCATGTGTAAAATTACTCCTGAAGAAGTTTGGGAGGTAAGAAGTCAGGAAATTCGCATATTCCCGTCAATCTTCATTTTTTTCTTGAAACTATTAGCTTGGGTACACTTAATTGCTTTATTTGATAGTTTTAAAAAATAAAAAAGTTGACAACTTTGTTATTTTTTTTAGCTATTATTATAATGAGTATATAATTTAAATAAATCTCAATCATAAATTATTATATAGTACACCTGACATGAGTCTATAAGGCCATTGAATATTAGTTGACCTAATTATTCTTGAACGGATCCTTATCCAAAAAAATTAGTCCATATTTTGGTAACCTGTCCAATCCGCCCATATTTAATGGATTGAGTGAATAACTTTTTACATGGGTAAAATATGAGTTGATACCCATATTCAATCCATAACAATATGGGTAAAATATGAATTTGCCAAATAAGTTCAGTTTTTAATTTTTATTTATTCAAAATTCATGATATTACCAAATATATTGTAACTTTTCTTCCCTTTTAAGTTCTTCTATAAAAAATAATTATTTTTTCTCTATAATTGAAAAAGTGCAGTATTTGGCTCTCCAAAAATATCTATTTTAAATGTACATTTTTTTTATTAATTATAATTATATATTTTTATTTTTTTTAATTTATATTCAATAATAAATAATATTGTAAAATAAGCAAATCATATGCTAATATTAACATTGCTTAAAGTGCATTGACCATGTTTTAGGTTGTATTTAGTATGAAGAAAAACATTTTCACTTCTTGAAATAATTTACTTTGGTATAGGTATTTTACTTTTTAAAATTCTCACTTACAAGACCTAAATTAGGAGTTGGGATCATTATAGAATACATTTACATATCTCTAATCAAGGTCTTCACATGTAGCCTTGCCAAATAATTCTTTGAGGACCACCACTAATAAATTTATTTTTATAAAGCCATATATTTACTTTCCATATATATATAAAGTGTGATGCATTGACTATTATTTTGTGTTTTATTACCTCATATGTTTTGTCTATACATCAATTGTAAAGTCATGTGATTGGTTCATTACCATTCTCATAATTACAAAAATGCTTTATGGAAATAGAGGAATCACATAAAGTTCTTATTAAACTTAGACCTTATTTTGAAATAAATACTTGAAGTTTGCGAAACTATTTTCTATCAAAACTATTTTCTATCAAATTAAATATGTCATTTTGAAGGAAACACATAAAGTTCTTATTTAAAAATTGAAGGAAAAACCTCGGATAAAACACACAGAAAGAAAAAAGAAAATAAAATAAAAAGATTGACCTTAAAAATATTTATTGTTCATACTCCACGAGATTCTCAAAACAGCCCCATTAGCCTATACACGTTAATTAGAATCCATTAATATTTATTTTATGTGAGAATTGAAACAACCCCAAAAATTAAAATTGCATCAATCTTACTTCGGATCATTCAAAATCACAATTTTGGGAAAGAAAATATTTTTTTAAAAAAAACTGATTAGGAGGAAAGGTTAAAATGTGAGCGGGTCAAACTAAGAACCCGGCCTTTAAAAGAACGGGTAAAAAAATATAAATAATTTTATTATTTTATTAGGAGGGTGAGAGACACGCGTGGAGAGTTGGAGTAGAAATCGCTAAAATAGATGTATTTAATTTGGTTTATAATTATTCAGTGGGGTAATACGATCCATGCAAACTTCAAGCGTCTACTTTAAAATAAGGTCAAAGATTAATGACAACACATGAAATTTATTCTACTTTGTGAATGCAGAGGTCCTCTATAAAACACCGTAAGGATCATTGGACTGATTGGCCTTTAAATTTAACTATTATACCAATAACAACTTTCCTACTATAATTAAAAACAATATAACATTTTTTTTTTAATCTTTAATGAAATATTTTACAATATATTTCAAGATTGTTAATTTGAGAAGTCTTCTTTTTTGTTCTTAAACATCATGCCAATTCAAATGATATGACATTAATTTCTGTAGTCCCATTATTCAAGTTAATCATTTTCAATTTAACTCAGGATGTGAGGGGAATATAACAAATCGTTACTCTTTCCTTTAATATTATTTAGCCATGGAATATATTATCTACGTATCATTTATATCATGTTAGGGGTGCGGTAAGGTAAGGTAGGGGTAGAGTAATCAGTAGCATTATAAAAGAGATATTGAATAGAAAAATTATATTATCTCTAACACTTGATACCATCGTCATGTCTTTAAATTTTATTCTCCTTTTCCTTATTACTTTGTTTTCTATCGTCACCAACAATCCTCTAGCCCATGCTCAAGTAGGCCGGCCCCTTCTTGGTGGCCTTCTTAGTCCCATTGTTGGTCCCATTCTTAGTTCCATTACTGTGTTGAAGAAGAAGGAAACTGACGATTGGAACATGTCAAAGGAACAGGTCCAACGCAGTTGACTAACCTATATGCAACAAGTGTTGATGAAGAAGGAAGCTGAGGATTGAAACATGCGAAGGAAAAGGTCCAACGAAGCTGACTGGAAGAAGGAAGCTGAGGATTGAAACATGTCGAAGGAAAAGGTCCAACGAAGCTGACTGGCGAGTTACAACACTGCTGAAGAATTAGAGTCATGCTAGGATTAGACTACATATGTTAGTTAGGATTATATTTCGACTAGAATTAAATTATGATAAGAATTATATTATGACTAGGATTAGATTAATATTAGAATTATAACACAATTAGAATTTAATTATTTTATTATTATAGTAATAATAAGTATTGTAGTAGGACTCTAAGTATATTTAACTTAGGACTCTACAATTCTCTCGTATATAAGGAGTATATACTTAACATTATTATTCATCAATTCATCAATAATTGATCACATATCAATAACATCATTATTGATCAATACAATCAATACAACAAATATTGATTAACATATCAATACTATCAATATTGATCAACATATCAATTTATCAACTTATCAATACAATCCTTGATTCTTCACATATACGTGAGAATTCTAAATACTGGTCCAATTCTAGGCCAACCTGTATGACCCATTGGACAAGTACCACCCCTTGTTTGCCAAGCACCATCCATTGTACCACCCGTTGTACCAGTCATTCTTAGTCAAATATCAGTTATTGTTGGGCAAATATTACCAGTTAATATAATTATAGCAGGAATTTTGTCTTGCTCCTTATCGGGAACTGCCTTAGGCATCGAAATTAGTGGAGTAAATAACTCTGTTATTTGTGGCAACTCAACCATTGCTCAAGCGGTCACAAATAGTTAAGGAATATTAAGTGTTTCATCGAATACCAGTACAAGTATTTTGTCTGGAAATACATGTGTTGCTAGGGTTGGTCTCTCAATTGTTGATTGTACTTTTTTTCTCGACTTTGGAATCCTTCAAGCTCCCATCATGATTATTGGAAACATCGTTTAGGATGTAGGTGGTCTAGTTATGAAAGCAACATCAGAGATATTTAGTTTAATAACAATCACGACTTCTTCTAATGCATAACACTTTAATTTGAGTTAATAAATATTGTTCGCACCCAAATAAATACAACCTATGTATTACTCATATCATATGGAGTGAGTATATAAGGTCATATCTTTATGTTAACTATTATTAATTATCTAATAAATGAATGGATAATTACTTCTAATTTATTTTAATAGCAGGTAAAATAAACATGGATTTATGGCTTTATGTTTTCAATGTTCCTACTTTTACTTGACTATATGTTATAATTATGTCAAAAGCTATGTAGAAGAAATTGCTCAAAAAAATCTAGATTATGATAGCACTTATCCTAATATCCTCAATCGATAAGATAATCTCGTTATACGAAATTAAAATATGCGTGTATTAGTTAATTTGTGATATGAATAACTAAATGATAAGGTTGAGACGGTTATTTTCTATGCATTTTTAGATAATGATAATATAGAGTTAAGCTTTTTTACTTATCCTACCTTTACCTTCAACTATATATGTTTTTTCTCCTTCTATTTTTTGGAGCATGTGCTAGCACGACCTAATATATAATATTTTTTTATTTATATGTCACAAATAGAACTTGGAAAGTCTATTAAATTTTGTCGTTACAGTAAAACCTCTGTAAATTAATACTTGATCAAGTAATAATTTTTCGAGAATAATATTTTTTTCGGTCTCAACTTGGGCCAATAGAAAAAACACCAAGTTCGATAAGATAATCAGATAATATATTTTCAGATCATCTCTATATAAATATTTATCCCATTAATATCATAAATTAATAATCTTTAAAAGTACAAATATATCTAAAGACAACTGAGTGAAATATGATTTTGTTGTGTTCTTTTTTTTAAAAAATAAAAATAAAAATTAAATCTGGTTGTAACATATCTCTAACTTTTCTGATAGCATCCACGAGCTCCGGTATTTGTTTTTTTAGAGCTGTCAATATGGGCTAGCCCACCCCATCCGGGCTAAACCATACAGGCTTTGACATTTTACAGGTCAGGCCGGGCTACCCATTTTTGGCGTGGGCCAGAAAATGATCGGCCCAACTCACAAGTACGTGGGCTACAGACTTGACGGGCCAGTTTACTTTTTTAAAAAAAATATATTTTTTTATAATTATTAAATTAAATTTTAAATTATTATTTAAAATATTATCATAAATATCGACAAAACAATATTACATGATGTTAATGTTAGTACTTGTTAATCAAATCAAAATAAAATTATTTTTATAATATTTATTAGGGATAATTTCAGAGACCTCCATGTTTCGCTCTATAACACTCACCTCTCCTTTGGTTTACGATATTACGTGTACCTCCATTATTTTCATTTACTTGTAACCATTCTTTAAACCAATTTAATATAAATATAAATTAATATAGATTTGACAATTTTACTCTTTTTTATATAAATTTCTTCTTATTAATAAATATTATATAAAAATAACTCGATTGACAAATACTTTAAAAATAAATTAACACAAAGACTTATTTTTTTAATCCAACAAAGATCAAAGTCTTCAACTAAGCTGACTCACATTTTCACCAAATATTAACTTTTTATCTCTACTTCAGCTTTACCGATTCATGTAAATTTTTCCCCCACAATAAGTCATCATTTTCGGCAACAATTTCTTCAAATAGAAGACCAAATTGAAATTCCCAAGAAATAAATTCAATAAGAACGATAAGATTTTGTTCTAGTTAAATATTTACACAAGCGAAGACGAAACATGATCCAACGAATAAAGATAAATCATTGAAAATTAGAGGTAAGCATTCATATATAAGGGTAAATTTGTCAAATCTAAATTAATTTATATTTATTTAAATAGGTTTAAAAAATGGTTACAAGAAAATAAAAATAAGGGAGGTAGACGTAATATCGTATACCACAGGGAAGGTTAGTGTTATAGAGCGAAGCCTGGAGGGAGGTCTCTGAAATTATCTCTATTTATTAAGTTTTTTTTCAAGTAAAAGTATAAAAATATAAATTAAAATAATAACCTAATTATTTAATCTCTTATTTTTAAAATTTAATATTATATTATAATTTTAATTAATTATTATTGGCCCACGGGTCGGCCCTACCTATATTTCTCAAGCCCATTAAATCAACAGGCTTATTCAAGCCGGACTAAAAATCCCTTTCTTAGATGGGCTTCAAAAATCTTAGTCCAACCTTTTTATATTCGGGTTAGGCCAGACCGGCCCAACGGACCTAGCTCATATTGACGGCTCTAGTTTTTTTAAATCGTATCATAAAATTGTTAGGAGTTCTAGATGCAATAAGTGTTTCTTTACGCGTAACTGGTTCCAAAGGTATATTATCATCTTTTTCATTGTTTTTCCTATGGTATTCACAATTTCTTCTAAGCTCGAAATCTCTGAACATGTATTACTTTCACTCAGATAATCCAACAAGTTATTGTCATCCATTTTATTGTGGTAACCGAGATTATTAACCATGACCTCAAGTTCATGAATGACGTTTTCAAAATTAGGTTCATTTAAATTTTCTGAGATTGCAACCCGAATGAATTTTACAGCGCTGAAAATTATTTCCTATTGTTTCTTGCTGAACATTTTTTGTCCACACAAGGATTGCAAAATTGAAATCCTTGCTAGAGTAGTTTGTCCCACTTCATAGTCTTCTAATTCATGCGATAAATATATGTTCGATAATAAATTTTGAAAGATCTTATTATCAAAACATCACAAGGTTGAAATTAGTGATACAAAAATTTTGATGTATTCCACTACTAAAAAAAGGTCAAAAAGAGACCTAGAAATGGAGACCTCAAAAATAGGTCAATAATAATAGACCTCATGAGGTCGCTATTTAAATTAATATCTTTTAATTTTTTTAATGTAGGAGAGACCTCGTAGGTCAATTTAATGAATATTTTTTTTTTACCTAACTTATTTAAAATTTTTTAATTTTTAATCTAATTCTCATAAAATTGGAGACCTCATGAGGTCTCTAATTTTTTAACTATTCAATTAAATTAAATTATTATTTTTAATTTAACAAGTAGAGACCTCATGAGGTCTATACTTGTTAAATTAAAAATAATAATTTAATTTAATTAAATATTTAAAAAGTTAGAGACCTCATGAGGTCTCTTAGACAAAACCAAAAACCTAGCCAAAATTAAAATAGCTCTTTTTTCCCTCTCTCTTAATTTTTTCATTCGACTGCGCGCCTCTCTCTCTTGCTCACTGACCTCGTCGACAGCCTCTCTCTTTCTCGTAAATCGATCGGCGACCGCCTCTCTCTTTCTCAGTCGATCGTCAACCGCCTCTCTCTCTTTCTGCCGCCATTGCCTCTCTCTTTCTCTCTCTCTGTCGACCCTCTCGCTCATCGCTATCTCTGTCGACCCTTGCTCTCTGTCGACCCTCTCGCTTCGCCGCCAGGTCTCGCGCCGACTACTTGACCAGCCATGACTCGCCCGGCCGCCGCCAATTGCGATCGCCTCGGCGTGACCAGCCTCCATCTCCAGGTAAATTTATTTATTTTTGGTTATTGAAACTAAATGTGTATTGAAACTAACTAAAATAACCTCAATAGTTGAACCCAACTCTCTAACTTCAATTATAGGTAATTTAATATTGCTACAAGATGTTGAAGGCGTGAATTTCTTTGAATCATCACTTGTACCTTGTGCTATAATCTTATTTATGAATATTTTATATTTTATAAATGCAGAAAATATATTGAAACTAAATGTGTTAGATAATTGAGATGAGTTTGAGGTTCATTTGATTGTATTGTTATATATTTATATCTCATTGTGATATTGTCACTTTGCACATATACTTATGTTGTTATGAATTTATAATATGTGATTTTTACTCTTTATCATTTCTTTTTTCATCAAACAAAAGCAATATTGGGAACTTGTGAAGTGAAAATTGTTTTTTTTTTCAATTAATAAGAGTTGGGATGACTCATTTACTCTAAATTAAATAAACATTATGAGATGTCTAATCATATACATATAATAATAGTTAGATGTAGAATGATATACATATAATAGAGATGTGAACATGAATCAACAACAATTCCCCAATCCCTAACATTAATCTACATAATTATAAGTCATAATATACTACAAATGAGAACCAAATATCACAAAATTATTTGTTTAAGCATAAGTACCAACACTAGTTGATCCTATTGATGACAAAATTAATTTTCTTTGAAAATCAATTTGTGTCCATCTAGTGTTGACACTTAGCTTTAAATTTAGAAATAATTATTTGTTAAGCTTAAGAACCAACACTAGTTGATCCTATTGATGACAAAATTGATTTTCTTTTGAAAATCAATTTGTGTCCATCTAGTGTTGACACTAAGCTTTAAATTTTAGAAATAATTATTTGTTAAGCATAAGTACCAACACTAGTTGATCCTATTGATGACAAAATTGATTTTCTTTTGAAAATAAATTTGTGTCCATCTAGTGTTGACACTTAGCTTTAAATAGATATAATTATTTGTTAAGCATAAGTACCAACACTAGTTGTCATATTTTGAAAATCAATTTGTGTCCATCTAGTGTTGACACTTAGCTTTAAATTTTAGAAATAATTATTTGTTAAGTTTGTAACTATCGTGTTAGTATTAAGTTAAACTAAACTAATTAAACTTAGAAATTTGTTAAGTTAGTTAATAAGTTAAACTTGTTACTATAGTATTAGAATTTAGTTAAAACTAGACTAATTAGACTTAGAAATTTGTTAAGTTGGTTAATAAGTTAAATTTGTAACTATTGTGTTAGTGCTTGACAAATTTAATTTATGATTCTTATGTAGATGGATCGTAGTTGGATGTATAATATGACTAATTTTGGTCGAATGGGGCAAGACCTGAATTTGTAGAAGGTGTCATTGGTTTTGTGGAGTATGCAAAGACATTAGATCCTTTTCAACGTAGTGGTATGATTAAGTGTCCTTGTAATAAATGTCAATGTTTGAATTATGAAAAATCAGATGCTGTTGAGATTCATATCTATCGAAATGGGTTTAAAAAAGAATACACTGTGTGGACTAGTCATGGAGAAATTGATAATAACTTTGATGTATTCCAACATTATGTTCCTGGTGAAAGTAGTAGCAATGTGAATTCTAATGCACAAAATTATAGAATTGATAACATGGTTCAAGATGCTTTTGGTGTGCATTCTGATTTTGATTTTGCTAATCAAGGTGAAGAAGCTCCTAATGTTGAATGTAAAATTTTCTTTGAACAATTGGAATCTGCTAGTCGGCCTTTATATGAGGGGAGTCCACACTCAGCTTGTCTATTGCGGTTAGATTATTAAGTATCAAATCAGTTGGAGTGTTCCTCAAGGGACAATGGACTCTGTGATTGACCTTATTCATGATTTAGTTGACCCAAATCTAGAGATACCTGATAATTTCTATAAGGCAAAGAGGTTGGTATCAAAGTTAGGAATGTCATCGATGAGAATTCATTGTTGTGAAAATGGTTGCATGTTATACTATAAGGATGATATTGATCTAGAATCGTGTAAGTTTTGTGGAAAATGTCGTTATAAACAGACAGCTAGTGGGAAGAAAGTTCCTATTAAGGCAATGCATTACTTACCTCTTATACCAAGGTTAAAGAGGTTGTATGCGTCTAATAGATCTGCTCCTCATATGAGATGGCACCATGAACATAGAAGACCACCTGGAGTTATGTGTCATCCATCCGATGGAGAGGCTTGGAAGCATTTTGATAGAACATATCCACAATTTGCAGCTGAACCACGTAACATTAGATTGGGTTTATGTTCAGATGGATTCACGCCACATTCTGTTTCTGCTGCACCATATTCTTGTTGGCCTGTATTCGTAACACCATATAATCTTCCACCCGAGATGTGTATGACCAGTCCATATATATATTTCTCAATTGTGTCATTCCTGGCCCTTGGAATTCAAAAGTATTGATTGATGTATACTTGCAACCTTTGATTGATGAGTTGAAACAATTGTGGGTTCAAGGGGTTGAAACATTTGATGTGTCTCTTAAGCAGAATTTTAATTTGCGGGCTGCCTTAATGTGGACTATTAATGATTTTCCAGCATATGGAATGTTGTCAGGGTGGATGACAGCGGGAAAGTTAGGAAGACCAATAACTCAAGCTGAGGCATTTAAGGCAACACACGTTAGAAAGAAGAAAAATCCTGAAGATCCAGATGTGTGGGTTGAACCGCGAGCTGAAGTGACCTATGTAAGCCTCTAATTTTAAAAAATAATTACTTATTTTCTAAATTTATACTCTCATATGATAACATTCAATTTAGAATCGATATCTTCAAGCTTTGGAGGATTTACAACAAACTCTGCCGGAAGAAAATCGAGGTATGCCACTTACTCAAGAACAGGATGAGAGAGTTTGGTTAGACTTGACTTGTGGGCCGAGTAGATATGGGTATGCATATGGAATGCCGCATAAAACCTTCCGTGAATTTTCTTCTGAGTTTGAAGGCCTAAATAGTTCAAATCATGATGAATCAATGAAGAAAAATTTGGCTATGGAGAAAAAGATTGTTGAGCTATCTAGCCAAGAAGAATCACGGGCTAGGGAAAGGCGGTTGGAATTACAGTTTGCGGTTCTTAAGGCTAAATTCGATGCATTACTTGCCTCAGGAGGGATTCCCCCTTGTTCTGGTGATGTCACTTTCCCTCCCCGACCTCCTCAATCTCAACCTACTCAATATCCAATGTATGGTCAACAAAGAAATATGACCCATGAGACTAGTAGTGATGAAGAAAGTGATGATTATGTGGCAAACACACTACCACATTAGTGTAGTTTAGACTTGTGATAGTTAACTTATGGATCATTTTGTTAACTTTATAATTTTGTGATGGGAATTATTTGTTTTGTGAATACATGATACGTTGGAATGTATTATATAACTTATGGATATCATGGTTTTTGTTTAATATATAATTATGTTGAAATGAGTTGCAATTGAGTTGATAAGAGAATATTTAGTAAATGTATTGCTTCAATTGAGTTTTTGAAGCTCTTTGAGTTTGATTTGGGTACTGAATTAAAATGACAGGTGACGAGAAGCCGCAGAAATAATAATTTTTTGCCAGTTTTTTACCAGAAAAAGAGACCTCATGAGGTCTCTTTTTTGCATTAATTTTCCAGATAATTCATAATAGAGACCTCATAAGGTCTCTTTTTTGCATTAATTTTTCCAGATATTTTATAATAGAGACCTCATGAGGTCTCAAATTACCATTTTCTATTTTATAAATGCAGAAAATAGACCTCATGAGGTCTCCAATTTGTATTAATTTTTTCAGCTACTTCATAATAGAGACCTCATCAGGTCTCTAATTAACATTTTATATTTTTATACATGCAGAAAAGAGACCTCATGAGGTCTCTATTCTGCATTATATTTTTCGTAAATTTCATTATGGAGACCTCACAAGGTCTCCAAAAATAAATGCAGAACAGAGACCTCATGAGGTCTCTACTTTAAAATAATACAAAATAAAATTAAAGAATATCTTAGCGACCTAATGAGGTCTCTTTATTAAAATATAAAATTAAATAATATAATAAAATTGTGACCTCATGAGGTCTCTATATAAAAAATATAAAATTAAATTAAATAATACAATAGTGACCTCATGAGGTCTCTTTTTTGTAAAAAATCAGATAATTTGTTGGTGACCTCGTGAGGTCTCCGTTTGGCGACCTCATGAGGTGTCTGTAAAAAAGTGACCTGCATTTTATTGACCTAGCGTTGAGGTCTCTTTTTCGGTCTCTTTTTTCCGAAAAGAGACCTCGTGAGGTCTCTTTTTGGCCTTTTTTTAGTAGTGTTCATAGTACTTTATGTATAATATATTTTATGTAAAATCAATAATTATGATATATAAATTAGTAAGATACAATGATTTAGATATAATGAAAATTAATCTTCATCAAATCTCAAACAATTCTTTAAATTAATAAATATTACTTTATCAATTAAATAATATCTCTTTAAAATAATAAAATTTCATGATCCCGCCAATATTAATTTATAGAGGATTTATTATATTTTTAAATATTAAAAGTTGCTAATTAGTATAACTTATTGAGTAGTAATACTTAAGTAAATTTAAAATAATATGTCTTATTCTCTCGCAATTTATGTTGCATGGTAGAATTCAGGAGTGAACCAATTTTTTAAGTGATTGACTATTGTGATTTATATAGTTCTTATATAATTTTTAAATAATATATGTTACTTCTCTGTCCCAAGAGCATTGATAGAATCTCGAAAGTCAATCAAAATTTTTCAGATGTGTTTTAAATATCTTAACTCATCAATTATTGTGATTTATGATATCTTTTTCCGTAATTTTTGAATAATATATGTTACTCCCTTTTTCCCGATATATTGAGAACGGTTTAAATTCTTATTTATTTTTTATATTTGTATGTTATTTTCAAATATTTATGTTACCTTCCTTTATCGCAATCTTTCTTGTATGAATGGAATTTCAAGAGTCAATCTAGCTTATATGTCTTTCAAATGTATCTTTTAAGTTTTTAATTTAATGTAATTTGTTGTACTTTTTCGTAATTTTTAAATGTTTAAAATAAGGCAAACAAATTAAACAGCAAAAAAGCAACTTCAACTGACAATAATTAGTAGCCCCTAGACGGCAAGCTGGCAAGACAACCACCAATATATTTTAAGTTGCTAATTTACTATAATTTTTAATACATTTAATGTAATTTTCGAATATATAAAATAAGATAAATAAATTAAAACGGAAAAATTTTACTTGTAGTGACCATAATGTCACGACCCGCCTGATACCCAGGCAGATCGCGACCGATCTAAGCGAGGCAAGGCTGTGCGAGGGACGAACAGCCCAAAAATGGCCAGCGAGCAAAGGCGGCGTCAGCGAGCGGCAGAACAAAGGTCGGCGTTTGGCCGTTCTGGCGATTTAATTTATTCTGGCCGATTCTGGCCGTTCTGATTATTCTTTGGAGGTGGAGGGGAGGCAGTTACAAGCCATGGAGAGGCTTGTGCAGGGCCTCTAGGCGTGGGGCAAACTAGGGAGCAACTAGGAGTCCCTTTTTGGAAGACTTAGAAGCATGTCTTGTGGGCATGGACTTAGGGGCTTGTATATAGTGTAGTATTTATTTACTCTTAGTCATTAGAGTAGTATAAATAGTAGGGTCATTGTATTTGTAAAGGCATCCAAGAATTTAATTGACTAATAAGATACTAGTCCATTCTTCCAAATCAGTCTTTTGTCTTTCGTTCAAATTTATCTTAGCGATCCAAGTAGTGAAAGGCTTACTTGAGTCTACGAGATCGTGCAAGATTTATGAGTAGACCATCAAGTGCCGCACGGAGTATTGTCCGAATCGAAAAGTCTGTGACAATTGGTATCAGAGCAGGTTCATCGTAAGAGAATGACGAACGAAGAAGACGGCGCTAGCAGCACCCCCAACATCCGCACTGATGGTGGCAAGAAGAACAAGAAAGGGAAGAAGCAGCAGACGGGTAATGAACCCAATCTGCCTGGTCTCCCACCAAGTGTTCCTCCACCAAGTGTTCCTACACCAAGCGAAGGGCAAACATCTTTCCCTCCCCATATTGTCGATGGAAGTGACGAAGACGCCGGCGAGGAGTCCGTGGACGTTACTGTCGGACCGGAGTGGATTGCAAGGGTCGAAATGGCGAGGCAAGCCGTTGAGATTATAGGCCAGTGCTTGAACAGAACGGACAGAAATCTCAAAACTCTTGAAGAGTACTCCCTTGAGGAAGTTGAGAGCGTCGGAAGGAGTTGGAGGCACGCCAGCGAGCCGAGTACGAGACAAAGGAGGCCATTACTTCCTTAGAGTTCAGGCTTAGGGGAGCACTTGACGCAGTTGAGTCGCTTAAGGCCGAAGTGGCAGCACTCAAGGAGGATAGAGAGGTTGGTGGATCCTCATCACATGACCGGGAAAGGGAAGCCAGAGTTGAGGCGCCCAAGCCACCAGTCTTCAAAGGCGTCCGTGACGCGCAAGCGGTGGATAATTTCCTTTGACACTTGGAAAATTATTTCAAGTGTATGCGGGTCCGTAGTGATGTGAACAAGATCAACACGGCTGTGTTGTATATTTCGGAGTTGGCCATGCTACGGTGGAAGCGTAAAGAGTCTGACATCGCAAAGGGGACATGCACGTTGAACACATGGGAGTAGGTCCGTGTGGAGTTCAAGAAGGCGTTCCTCCCTAGCAACGTTGTCTATGAGGCAAAGCGCAAGATGAGGGAGTTGAGACAAAAGGGAAGCATACGCGCGTATGTGCGGGAGTTTACCACCCTTGCATTTCAGATTACCAACCTCATGGACGACGACGCATTGTTCTACTTCATGGATGGGCTGCAAAATTGGGCCAGAACGGAGTTGGAACGGCGACAAGTCAAGACTATAGACGACGCCATTACGCAGGCTGAAGCCTTGACAGACTTCAGGCGAGAGAAGTCTCTTAGTGCCGAGGTGGACGACGAGGTAGGCAGTCATGATGATAGTGGGGAAGACAGTGGCGAAGGCGAGGAGCAAACGCCACAACCCAAAAGTCGTGACACCTACGGGTCCAGCGGAAAGAAGCCTGGAGATTGTGGCAACACGGTAAGGGTTTCCAAAGATGGTTGCTTCATATGCAAAGGGCCGCATGGTTACAAGAGATGCCCTGAACTGAAAAGTCTTGGTGCTATCCTTCGTGAGCGGAAGGAAGAGAAAGCCCAAGAGGAAGTCGAGGAGACTAAGCAGTTGGCGTGGTAATCCTATGCGGAGCTGCGATTGAACAACTATCGACGAGGCCAAGGCAAGCTGATCCAAGGCAAGCGGAGCCGAAGCATGCTGATAAGGGACTTGCAAAGTCTACATCGTGGGCTCAAACGGTCGACGCCACGATCAATGGGAAGATTGCTCGTGCGTTGGTCGACACCGGTGCGGAGGTCAATGTTATGACCAAGACGGCAGCAACGAGGTTGGGGTTGCAATATACTTCAAGCAATGCCCAAATAAAGTCTGTCAATGCACCACCGACTCCCATAGTTGGAGTAGCACACGGCTTGAACATCACGGTAGGCGATTGGCAAGGGAAAACCAAGTTCATCGTCGCCCCCATCAATGTGTTTGATGTTATTCTTGGGCAGAAATTCTTCCAGCAGTGCCATGCAGTAATCGATCCTCATCTCCAAAAATTGACAATCATGGAGAAATGAAGGGAATATCTGATTCCCATGGTGAAAGGCGCCAAGCGGCGGAAGGGCGACTAGGCCAGCGACCATGAAGCTCGAGAGGGTCGACGTGAGAAGAAGGTTATCACCGGCAGCAACCATTGCAAGTTTGAGAGAAGACAATGGTGCTGGAAAGACCATGCCACCGCGCAGTAAGAGGGTTCCGAGTAGGAACGCTGACGTGATGAAGAAGCCGCCGGAGCACTTGCCTCCGTCGAAGGAGGAAGTTTGGAAGATCGGGTCGAGAAAGTTCGGGACATCGATGAAGAGGCTACTCGAAAGGAGTGATCGAGTACGCGAGTTGATGGTCGCTCGGCAGAACTCAACGCCGATACGGACGCAATGCGACGCGGTCGTCGCATAATCAGGTGGGGGACAGACAGCCCAAAAACGGCCAGCAGACAAAGGCAAAGGCGTCAGCAGCAAAGAACAAAGGGTCGAGCGTTTCACGTTCTGGCGATTCGGCTATTCTGGCCGATTACAGCCATTACAATTCTATCGCAGTGGAGGTGGTGATTACAAGCCATGGAGAGGCTTGTGCAGGGCCTCTAGGCGTGGGGCAGACTAGGGAGCAGCTAGGAGTCCCTTTTTGGAAGACTTAGAAGCATGTCTTGTGGGCATGGACTTAGGGGCTTGTATATAGTGTAGTATTTATTTACTCTTAGTCATTAGAGTAGTATAAATAGTAGGGTCATTGTATTTGTAAAGGCATCCAGCAATTCAATTGACTAATAAGATACTAGTCCATTCTTCCAAATTAGTCTTTTGTCTTTCGTTCAAATTTCTCTTAGCGATCCAAGTAGTGAAAGGCTTACTTGAGTCTACGAGATCGTGCAAGATTCGTGAGTAGACCGTCAAGTGCTGCACGGAGTATTGTCCGAATAGAAAAGTCCGTGACAATAACATCCATTTGGTTGCAAGCTGGCAACGCCAACTGCTTCCCAGGCATATGATTACAATACTTTTAACGTAAATTTTAGATATAAATAATATATGAAAAATAAGTTAAAAAGAAATAAGTAATTGAAAGTGACAATATTATCCCTTGGGTTGCAACCTGGCATGACAAGCGACAGCTGCTTTTAAGGCGGATATTGTTGTAAGGTTTAGGGACATTTACAAAGGATACTGCTAATTACCCTTAGAATATATATATTTATTGTTAAATAATTATTGTTAAAGGGTGAATTTTGTGTAGTATCAAATAATAGCTTCAAAACTATTCTTTGAAGATGAACAAGATTTATCACGCCATGCAGAGTGGACCTACATTAGTAGAAGGAGTCATCCGAAACGATTTAGTCGAGAAGTTTAATTAAAATATACATATATGTAAATGCATCAGAAAAAAATCAATACACTTTTATATAAAACATTAATGACAAAAAAGAACACACGCTCTAAGATGGCTTGTTTGTTAGGTACTTCCACGTTGTGGCTGTCAACCTGAGGTCGAACCTTGATGGCAATATTTTTTACAGAACCCAAAGAAGCCTCTTCTTTGAGCTATTTAAATTTTTGCATGTCTTAGATGTACGTAATAAATAAATAAAAATAAGTTATTTAACTAAGTCTTTGAAAAAAAATAGTGTATTTTCGAAAGTAGAAAATATTATTTTTCAATATGTAAAAAAACAATTTTTGCCTAAAAGTAAAGTTACAATAAAATGTTTTTGTAAAAATGTGCAATATTTACTTGGCCAGACACTAATTACTTCTAAATAGTATTTTATAAACTTAATGATCAAACATAAACCACTTCTTGCCAAAATTATTATTTTTGAGAAAAAAATATATACTTTTTATAATAAGTTTGACTTAAAAAGTTTGGTCAAACAGACTATTAATCGGCCAAACCTAAAATTCTAGTGTTAAAAAATTAGTTGATCTTTTCCCTATTTTTTTTATTGTTCTTTCCTTTTAAGTGACGACACTACTTATGAAATTTCTGTGTACGCCACTGACGCCCTGACCATGCATGTATTCACATCCATACGTATAAAGATAAAATAAGATATGAACAACAAACTTTAGTGTTATGTTTTGGTAAAGAGATTTTTATCTTTGGCTTTTAACATTTTAAAGCCATTTTAAACTTATTTTAGTCATTTTTCAACTCCGTCAAACACTTGCAAAAGCTAAGATAATTTAAAAATAATTTGATCAACTTTTAAGCTAATACAAATCGCTTCTTAAAATAGCATACTTGATATAAATATTTTACTTTTTCGAATTCTCACTTAAAAGACCTAAATAAGGAGTTAGGACCATAAGAGATCACATTTACCTATCTCTAATCAAGGTCATCACATGTAGCCTTGCCAAATTTAGCTTTGTGGACCACCACTAATTAATTTATTTTTCTAATGCCATATATATTAAGTGGGATGCATTGACTATTAATTTGTGTTTAATTACCTCATAGGTTTTGTCTGTACTTTAATTGTAAGGTGATGTAATGATTTATAATTACCATTTCCGTTACTACACACAATTGTAATATATCAACAATTGTAATTACAGCACAAGAATAATGACCTTTTTTATGGGAATATAATGGCAACACATGAAATGTTCTCATACGAGAACCCAAATTTATTTAATGAAATTTGTGAATGCTGATGTCCTTTCTAAAACACAGTAAAGATCATTGGATTCATTGACCTTTAAATTTAACTATGATACCAATGGAAACTTTTCTACTATAATTAAAAACAATATGACGTTCTTTTTTTCTTAAATTAAATAATTTACAATGTATTTAAAGATTGTTGATTTGAAAAGTCTTCATTTTTTATTCTTAAATATCATTTTAAGTCAAATGATATGACATTAATTTATGTGGTCTCAATATTAAAGTTGATCATTTTCAATTTTAACTCATCAGGATGTTAGGGAGATATTGCAAGTTGCAACTCTTTCATTTAATATTATTTAGCCACGGAACATATTATCTACGTATCATTTATATCATGTTAGGGGTGGGGTAAAGTAAGGTAGGGGTGAAGTAATAAGTAGCACTATAAAAGGGATATTGAATAGAAAAATAATATTATCATCTAATACTTGAAATCATCATCATGTCTTCAAAATTTGGTCTTGTTTTCCTCATTCTTGTGTTTTCCATCGTCACCACCGATCCTCTAGCCCATGCTCAAGTAGGCCGACCCCTTCTTGGTGGCCTTCTTAATCCAATTGTTGGTCCCATTCTTAGTCCCATTCTTTGGTCCAATTCTAGGCCAACCTGTACCGCCCATTGTTTGTCAAGCACCACCCATTGTACCACCCGTTGTACCAGACATTCTTAGTCAAATACCAGCCATTGTTGGGCAAATATTACCAGTTAATGTAACTATAGCGGGAATTTTGTCTTGCTCCTTACCTGGAACTGCCCCAGGCCCCGGAATTAGTGGAGTAAATGTCTCTATTATTTGTGGCAACTCAACCATTGCTCAAGCGGTCACAAATAGTCAAGGAATATTTAGTGTTTCATTGAACACCAATACTAGTATTTTGTCTGGAAATACATGTGTTTCTAGGGTTGGTCTCCCAATTGCTGATTGTACTTTGTTTCCCATCTCTGGAGCACTTCAAGCTCCCATCATGATTATTGGAAATATCGCTCAGGGCGTGGGTGGTCTAGTTATAAGAGCACTTTCGGGGATATTTAATATAGTAACAGTAATGACTCCTTCTAATGCATAACTATTTAATTTGAGTTGATAAATATTGTTCTCACCTAAATAAATACAACCTATGTATTACTCATATAGTATGGAGTGAGTATAGAAGGTCATTTCTTTAGGTTAACTATTATCTATTATCTAATAAATGAATGGATAATCAGTTCTAATTTATTTGAATAGCAGCTAAAACAAACATGGATTTGTGGCTTTATGTTTTCAGTGTTCCTACTTTTACTTGACTATGTATTATAATTATGTCAAAAACATAGGTAGAAGAAATTGCTCTAAATTATCTAGATTATGATGACTGTTATCCTAATCTCCTTAATCGATAAGTCAATCTCGTTATACGAATTTAAAACATGCATATATTAGTTAATTTATGATATGAATAACTAAATGATAAGGTTGAGACGGTTATTCTGTATGCATTTTTAGACAATGATAATACAGAGTTAAGCTTTTTTACGTATCTCGCCTTTACCTTCAACAATGTTTTTTCTCCATCTTTTTTTTTGAGCGCGTACTAGCAATGACCTAATGTATAATATTTTTTAATTTATATGTCACAAATAGAACTTGCAAAGTCTATCAAATTTTGTCATTACAGTAAAACCTCTGTAAATTAATACTCTTAAAGTAATAAATTCTCTAAAATAATACTTTCCTTCGGTCTCAACTTGGGCCAATGGAAAAAAACATCAATTTCAATAAGATAAGAAGATAATATATTTTCAGATCATCTCTATGTAAATATTTGTCCATTAAAATCATAAATTAATTATCTTTAAAAGTAAAAATATATCTAAAGACAACTAAGTGAAATATGATTTTGTTGTATTTAAAAAAAAAAATTTAAATGTGGTTGTAACATATCTCTAACTTTTCTGATAGCATCCACGTGCTCTGGTATTTATTTTTTTAAATCTTACCATAAAATTGTTAGGAGTTCTAGATGCAATAAGTGTTTCTTTACGCGTAACTGGTTCCAAAGGTATATTATCATCTTTAACATTGTTTTCCTATGGTATTCACAATTTCTTCTAAGCTCTGGACCTCTGAGCATGTATTCTTTTCACTCAGATAATCCAACAGGTTATTGTCATCCATTTTATTGTAGTAACCAAGATTATTAACCATGACCTCAAGTTCATGAATGGCGTTTTGAAAATTAGGTTCATTCAAATTTTTCTGAGATTGCAACCCGAATGAATTATACAGCGTTGAGAACAATTTCCTATTGTTTCTTGCTGAACATTTTTTGTCCAAACAGGGATTGCAAAATTGATAACATCCAAACATGAACTTTGCTAGAGTAGTTTGCCCCACTTCATAGTCTTCTATTTCATGAGATAAATATATGTTCGATAATACATTTTGAAAGATCTTATTATCAAAACATCACAAGGTTGAAATTAGTAAGATACAAAATTTTTGATGTATTCTTTGTACTTTATGTATAATATATTTTATGTAAAATCAATAATTATGATATATAAATTAGTAAGATACAATGATTTTGATAAAATGAAAATTAATCTTCATCAAATCTCAAACCATTCTTTAAATTAATAAATATTACTTTATCGATTAAATAATATCTCTTTAAAATAATAAAATTTCATGATCCCGCCAATATTAATTTATTGAGGTTTATTGATTTTTAAATATTAAATGTTGCTAATTAGTGTAACTTATTGAGTAGTAATTCTTAAGTAAATTTGAAATAATATGTGTTATTCTCTCGCAATTTATGTTGCATGGTAGAATTCATGAGTGAACCAATTTTTTAAGTGATTGACTATTGTGAAGTATTTTTTTCAACTCCCTATGATCTAATTCAACCCGACCCGACCCTATTCTTTAAAGAGAAGTCATCTTCTCCATTTCTTTTCTTCTCTGTTTGGCTTGCACCTTCAAGAAATTTTCGTTAATTTTTCTTCATTCGGATTTTTTTAATTCAGCTATGGAGTTAGGTGACAACAAAATTTTGAATGTGGAATTGTTATTAGTTGCAACCCTTTTGGTAGCAAAACTCAAACCTAAATAACTCACACATTTATGCTAACTCAGAACAAAACCCATGCGTAACACTTTCTTGCACATTGCAAGAAAAGTTAACACAGATCCAATTGACAACAGTTCCTCCATTAACCATTTTCTTGTTCGTCATGTTCCATTGGCCAACTTGTGACAGACAATCTTTTTCTCAGCCATAATGGCCAGTTGTGATGCTTAGACAGGAGCATCCATAGTTTGGAGTATTTACTTTGAATTTATTGAACAAGAAAATCACATTCTTCATTGATCCCGAAGTTCCTCGCCAATAGTGGTGTCTTATTTTCTTAGAGAAGATGATGAAGTGGTCAAACAAAGAGTATCAACATTGATTTTGCGATGGAAAAAACTATGAAATTGAAAAATTAGGGCTAACAATGATTATTTTGGGTTTAAATTTGGGGAAGATGACCTAAATTGATAAAATAATTAATAATAAAGAAAAATAATGACACATGACACCTTTAAACTGGTCCATGGCAGTAAAAATAATGCATGACACGCCTCATGTGCGTAGTAACAACTCAGACTAGGAAATGGGTCAAAATTGTCCATTTACAAAGAAATTAAATAGTTCTGTGGGGTGATAGAACACTTTAAAAATTAAGGTGTCTTAATACAAATACAGGACAACTTTGATGGTGTCTTTATGTCTTTTTTCATAAAAATAATATATGATAAGAACACTAAACTAATTTGGTGTTATTTTTCAAAAGATATTTTTATCTGTTGGACAAATAAAAATTAGTAGATCAAAAGGAAGGGGATCTATCAATCTAATATATATTATCATGCTTATTCTAAAGAAAGTAGGACAACCCTTATGTTTGTTAAAATATACAAATATTTGAGGTATTTCATTAGTTAATATCTCCTATCGGAAGCATTACATATTTGAGGCCATTTTTCTAAAAGAAAAAAGCTTCAGAGTAAAATAAAATTTTCAACTTGGTCATTGTATCAAGCTTGCTTTACATATTATTTAGGCATATATAATGTCTTGTGCCGGCAAAATGGGACAAAGATCCCGTCAAATAATGTTCAATAACCTAATAGGTTTATGTCATGTGTATTATATAATAATTTAGGGATAATGCCCAAGTACCCCCTCAACCTATGCCCGAAATCTCAGAGACACACTTATACTATACTAAGGTCCTATTACCCCCCTGAACTTATTTTATTAATAATTTTTTACCCCTTTTTAGCTTACGTGGCACTATCTTGTGGGCCCAACGATGGTTGACTTTTTTTTCCGAACTAGTGCCACGTAGGCTAAAAAGAGGTAAAAAATTACATATAAAATAAGTTCAGGGGGGTAATAGGACCTTAGTATAGTATAAGTGTGTCTCTAGGATTTCGGGCATAGGTTGAGGGGGTACTTGGGTATTTTCCCAAAAATTTATGATTAAGATTCATTTAAATTATATACTCATTTTAATAATTAAAATAACAAAATCGTCAATTATCTTTATTTTTTAAAATTATCAAATAAAATAATTAAGTATACCCTAACTTATCTTTTCAAGAAAAAAATAAGACTGGCGGGAATATGAGGACTTTTCAATTTTTTTACCTGTCAAACCTTGTACTTGTATTGAAATTTTAAAATTATTCTAATTTTAAAGTATTTGACACTTTTGAAGAATCTGAATAAATATATTTTTATAATTATTTGAAAACCTCCAAACAAGTTTTTTCGGAAAAGGATCAAAATTGCCTTTAACTATGTGAAATAGACCACTTATGTACACCCTTCATTACATTTAGGGATATAAAACGCCCCTGTTGTTATCCTAAGAGACCACATACGCGTTCAAGAGTTAACACTCAATATTTTTATCGACTTGGCAAGCCACGTGTGACTAATCATTCCACCTAACAATTGCCAACTAGGATTCACTGCAAAAGAACTAGACCTTTCGCGGCGACAATAGTTGCCACAAAAGTCCAAAAAATTGTCACCTAAAAGTTTTTTACAACAAATTATTATTTTGTATTTTTTTCTTCATTGTTTTTTAAAAAATAAAAACGATACCGATTAAGTAGGAGTTTAAAGAAACTATATGTTTTATTTTTATGTTATATGTAAATGTATAAAATGTATAATGATGCATTATATAGTAGGAGATGTGAATCGAGAAGTAATTTTCATGATTTTTCGTAATAGTATTGGGTGTTTTCAATAATGATATTGCAAGTTATTTATTTTAGAAAAATAGGTTGCAATAGAAAATTAATATCATATTTTTTTGGGATAATGCACAAGTACCCCTTCAACCTATACCCGAAATCTCAGAGACACACTTATTCTATACTAAGATCCTATTACCCCCTGAACTTATTTTAGTAATAATTTTCTACTCCTTTTCGGTCTACGTGGCACTATCTCTTGGGACCAACGTTGGTTGATTTTTTTGTTCAAGCTAGTGCCACATAGGCCAAAAAGGGGTAGAAAATTACTTATAAAATAAGTTTAAGGGATTAATAGGACCTTGGTGTAGTATAAGTGTGTCTCTGAAATTTCGGGCATAGGTTGAGGGGGTACTTGTCCATTTTCCCTATTTTTTTTGTTGAAAAAATAGGCTCTACTAGTGAATGGTTGTTCGAGCCTTATTCGTCATTAAAAATCACTCATAACCTTTAGTGGCAATATTTTGGGATTTTGTGGCGAGTTTGTCGCCACTAAAGGTCATGTTCTTTTGTAGTTAATCTTAGTTGACAACGCTTAGGTTGAGAGATTAGTCCCATGTGGTATGCCACGTCATTAAAAATTGGGGTGTTAATTATTGAGGGTATTTGTGATCTCCTAGGATAACATGGGGGTATTTTTATCCCAAAATGTAATGGAGGGTATAAGTGATCTATTTCGCATAATTCAGGGGCAATGTTGACCCTTTTCCGTAAGTTTTTTTAATGTATTAAAATGTTCTTTAATTGAATTACTATTTAGAACTCAATGATGTTTTTAAGTTTGAACTATTTTTGGAGATTACTTCAGAATTTGGAGAAAACATGTGTAAAATTACTCCTGAAGAAGTTTGGGAGGTAAGAAGTCAGGAAATTCGCATATTCCCGTCAATCTTCATTTTTGTCTTGAAAATATTAGTTTGGGTACACTTAATTGCTTTATTTGATAGTTTTAAAAAATAAAAAAGTTGACAACTTTGTTATTTTTTTTAGCTATTATTATAATGAGTATATAATTTAAATAAATCTCAATCATAAATTATTATATAGTACACCTGACATGAATCTATAAGGCCATTGAATATTAGTTGACCTAATTATTCTTGACCGGATCTTTATACGAAAAAATGAGTCCATATTTTGGTAACCTGTCCAATCCGCCCATATTTAATGGGTTGGGTGAGTAAATTTTTACATGGGTAAAATATGAGTTGATACCCATATTCAACCCATAACAATATGGGTAAAATATGAATTTGCCAAATGAGTTTAGTTTTTAATTTTTATTTATTCAAAATTCATGATATTACCAAATATATTGTAACTTTTCTTCCTTTTTAAGTTCTTATATAAAAGATAATTATTTTTCTCTATAATTGAAAAAGTGAAGTCTTTGGCTCTCCAAAAATATCTATATTAAATGTACATTTCTTTTATTTGTTATAATTATATATATTTTTTTATTTTTTTAATTTATATTTAATGATAAATAATATTGTAAAATAAGCAAATCATATACTAGTATTAACATTGCTTAAAGTGCATTAAACATGTTTTAGGTCAGTATTTAGTACGAAGAAAAACATTTTCACTTCTTAAAATAATTTACTTGATATAGGTATTTTACTTTTTAAAATTCTCACTTACCAGACCTAAATTAGGAGTTGGGATCATTAGAGAATACATTTACATATCTCTAATCAAGGTCTTCACATGTAGCCTTGCCAAATTATGCTTTGAGGACCACCACTAATAAATTTATTTTTATAAAGCCATATATTTACTTTCCATATATATAAAGTGTGATGCATTGACTATTATTTTGTGTTTTATTACCTCATATGTTTTGTCTATACATCAATTGTAAAGTCATGTGATTGGTTCATTACCATTCTCATAATTACAAAAATGCTTTATGGAAATAGAGGAATCACATAAAGTTCTTATTCAAAAATTGAAGGAAAAACTCGGATAAAACACACAGAAAGAAAAAAGAAAATAAAATAAAAAGATTGACCTTAAAAATATTTATTGTTCATACTCCACGAGATTCTCAAAACAGCCCCATTATCCTATAAACGTTAATTAGAATTCATTAATATTTATTTTATGTGAGAATTGAAACAACCCCAAAAATTAAAATTGCATCAATCTTACTTCGGATCATTCAAAATCACAATTTTGGGAAAGAAAATATTTTTTAAAAAAACTGATTAGGAGGAAAGGTTAAAATGTGAGCGGGGCAAACTAAGAACCCGGCCTTTATAAGAACGGGTAAAAAAATATGAATAATTTTATTATTTTATTAGGAGGGTGAGAGACACGCGTGGAGAGTTGGAGTAGAAATCGCTAAAATAAATGTATTTAATTTGGTTTATAATTATTCAATGGGGTAATACGATCCATGCAAACTTCAAGCGTCTACTTTAAAATAAGGTCAAAGATTAATGGCTAACACATGAAATTTATTCTACTTTGTGAATGCAGAGGTCCTCTATAAAACACAGTAAGGATCATTGGACTGATTGACCTTTAAATTTAACTATTATACCAATGACAACTTTCCTACTATAATTAAAAACAATATAACATTTTTTTAATCTTTAATGAAATATTTTACAATATATTTCAAGATTGTTAATTTGAGAAGTCTTCTTTTTTATTCTTAAACATCATGCCAATTCAAATGATATGACATTAATTTCTCTAGTCCCATTATTCAAGTTAATCATTTTCAATTTAACTCGGGATGTGAGGGAAATATAACAAATTGTTACTCTTTCCTTTAATATTATTTAGCCATGGAACATATTATCTACATATCATTTATATCATGTTAGGGGTGGGGTATGGTAAGATAGGGTGGAGTAATCCGTAGCACTATAAAAGAGATATTGAATAGAAAAATAATATTATCATCTAATACTTGATATCATCATCATGTCTTTAAATTTTATTCTCCTTTTCCTTATTACTTTGTTTTCTATCGTCACCAATAGTCCTCTAGCACATGCTCAAGTAGGGCCGGCCCCTTCTTGGTGGCCTTCTTAGTCCCATTGTTGGTCCCATTCTTAGTTCCATTACTGTGTTGAAGAAGAAGGAAACTGATGATTGGAACATGTCAAATGAACAGGTCCAACGCAGTTGACTAACCTATATGCAACAAGTGTTGATGAAGAAGGAAGCTGAGGATTGAAACATGTCGAAGGAACAGGTCCAACGAAGCTGACTGACGAGTTACAACACTGCTGAAGAATTAGAGTCATGCTAGGATTAGACTACCTATATTAGTTAGGATTATATTTCGACTAGATTTAAATTATGATAAGAATTATATTATGACTAGGATTAGATTACTATTAGAATTATAACAATTAGAATTTAATTATTTTATTATAATAGTAATAATAAGTACTGTAGCAAGACTCTAAGTATAGTTAACTTAGAACTCTACAATTCTCTCCTATATAAGTAGTATATACTTAACATTACTATTCATCAATTCATTAATAATTGATCACATATCAATAACATCATTATTGATCAATACAACCAATACAACAAATATTGATTAACATATCAAGACTATCAATATTGATCAACATATCAATTTATCAACTTATCAATACAATCCTTGATTCTTCACATATACGTGAGAATTCTAAATACTGGTCCAATTCTAGGCCAACCTGTATGACCCATTGGACAAGTACCACCCATTGTTTGCCAAGCACCATCCATTGTACCACCCGTTGTACCAGTCATTCTTAGTCAAATATCAGTTATTGTTGGGCAAATATTACCAGTTAATATAATTATAGCAGGAATTTTGTCTTGCTCCTTATCGGGAACTGCCTTAGGCATCGAAATTAGTGGAGTAAATGACTTTGTTATTTGTGGCAACTCAACCATTGCTCAAGCGGTCACAAATAGTTAAGGAATATTAAGTGTTTCATCGAATACTAGTACAAGTATTTTGTCTGGAAATACATGTGTTGCTAGGGTTGGTCTCTCAATTGTTGATTGTACTTTTTTTCTCGACTTTGGAATCCTTCAAGCTCCCATCATGATTATTGGAAACATCGTTTAGGATGTAGGTGGTCTAGTTATGAAAGCAACATCAGAGATATTTAGTTTAATAACAATCACGACTTCTTCTAATGCATAACACTTTAATTTGAGTTAATAAATATTGTTCGCACCCAAATAAATACAACCTATGTATTACTCATATCATATGGAGTGAGTATATAAGGTCATATCTTTATGTTAACTATTATTAATTATCTAATAAATGAATGGATAATTACTTCTAATTTATTTTAATAGCAGGTAAAATAAACATGGATTTGTGGCTTTATGTTTTCAATGTTCCTACTTTTACTTGACTATATGTTATAATTATGTCAAAAGCTATGTAGAAGAAATTGCTCAAAAATCTAGATTATGATAGCACTTATCCTAATATCCTCAATCGATAAGATAATCTCGTTATCTGAAATTAAAATATCGTGTATTAGTTAATTTGTGATATGAATAACTAAATGATAAGGTTGAGACGGTTATTTTCTATGCATTTTTAGATAATGATAATATAGAGTTAAGCTTTTTACTTATCCTACCTTTACCTTCAACTATATATGTTTTTCTCCTTCTATTTTTTGGAGCATGTGCTAGCACGACCTAATATATAATATTTTTTATTTATATGTCACAAATAGAACTTGGAAAGTCTATTAAATTTTGTCACATAAAGAAACCTCTCAAAATTAATACTTGATCAAGTAATAATTTTTCGAGAATAATATTTTTTTCGGTCTCAACTTGGGCCAATAGAAAAAACACCAAGTTCGATAAGATAATCAGATAATATATTTTCAGATCATCTCTATATAAATATTTATCCCATTAATATCATAAATTAATAATCTTTAAAAGTACAAATATATCTAAAGACAACTGAGTGAAATATGATTTTGTTGTGTTCTTTTTTAAAAAAAATAAAAATAAAAATTAAATCTGGTTGTAACATATCTCTAACTTTTCTGATAGCATCCACGAGCTCCGGTATTTGTTTTTTTAGAGCTGTCAATATGGGCTAGCCCACCCTATCCGGGCGAAACCATACAGGCTTTGACATTTTACAGGTCAGGCCGGGCTACCCATTTTTGGCGTGGGCCAGAAAATGATCGGCCCAACTCACAAGTACGTGGGCTACAGACTTGACGGGCCAGTTTACTTTTTAAAAAAAATTATATTTTTTTATAATTATTAAATTAAATTTTAAATTATTATTTAAAATATTATCATAAATATCGACAAAACAATATTACATGATGTTAATGTTAGTACTTGTTAATCAAATCAAAATAAAATTATTTTTATAATATTTATTAGGGATAATTTCAGAGACCTCCATGTTTCGCTCTATAACACTCACCTCTCCTTTGGTTTACGATATTACGTGTACCTCCATTATTTTCATTTACTTGTAACCATTCTTTAAACCAATTTAATATAAATATAAATTAATATAGATTTGACAATTTTACTCTTTTTTATATAAATTTCTTCTTATTAATAAATATTATATAAAAAATAACTCAGTTGACAAATACTTTAAAAATAAATTAACACAAAGACTTATTTTTTTAATCCAACAAAGATCAAAGTCTTCAACTAAGCTGACTCACATTTTCACCAAATATTAACTTTTTATCTCTACTTCAGCTTTACCAATTCATGTAAATTTTTCCCCCACAATAAGTCATCATTTTCGGCAACAATTTCTTCAAATAGAAGACCAAATTGAAATTCCCAAGAAATAAATTCAATAAGAACGATAAGATTTTGTTCTAGTTAAATATTTACACAAGCGAAGACGAAACATGATCCAACGAATAAAGATAAATCATTGAAAATTAGAGGTAAGCATTCATATATAAGGGTAAATTTGTCAAATCTAAATTAATTTATATTTATTTAAATAGGTTTAAAAAATGGTTACAAGAAAATAAAAATAAGGGAGGTAGACGTAATATCGTATACCACAGGGAAGGTGAGTGTTATAGAGCGAAGCCTGGAGGGAGGTCTCTGAAATTATCTCTATTTATTAAGTTTTTTTTTCAAGTAAAAGTATAAAAATATAAATTAAAATAATAACCTAATTATTTAATCTCTTATTTTTAAAATTTAATATTATATTATAATTTTAATTAATTATTATTGGCCCACGGGTCGGCCCTACCTATATTTCTCAAGCCCATTAAATCAACAGTCTTATTCAAGCCGGACTAAAAATCCCTATCTTAGATGGGCTTCAAAAATCTTAGTCCAACCTTTTTATATTCGGGTTAGGCCAGACTGGCCCAACGGACCTAACTCATATTGACGGCTCTAGTTTTTTTAAATCGTATCATAAAATTGTTAGGAGTTCTAGATGCAATAAGTGTTTCTTTACGCGTAACTGGTTCCAAAGGTATATTATCATCTTTTTCATTGTTTTTCCTATGGTATTCACAATTTCTTCTAAGCTCTGAATCTCTGAACATGTATTACTTTCACTCAGATAATCCAACAAGTTATTGTCATCCATTTTATTGTGGTAACCGAGATTATTAACCATGACCTCAAGTTCATGAATGACGTTTTCAAAATTAGGTTCATTTAAATTTTCTGAGATTGCAACCCGAATGAATTTTACAGCGCTGAAAATTATTTCCTATTGTTTCTTGCTGAACATTTTTTGTCCACACAAGGATTGCAAAATTGAAATCCTTGCTAGAGTAGTTTGTCCCACTTCATAGTCTTCTAATTCATGCGATAAATATATGTTCGATAATAAATTTTGAAAGATCTTATTATCAAAACATCACAAGGTTGAAATTAGTGATACAAAAATTTTGATGTATTCCACTACTAAAAAAAGGCCAAAAAGAGACCTAGAAATGGAGACCTCAAAAATAGGTCAATAATAATAGACCTCATGAGGTCGCTATTTAAATTAATATCTTTTAATTTTTTAATGTAGGAGAGACCTCGTGAGGTCAATTTAATGAATATTTTTTTTTTACCTAACTTATTTAAAAATTTTAAATTTTTAATCTAATTCTCATAAAATTGGAGACCTCATGAGGTCTCTAATTTTTTAACTATTCAATTAAATTAAATTATTATTTTTAATTTAACAAGTAGAGACCTCATGAGGTCTATACTTGTTAAATTAAAAAATAATAATTTAATTTAATTAAATATTTAAAAAGTTAGAGACCTCATGAGGTCTCTTAGACAAAACCAAAAACCTAGCCAAAATTAAAATAGCTCTTTTTTCCCTCTCTCTTAATTTTTTCATTCGACTGCGCGCCTCTCTCTCTTGCTCACTGACCTCGTCGACGCGCGCCTCTCTCTTTCTCGTCGTCGATCGGCGACCGCCTCTCTCTTTCTCGCCGTCGATCGTCAACCGCCTCTCTCTTTCTCGTCGTCGACTGCCTCTCTCTTTCTCTCTCTCTGTCGACCCTCTCGCTCATCGCTATCTCTGTCGACCCTTGCTCTCTGTCGACCCTCTCGCTTCGCCGCCAGGTCTCGCGCCGCTTGACTACTTGACCGCCGCCCGGCTTGACCGCCGCCAATTGCGGTCGCCTCGTGACAATGACGCCTCCATCTCCAGGTAAATTTATTTATTTTTTGTTATTGAAACTAAATGTGTATTGAAACTAACTAAAATAACCTCAATAGTTGAACCCAACTCTCTAACTTCAATTACAGGTAATTTAATATTGCTACAAGATGTTGAAGGCATGAATTTCTTTGAATCATCACTTGTACCTTGTGCTATAATCTTATTTATGAATATTTTATATTTTATAAATGCAGAAAATATATTGAAACTAAATGTGTTAGATAATTGAGATGAGTTTGAGGTTCATTTGATTGTATTGTTATATATTTATATCTCATTGTGATATTGTCACTTTGCACATATACTTATGTTGTTATGAATTTATAATATGTGATTTTTACTCTTTATCATTTCTTTTTTCATCAAACAAAAGCAATATTGGGAACTTGTGAAGTGAAAATTGTTTTTTTTTTCAATTAATAAGAGTTGGGATGACTCATTTACTCTAAATTAAATAAACATTATGAGATGTCTAATCATATACATATAATAATAGTTAGATGTAGAATGATATACATATAATAGAGATGTGAACATGAATCAACAACAATTCCCCAATCCCTAACATTAATCTACATAATTATAAGTCATAATATACTACAAATGAGAACCAAATATCACAAAATTATTTGTTTAAGCATAAGTACCAACACTAGTTGATCCTATTGATGACAAAATTGATTTTCTTTGAAAATCAATTTGTGTCCATCTAGTGTTGACACTTAGCTTTAAATTTAGAAATAATTATTTGTTAAGCTTAAGAACCAACACTAGTTGATCCTATTGATGACAAAATTGATTTTCTTTTGAAAATCAATTTGTGTCCATCTAGTGTTGACACTAAGCTTTAAATTTTAGAAATAATTATTTGTTAAGCATAAGTACCAACACTAGTTGATCCTATTGATGACAAAATTGATTTTCTTTTGAAAATAAATTTGTGTCCATCTAGTGTTGACACTTAGCTTTAAATAGATATAATTATTTGTTAAGCATAAGTACCAACACTAGTTGTCATATTTTGAAAATCAATTTGTGTCCATCTAGTGTTGACACTTAGCTTTAAATTTTAGAAATAATTATTTGTTAAGTTTGTAACTATCGTGTTAGTATTAAGTTAAACTAAACTAATTAAACTTAGAAATTTGTTAAGTTAGTTAATAAGTTAAACTTGTTACTATAGTATTAGAATTTAGTTAAAACTAGACTAATTAGACTTAGAAATTTGTTAAGTTGGTTAATAAGTTAAATTTGTAACTATTGTGTTAGTGCTTGACAAATTTAATTTATGATTCTTATGTAGATGGATCGTAGTTGGATGTATAATATGACTAATTTTGGTCGAATGGGGCAAGACCTGAATTTGTAGAAGGTGTCATTGGTTTTGTGGAGTATGCAAAGACATTAGATCCTTTTCAACGTAGTGGTATGATTAAGTGTCCTTGTAATAAATGTCAATGTTTGAATTATGAAAACCAGAGATCTTTGTTGAGATTCATATCTATCGAAATGGGTTTAAAAAGAATACCTTGTGTGGACTAGTCATGGAGAAATTGATAATAACTTTGATGTATTCCAACATTATGTTCCTGGTGAAAGTAGTAGCAATGTGAATTCTAATGCACAAAATTATAGAATTGATGACATGGTTCAAGATGCTTTTGGTGTGCATTCTGATTTTGATTTTGCTAATCAAGGTGAAGAAGCTCCTAATGTTGAATGTAAAATTTTCTTTGAACAATTGGAATCTGCTAGTCGGCCTTTATATGAGGTGAGTCCACACTCACAGTTGTCTATTGCGGTTAGATTATTAAGTATCAAATCAGATTGGAGTGTTCCTCAAGGGGCAATGGACTCTGTGATTGACCTTATTCATGATTTAGTTGACCCAAATCTAGAGATACCTGATAATTTCTATAAGGCAAAGAGGTTGGTATCAAAGTTAGGAATGTCATCCATGAGAATTCATTGTTGTGAAAATGGTTGCATGTTATACTATAAGGATGATATTGATCTAGAATCGTGTAAGTTTTGTGGAAAATGTCATTATAAACAGAAAGCTAGTGGGAAGAAAGTTCCTATTAAGGCAATGCATTACTTACCTCTTATACCAAGGTTAAAGAGGTTGTATGCATCTAATAGATCTGCTCCTCATATGAGATGGCACCATGAACATAGAAGACCACCTGGAGTTATGTGTCATCCATCCGATGGAGAGGCTTGGAAGCATTTTGATAGAACATATCCACAATTTGCAGCTGAACCACGTAACATTAGATTGGGTTTATGTTCAGATGGATTCACGCCACATTCTGTTTCTGCTGCACCATATTCTTGTTGGCCTGTATTTGTAACACCATATAATCTTCCACCCGAGATGTGTATGACCAGTCCATATATATATTTCTCAATTGTGTCATTCCTAGCCCTTGGAATTCAAAAGTATTGATTGATGTATACTTGCAACCTTTGATTGATGAATTGAAACAATTGTGGGTTCAAGGGGTTGAAACATTTGATGTGTCTCTTAAGCAGAATTTTAATTTGCGGGCTGCCTTAATGTGGACTATTAATGATTTTCCAGCATATGGAATGTTGTCAGGGTGGATGACAGCGGGAAAGTTAGGAAGACCAATAACTCAAGCTGAGGCATTTAATGCAACACACATTAGAAAGAAGAAACATCCTGAAGATCCAGATGTATGGGTTGAACCGCGAGCTGAAGTGACCTATGTAAGCCTCTAATTTTAAAAAATAATTACTTATTTTCTAAATTTATACTCTCATATGATAACATTCAATTTAGAATCGATATCTTCAAGCTTTGGAGGATTTACAACAAACTCTGCCGGAAGAAAATCGAGGTATGCCACTTACTCAAGAACAGGATGAGAGAGTTTGGTTAGACTTGACTTGTGGGCCGAGTAGATATGGGTATGCATATGGAATGCCGCATAAAACCTTCCGTGAATTTTCTTCTGAGTTTGAAGGCCTAAATAGTTCAAATCATGATGAATCAATGAAGAAAAATTTGGCTATGGAGAAAAAGATTGTTGAGCTATCTAGCCAAGCCGAAGAATCACGGGCTAGGGAAAGGCGGTTGGAATTACAGTTTGCGGTTCTTAAGGCTAAATTCGATGCATTACTTGCCTCAGGAGGGATTCCCCCTTGTTCTGGTGATGTCACTTTCCCTCCCCGACCTCCTGAATCTCAACCTACTCAATATCCAATGTATGGTCAACAAAGAAATATGACCCATGAGACTAGTAGTGATGAAGAAAGTGATGATTATGTGGCAAACACACTACCACATTAGTGTAGTTTAGACTTGTGATAGTTAACTTATGGATCATTTTGTTAACTTTATAATTTTGTGATGGGAATTATTTGTTTTGTGAATACATGATAACGTTGGAATGTATTATATAACTTATGGATATCATGGTTTTTGTTTAATATATAATTATGTTGAAATGAGTTGCAATTGAGTTGATAAGAGAATATTTAGTAAATGTATTGCTTCAATTGAGTTTTTGAAGCTCTTTGAGTTTGATTTGGGTACTGAATTAAAATGACAGGTGACGAGAAGCCGCAGAAATAATAATTTTTTGCCAGTTTTTTACCAGAAAAAGAGACCTCATGAGGTCTCTTTTTTGCATTAATTTTCCAGATAATTCATAATAGAGACCTCATAAGGTCTCTTTTTTGCATTAATTTTTCCAGATATTTTATAATAGAGACCTCATGAGGTCTCAAATTACCATTTTCTATTTTATAAATGCAGAAAATAGACCTCATGAGGTCTCCAATTTGTATTAATTTTTTCAGCTACTTCATAATAGAGACCTCATCAGGTCTCTAATTAACATTTTATATTTTTATACATGCAGAAAAGAGACCTCATGAGGTCTCTATTCTGCATTATATTTTTCGTAAATTTCATTATGGAGACCTCACAAGGTCTCCAAAAATAAATGCAGAACAGAGACCTCATGAGGTCTCTACTTTAAAATAATACAAAATAAAATTAAAGAATATCTTAGCGACCTAATGAGGTCTCTTTATTAAAATATAAAATTAAATAATATAATAAAATTGTGACCTCATGAGGTCTCTATATAAAAAATATAATTAAATTAAATAATACAATAGTGACCTCATGAGGTCTCTTTTTTGTAAAAAATCAGATAATTTGTTGGTGACCTCGTGAGGTCTCCGTTTGGCGACCTCATGAGGTGTCTGTAAAAAAGTGACCTGCATTTTATTGACCTAGCGTTGAGGTCTCTTTTTCGGTCTCTTTTTTCCGAAAAGAGACCTCGTGAGGTCTCTTTTTGGCCTTTTTTTAGTAGTGTTCATAGTACTTTATGTATAATATATTTTATGTAAAATCAATAATTATGATATATAAATTAGTAAGATACAATGATTTAGATATAATGAAAATTAATCTTCATCAAATCTCAAACAATTCTTTAAATTAATAAATATTACTTTATCAATTAAATAATATCTCTTTAAAATAATAAAATTTCATGATCCCGCCAATATTAATTTATAGAGGATTTATTATATTTTTAAATATTAAAAGTTGCTAATTAGTATAACTTATTGAGTAGTAATACTTAAGTAAATTTAAAATAATATGTCTTATTCTCTCGCAATTTATGTTGCATGGTAGAATTCAGGAGTGAACCAATTTTTTAAGTGATTGACTATTGTGATTTATATAGTTCTTATATAATTTTTAAATAATATATGTTACTTCTCTGTCCCAAGAGCATTGATAGAATCTCGAAAGTCAATCAAAATTTTTCAGATGTGTTTTAAATATCTTAACTCATCAATTATTGTGATTTGTGATATCTTTTTCCGTAATTTTTGAATAATATATGTTACTCCCTTTGTCCCGATATATTGAGAACGGTTTAAATTCTTATTTATTTTTTATATTTGTATGTTATTTTCAAATATTTATGTTACCTTCCTTTATCGCAAACTTTCTTGTATGAATGGAATTTCAAGAGTCAATCTAGCTTATATGTCTTTCAAATGTATCTTTTAAGTTTTTAATTTAATGTAATTTGTTGTACTTTTTCGTAATTTTTAAATGTTTAAAATAAGGCAAACAAATTAAACAGCAAAAAAGCAACTTCAACTGACAATAATTAGTAGCCCCTAGACGGCAAGCTGGCAAGACAACCACCAATATATTTTAAGTTGCTAATTTACTATAATTTTTAATACATTTAATGTAATTTTCGAATATATAAAATAAGATAAATAAATTAAAACGGAAAAAATTTACTTGTAGTGACCATAATGTCACGACCCGCCTGATACCCAGGCAGATCGCGACCAGTCTAGGCAGCCAGCAGCCTGTGCAAGGGGACAGACAGCCCAAAAATGGCCAACAGGCAAAGGCGGCGTCAGCGAGCGGCAGACAAAGGTCGAGCGTTTGGCCGTTCTGGCCAAATTCAGCTGATTCTGGCGATTCTGATAGATTCTGATTATTCTTGGAGGTGGAGGGGCGGCAATTACAAGCCATGGAGAGGCTTGTGCAGGGCCTCTAGGCGTGGGGCAAACTAGGGAGCAACTAGGAGTCCCTTTTTGGAAGACTTAGAAGCATGTCTTGTGGGCATGGACTTAGGGGCTTGTATATAGTGTAGTATTTATTTACTCTTAGTCATTAGAGTAGTATAAATAGTAGGGTCATTGTATTTGTAAAGGCATCCAAGAATTCAATTGACTAATAAGATACTAGTCCATTCTTCCAAATCAGTCTTTTGTCTTTCGTTCAAATTTATCTTAGCGATCCAAGTAGTGAAAGGCTTACTTGAGTCTACGAGATCGTGCAAGATTTATGAGTAGACCATCAAGTGCCGCACGGAGTATTGTCCGAATCGAAAAGTCTGTGACAATTGGTATCAGAGCAGGTTCATCGTAAGAGAATGATGAACGAAAAAGACGGCGCTAGCAGCACCCCCAACATCCGCACTGATGGTGGCAAGAAGAACAAGAAAGGGAAGAAGCAGCAGACGGGTAATGAACCCAATCTGCCTGGTCTCCCACCAAGTGTTCCTCCACCAAGTGTTCCTACACCAAGCGAAGGGCAAACATCTTTCCCTCCCCATATTGTCGATGGAAGTGACGAAGACGCCGGCGAGTCCGTGGGACGCATCGCTTGTCGGACCGGAGTGGATTGCAAGGGTCGAAATGGCGAGGCAAGCCGTTGAGATTATAGGCCAGTGCTTGAACAGATCGGACAGAAATCTCAAAACTCTTGAAGAGTACTCCGCGAGGAAGTTGAGAGCGTCGGAAGGAGTTGGAGGCACGCCGTGAGCCGAGTACGAGACAAAGCGAGGCCATTACTTCCTTAGAGTTCAGGCTTAGGGAGCACTTGACGCAGGTGAGTCGCTAAGGCCGAAGTGGCGGCACTCGAGGAGGATAGAGAGGTTGGTGGATCCTCATCACATGACCGGAAAGGAAGCCGAGTTGAGGCGCCAAGCCACCGCCTTCAAAGGCGTCCGTGACGCGCAAGCGGTGGATAATTTCCTTTGGCACTTGGAAAATTATTTCAAGTGTATGCGGGTCCGTAGTGATGTGAACAAGATCAACACGGCTGTGTTGTATATTTCGGAGTTGGCCATGCTACGGTGGAAGCGTAAAGAGTCTGACATCGCAAAGGGGACATGCACGTTGAACACATGGGAGTAGGTCCGTGTGGAGTTCAAGAAGGCGTTCCTCCCTAGCAACGTTGTCTATGAGGCAAAGCGCAAGATGAGGGAGTTGAGACAAAAGGGAAGCATACGCGCGTATGTACGGGAGTTTACCACCCTTATATTTCAGATTACCAACCTCATGGACGACGACGCATTGTTCTACTTCATGGATGGGTTGCAAAATTGGGCCAGAACGGAGTTGGAACGGCGGCAAGTCAGGACTATAGACGACGCCATTACGCAGGCTGAAGCCTTGACAGACTTCAGGCGAGAGAAGTCTCTTAGTGCCGAGGTGGACGACGAGGTAGGCAGTCATGATGATTGTGGGGAAGACAGTGGCGAAGGCGAGGAGCAAACGCCACAACCCAAAAGTCGTGACACCTACGGGTCCAGCGGAAAGAAGCCTGGAGATTGTGGCAACACGGTAAGGGTTTCCAAAGATGGTTGCTTCATATGCAAAGGGCCGCATGGTTACAAGAGATGCCCTGAACTGAAAAGTCTTGGTGCTATCCTTCGTGAGCGGAAGGAAGAGAAAGCCCAAGAGGAAGTCGGGGAGACTAAGCAGTTGGCGTGGTAATCCTATGCGGAGCTGCGATTGAACAACTATTGACGAGGCCAAGGCAAGCTGATCCAAGGCAAGCGGAGCCGAAGCATGCTGATAAGGGACTTGCAAAGTCTATAGCGTGGGCTCAAACGGTCGACGCCACGATCAATGGGAAGATTGCTCGTGCGTTGGTCGACACCGGTGCGGAGGTCAATGTTATGACCAAGACGGCAGCAACGAGGTTGGGGTTGCAATATACTTCAAGCAATGCCCAAATAAAGTCTGTCAATGCACCACCGACTCCCATAGTTGGAGTAGCACACGGCGTGAACATCACGGTAGGCGATTGGCAAGGGAAAACCAAGTTCATTGTCGCCCCCATCAATGTGTTTGATGTTATTCTTGGGCAGAAATTCTTCCAAAGAAGGCCATGCAAGAATCGATCCTCATCTCCAAAAATTGACAATCATGGAGAAAGGAAGGGAATATACAGTTCCCATGGTGAAGGCGCAAGCGGCGGAAGGACAGGCTAGACTGACAGCCATGAAGCTCGAGAGGGTCGACGTGAGAAGAAGGTTATCACCGGCAGCAACCATTGCAAGTTTGAGAGAAGACAATGGTGCTGGAAAGACCATGCCACCGCGCAGTAAGAGGGTTCCGAGTAGGAACGCTGACGTGATGAAGAAGCCGCCGGAGCACTTGCCTCCGTCGAAGTTGGAAGTTTGGAAGATCGGGTCGAGAAAGTTCGGGACATCGATGAAGAGGCTGCTCGAAGGGAGTGATCGAGTACGCGAGTTGATGGTCGCTCGGCAGAACTCAACGCCGATACGGACGCAATGCGACGCGGTCGTCGCATAATCAGGTGGGGGACAGACAGCCCAAAAACGGCCAGCAGACAAAGGCGGCGTCAAAGGCCCAAGGAGGCAAAGAACAAAGGGTCAGCGTTTGGCGTTCTGGCCATTTATTAGCTGGCCATTACCATTCATTTATCGCAGTGGAGGGTGGCGATTACAAGGCATGGAGAGGCTTGTGCAGGCCTCTAGGCGTGGGGCGCACTAGGAGCGACTAGGAGTCCCTTTTTGGAAGACTTAGAAGCATGTCTTGTGGGCATGGACTTAGGGGCTTGTATATAGTGTAGTATTTATTTACTCTTAGTCATTAGAGTAGTATAAATAGTAGGGTCATTGTATTTGTAAAGGCATCCAGCAATTCAATTGACTAATAAGATACTAGTCCATTCTTCCAAATTAGTCTTTTGTCTTTCGTTCAAATTTCTCTTAGCGATCCAAGTAGTGAAAGGCTTACTTGAGTCTACGAGATCGTGCAAGATTCGTGAGTAGACCGTCAAGTGCTGCACGGAGTATTGTCCGAATAGAAAAGTCCGTGACAATAACATCCATTTGGTTGCAAGCTGGCAACGCCAACTGCTTCCCAGGCATATGATTACAATACTTTTAACGTAAATTTTAGATATAAATAATATATGAAAAATAAGTTAAAAAGAAATAAGTAATTGAAAGTGACAATATTATCCCTTGGGTTGCAACCTGGCATGACAAGCGACAGCTGCTTTTAAGGCGGATATTGTTGTAAGGTTTAGGGACATTTACAAAGGATACTGCTAATTACCCTTAGAATATATATATTTATTGTTAAATAATTATTGTTAAAGGGTGAATTTTGTGTAGTATCAAATAATAGCTTCAAAAACTATTCTTTGAAGATGAACAAGATTTATCACGCCATGCAGGAGTGGACCTACATTAGTAGAAGGGGAGTCATCCGAAACGATTTAGTCGAGAAGTTTAATTAAAATATACATATATGTAAATGCATCAGAAAAAAATCAATACACTTTTATATAAAACATTAATGACAAAAAAGAACACACGCTCTAAGATGGCTTGTTTGTTAGGTACTTCCACGTTGTGGCTGTCAACCTGAGGTCGAACCTTGATGGCAATATTTTTTACAGAACCCAAAGAAGCCTCTTCTTTGAGCTATTCAAATTTTTGCATGTCTTAGATGTACGTAATAAATAAATAAAAATAAGTTATTTAACTAAGTCTTTGAAAAAAAATAGTGTATTTTCGAAAGTAGAAAATATTATTTTTCAATATGTAAAAAAACAATTTTTGCCTAAAAGTAAAGTTACAATAAAATGTTTTTGTAAAAATGTGCAATATTTACTTGGCCAGACACTAATTACTTCTAAATAGTATTTTATAAACTTAATGATCAAACATAAACCACTTCTTGCCAAAATTATTATTTTTGAGAAAAAAATATATACTTTTTATAATAAGTTTGACTTAAAAAGTTTGGTCAAACAGACTATTAATCGGCCAAACCTAAAATTCTAGTGTTAAAAATTAGTTGATCTTTTCCCTATTTTTTTTATTGTTCTTTCCTTTTAAGTGACGACACTACTTATGAAATTTCTGTGTACGCCACTGACGCCCTGACCATGCATGTATTCACATCCATACGTATAAAGATAAAATAAGATATGAACAACAAACTTTAGTGTTATGTTTTGGTAAAGAGATTTTTATCTTTGGCTTTTAACATTTTAAAGCCATTTTAAACTTATTTTAGTCATTTTTCAACTCCACAAACACTTGCAAAAGCTAAGATAATTTAAAAATAATTTGATCAACTTTTAAGCTAATACAAATCGCTTCTTAAAATAGCATACTTGATATAAATATTTTACTTTTTCGAATTCTCACTTAAAAGACCTAAATAAGGAGTTAGGACCATAAGAGATCACATTTACCTATCTCTAATCAAGGTCATCACATGTAGCCTTGCCAAATTTAGCTTTGTGGACCACCACTAATTAATTTATTTTTCTAATGCCATATATATTAAGTGGGATGCATTGACTATTAATTTGTGTTTAATTACCTCATAGGTTTTGTCTGTACTTTAATTGTAAGGTGATGTAATGATTTATAATTACCATTTCCGTTACTACACACAATTGTAATATATCAACAATTGTAATTACAGCACAAGAATAATGACCTTTTTTATGGGAATATAATGGCAACACATGAAATGTTCTCATACGAGAACCCAAATTTATTTAATGAAATTTGTGAATGCTGATGTCCTTTCTAAAACACAGTAAAGATCATTGGATTCATTGACCTTTAAATTTAACTATGATACCAATGGAAACTTTTCTACTATAATTAAAAACAATATGACGTTCTTTTTTTCTTAAATTAAATAATTTACAATGTATTTAAAGATTGTTGATTTGAAAAGTCTTCATTTTTTATTCTTAAATATCATTTTAAGTCAAATGATATGACATTAATTTATGTGGTCTCAATATTAAAGTTGATCATTTTCAATTTTAACTCATCAGGATGTTAGGGAGATATTGCAAGTTGCAACTCTTTCATTTAATATTATTTAGCCACGGAACATATTATCTACGTATCATTTATATCATGTTAGGGGTGGGGTAAAGTAAGGTAGGGGTGAAGTAATAAGTAGCACTATAAAAGGGATATTGAATAGAAAAATAATATTATCATCTAATACTTGAAATCATCATCATGTCTTCAAAATTTGGTCTTGTTTTCCTCATTACTGTGTTTTCCATCGTCACCGACAGTCCTCTAGCCCATGCTCAAGTAGGCCGACCCCTTCTTGGTGGCCTTCTTAATCCAATTGTTGGTCCCATTCTTAGTCCCATTGCTGGTCCAATTCTAGGCCAACCTGTACCGCCCATTGTTTGTCAAGCACCACCCATTGTACCACCCGTTGTACCAGACATTCTTAGTCAAATACCAGCCATTGTTGGGCAAATATTACCAGTTAATGTAACTATAGCGGGAATTTTGTCTTGCTCCTTACCTGGAACTGCCCCAGGCCCCGGAATTAGTGGAGTAAATGTCTCTATTATTTGTGGCAACTCAACCATTGCTCAAGCGGTCACAAATAGTCAAGGAATATTTAGTGTTTCATTGAACACCAATACTAGTATTTTGTCTGGAAATACATGTGTTTCTAGGGTTGGTCTCCCAATTGCTGATTGTACTTTGTTTCCCATCTCTGGAGCACTTCAAGCTCCCATCATGATTATTGGAAATATCGCTCAGGGCGTGGGTGGTCTAGTTATAAGAGTACTTTCGGGGATATTTAATATAGTAACAGTAATGACTCCTTCTAATGCATAACTATTTAATTTGAGTTGATAAATATTGTTCTCACCTAAATAAATACAACCTATGTATTACTCATATAGTATGGAGTGAGTATAGAAGGTCATTTCTTTAGGTTAACTATTATCTATTATCTAATAAATGAATGGATAATCAGTTCTAATTTATTTGAATAGCAGCTAAAACAAACATGGATTTGTGGTTTTATGTTTTCAGTGTTCCTACTTTTACTTGACTATGTATTATAATTATGTCAAAAACATAGGTAGAAGAAATTGCTCTAAATTATCTAGATTATGATGACTGTTATCCTAATCTCCTTAATCGATAAGTCAATCTCGTTATACGAATTTAAAACATGCATATATTAGTTAATTTATGATATGAATAACTAAATGATAAGGTTGAGACGGTTATTCTGTATGCATTTTTAGACAATGATAATACAGAGTTAAGCTTTTTTACGTATCTCGCCTTTACCTTCAACTATGTTTTTTCTCCATCTTTTTTTTGGAGCGCGTACTAGCAATTACCTAATGTATAATATTTTTTAATTTATATGTCACAAATAGAACTTGCAAAGTCTATCAAATTTTGTCATTACAGTAAAATCTCTGTAAATTAATACTCTTAAAGTAATAAATTCTCTAAAATAATACTTTCCTTCGGTCTCAACTTGGGCCAATGGAAAAAAACATCAATTTCAATAAGATAAGAAGATAATATATTTTCAGATCATCTCTATGTAAATATTTGTCCATTAAAATCATAAATTAATTATCTTTAAAAGTAAAAATATATCTAAAGACAACTAAGTGAAATATGATTTTGTTGTATTTAAAAAAAAAAATTAAATGTGGTTGTAACATATCTCTAACTTTTCTGATAGCATCCACGTGCTCTGGTATTTATTTTTTTAAATCTTACCATAAAATTGTTAGGAGTTCTAGATGCAATAAGTGTTTCTTTACGCGTAACTGGTTCCAAAGGTATATTATCATCTTTAACATTGTTTTCCTATGGTATTCACAATTTCTTCTAAGCTCTGGACCTCTGAGCATGTATTCTTTTCACTCAGATAATCCAACAGGTTATTGTCATCCATTTTATTGTAGTAACCAAGATTATTAACCATGACCTCAAGTTCATGAATGGCGTTTTGAAAATTAGGTTAATTCAATTTTTTCTGAGATTGCAACCCGAATGAATTATACAGCGTTGAGAACAATTTCCTATTGTTTCTTGCTGAACATTTTTTTTCCAAACAGGGATTGCAAAATTGATAACATCCAAACATGAACTTTGCTAGAGTAGTTTGCCCCACTTCATAGTCTTCTATTTCATGAGATAAATATATGTTCGATAATACATTTTGAAAGATCTTATTATCAAAACATCACAAGGTTGAAATTAGTAAGATACAAAATTTTTGATGTATTCTTTGTACTTTATGTATAATATATTTTATGTAAAATCAATAATTATGATATATAAATTAGTAAGATACAATGATTTTGATAAAATGAAAATTAATCTTCATCAAATCTCAAACCATTCTTTAAATTAATAAATATTACTTTATCGATTAAATAATATCTCTTTAAAATAATAAAATTTCATGATCCCGCCAATATTAATTTATTGAGGTTTATTGATTTTTAAATATTAAATGTTGCTAATTAGTGTAACTTATTGAGTAGTAATTCTTAAGTAAATTTGAAATAATATGTGTTATTCTCTCGCAATTTATGTTGCATGGTAGAATTCATGAGTGAACCAATTTTTTAAGTGATTGACTATTGTGAAGTATTTTTTTCAACTCCCTATGATCTAATTCAACCCGACCCGACCCTATTCTTTAAAGAGAAGTCATCTTCTCCATTTCTTTTCTTCTCTGTTTGGCTTGCACCTTCAAGAAATTTTCGTTAATTTTTCTTCATTCGGATTTTTTTTAATTCAGCTATGGAGTTAGGTGACAACAAAATTTTGAATGTGGAATTGTTGTTAGTTGCAACCCTTTTGGTAGCAAAACTCAAACCTAAATAACTCACACATTTATGCTAACTCAGAACAAAACCCATGCGTAACACTTTCTTGCACATTGCAAGAAAAGTTAACGCAGATCCAATTGACAACAGTTCCTCCATTAACCATTTTCTTGTTCGTCATGTTCCATTGGCCAACTTGTGACAGACAATCTTTTTCTCAGCCATAATGGCCACTTGTGATGCTTAGACAGGAGCATCCATAGTTTGGAGTATTTACTTTGAATTTATTGAACAAGAAAATCACATTCTTCATTGATCCCGAAGTTCCTCGCCAATAGTGGTGTCTTATTTTCTTAGAGAAGATGATGAAGTGGTCAAACAAAGAGTATCAACATTGATTTTGCGATGGAAAAAACTATGAAATTGAAAAATTAGGGCTAACAATGATTATTTTGGGTTTAAATTTGGGGAAGATGACCTAAATTGATAAAATAATTAATAATAAAGAAAAATAATGACACATGACACCTTTAAACTGGTCCATGGCAGTAAAAATAATGCATGACACGCCTCATGTGCGTAGTAACAACTCAGACTAGGAAATGGGTCAAAATTGTCCATTTACAAAGAAATTAAATAGTTCTGTGGGGTGATAGAACACTTTAAAAATTAAGGTGTCTTAATACAAATACAGGACAACTTTGATGGTGTCTTTATGTCTTTTTTCATAAAAATAATATATGATAAGAACACTAAACTAATTTGGTGTTATTTTTCAAAAGATATTTTTATCTGTTGGACAAATAAAAATTAGTAGATCAAAAGGAAGGGGATCTATCAATCTAATATATATTATCATGCTTATTCTAAAGAAAGTAGGACAACCCTTATGTTTTTTAAAATATACAAATATTTGAGGTATTTCATTAGTTAATATCTCCTATCGGAAGCATTACATATTTGAGGCCATTTTTCTAAAAGAAAAAAGCTTCAGAGTAAAATAAAATTTTCAACTTGGTCATTGTATCAAGCTTGCTTTACATATTATTTAGGCATATATAATGTCTAGTGCCGGCAAAATGGGACAAAGATCCCGTCAAATAATGTTCAATAACCTAATAGGTTTATGTCATGTGTATTATATAATAATTTAGGAATAATGCCCAAGTACCCCCTCAACCTATGCCCGAAATCTCAGAGACACACTTATACTATACTAAGGTCCTATTACCCCCCTGAACTTATTTTATTAATAATTTTTTACCCCTTTTTAGCTTACGTGGCACTATCTTGTGGGCCCAACGATGGTTGACTTTTTTTTCCGAACTAGTGCCACGTAGGCTAAAAAGAGGTAAAAAATTACATATAAAATAAGTTCAGGGGGGTAATAGGACCTTAGTATAGTATAAGTGTGTCTCTAGGATTTCGGGCATAGGTTGAGGGGGTACTTGGGTATTTTCCCAAAAATTTATGATTAAGATTCATTTAAATTATATACTCATTTTAATAATTAAAATAACAAAATCGTCAATTATCTTTATTTTTTAAAATTATCAAATAAAATAATTAAGTATACCCTAACTTATCTTTTCAAGAAAAAAATAAGACTGGCGGGAATATGAGGACTTTTCAATTTTTTTACCTGTCAAACCCTGTACTTGTATTGAAATTTTAAAATTATTCTAATTTTAAAGTATTTGACACTTTTGAAGAATCTGAATAAATATATTTTTATAATTATTTGAAAACCTCCAAACAAGTTTTTTCGGAAAAGGATCAAAATTGCCTTTAACTATGTGAAATAGACCACTTATGTACACCCTTCATTACATTTAGGGATATAAAACGCCCCTGTTGTTATCCTAAGAGACCACATACGCGTTCAAGAGTTAACACTCAATATTTTTATCGACTTGGCAAGCCACGTGTGACTAATCATTCCACCTAACAATTGCCAACTAGGATTCACTGCAAAAGAACTAGACCTTTCGTGGCGACAATAGTTGCCACAAAAGTCCAAAAAATTGTCACCTAAAAGTTTTTTACAACAAATTATTATTTTGTATTTTTTTCTTCATTGTTTTTTTAAAAATAAAAACGATACCGATTAAGTAGGAGTTTAAAGAAACTATATGTTTTATTTTTATGTTATATGTAAATGTATAAAATGTATAATGATGCATTATATAGTAGGAGATGTGAATCGAGAAGTAATTTTCATGATTTTTCGTAATAGTATTGGGTGTTTTCAATAATGATATTGCAAGTTATTTATTTTAGAAAATTAGGTTGCAATAGAAAATTAATATCATATTTTTTTGGGATAATGCACAAGTACCCCTTCAACCTATACCCGAAATCTCAGAGACACACTTATTCTATACTAAGATCCTATTACCCCCCTGAACTTATTTTAGTAATAATTTTCTACTCCTTTTCTGTCTACGTGGCACTATCTCTTGGGACCAACGTTGGTTGATTTTTTTGTTCAAGCTAGTGCCACATAGGCCAAAAAGGGGTAGAAAATTACTTATAAAATAAGTTTAAGGGATTAATAGGACCTTGGTGTAGTATAAGTGTGTCTCTGAAATTTCGGGCATAGGTTGAGGGGGTACTTGTCCATTTTCCCTATTTTTTTTGTTGAAAAAATAGGCTCTACTAGTGAATGGTTGTTCGAGCCTTATTCGTCATTAAAAATCACTCATAACCTTTAGTGGCAATATTTTGGGATTTTGTGGCGAGTTTGTCGCCACTAAAGGTCATGTTCTTTTGTAGTTAATCTTAGTTGACAACGCTTAGGTTGAGAGATTAGTCCCATGTGGTATGCCACGTCATTAAAAAATTGGGGTGTTAATTATTGAGGGTATTTGTGATCTCCTAGGATAACATGGGGGTATTTTTATCCCAAAATGTAATGGAGGGTATAAGTGATCTATTTCGCATAATTCAGGGGCAATGTTGACCCTTTTCCGTAAGTTTTTTTAATGTATTAAAATGTTCTTTAATTGAATTACTATTTAGAACTCAATGATGTTTTTAAGTTTGAACTATTTTTGGAGATTACTTCAGAATTTGGAGAAAACATGTGTAAAATTACTCCTGAAGAAGTTTGGGAGGTAAGAAGTCAGGAAATTCGCATATTCCCGTCAATCTTCATTTTTGTCTTGAAAATATTAGTTTGGGTACACTTAATTGCTTTATTTGATAGTTTTAAAAAATAAAAAAGTTGACAACTTTGTTATTTTTTTTAGCTATTATTATAATGAGTATATAATTTAAATAAATTTCAATCATAAATTATTATATAGTACACCTGACATGAATCTATAAGGCCATTGAATATTAGTTGACCTAATTATTCTTGACCGGATCTTTATACGAAAAAATGAGTCCATATTTTGGTAACCTGTCCAATCCGCCCATATTTAATGGGTTGGGTGAGTAAATTTTTACATGGGTAAAATATGAGTTGATACCCATATTCAACCCATAACTATATGGGTAAAATATGAATTTGCCAAATGAGTTTAGTTTTTAATTTTTATTTATTCAAAATTCATGATATTACCAAATATATTGTAACTTTTCTTCCTTTTTAAGTTCTTATATAAAAGATAATTATTTTTCTCTATAATTGAAAAAGTGAAGTCTTTGGCTCTCCAAAAATATCTATATTAAATGTACATTTCTTTTATTTGTTATAATTATATATATTTTTTAATTTTTTTAATTTATATTTAATGATAAATAATATTGTAAAATAAGCAAATCATATACTAGTATTAACATTGCTTAAAGTGCATTAAACATGTTTTAGGCTGTATTTAGTACGAAGAAAAACATTTTCACTTCTTAAAATAATTTACTTGATATAGGTATTTTACTTTTTAAAATTCTCACTTACCAGACCTAAATTAGGAGTTGGGATCATTAGAGAATACATTTACATATCTCTAATCAAGGTCTTCACATGTAGCCTTGCCAAATTATGCTTTGAGGACCACCACTAATAAATTTATTTTTATAAAGCCATATATTTACTTTCCATATATATAAAGTGTGATGCATTGACTATTATTTTGTGTTTTATTACCTCATATGTTTTGTCTATACATCAATTGTAAAGTCATGTGATTGGTTCATTACCATTCTCATAATTACAAAAATGCTTTATGGAAATAGAGGAATCACATAAAGTTCTTATTAAACTTAGACCTTATTTTGAAATAAATACTTGAAGTTTGCGAAACTATTTTCTATCAAATTAAATATGCCATTTTGAAGGAAACACATAAAGTTCTTATTCAAAAATTGAAGGAAAAACTCGAATAAAACACACAGAAAGAAAAAAGAAAATAAAATAAAAAGATTGACCTTAAAAATATTTATTGTTCATACTCCACGAGATTCTCAAAACAGCCCCATTATCCTATAAACGTTAATTAGAATTCATTAATATTTATTTTATGTGAGAATTGAAACAACCCCAAAAATTAAAATTGCATCAATCTTACTTCGGATCATTCAAAATCACAATTTTGGGAAAGAAAATATTTTTTAAAAAAACTGATTAGGAGGAAAGGTTAAAATGTGAGCGAGGCAAACTAAGAACCCGGCCTTTATAAGAACGGGTAAAAAAATATGAATAATTTTATTATTTTATTAGGAGGGTGAGAGACACGCGTGGAGAGTTGGAGTAGAAATCCCTAAAATAAATGTATTTAATTTGGTTTATAATTATTCAATGGGGTAATACGATCCATGCAAACTTCAAGCGTCTACTTTAAAATAAGGTCAAAGATTAATGGCTAACACATGAAATTTATTCTACTTTGTGAATGCAGAGGTCCTCTATAAAACACAGTAAGGATCATTGGACTGATTGACCTTTAAATTTAACTATTATACCAATGACAACTTTCCTACTATAATTAAAAACAATATAACATTTTTTTAATCTTTAATGAAATATTTTACAATATATTTCAAGATTGTTAATTTGAGAAGTCTTCTTTTTTATTCTTAAACATCATGCCAATTCAAATGATATGACATTAATTTCTCTAGTCCCATTATTCAAGTTAATCATTTTCAATTTAACTCGGGATGTGAGGGAAATATAACAAATTGTTACTCTTTCCTTTAATATTATTTAGCCATGGAACATATTATCTACATATCATTTATATCATGTTAGGGGTGGGGTATGGTAAGATAGGGTGGAGTAATCAGTAGCACTATAAAAGAGATATTGAATAGAAAAATAATATTATCATCTAATACTTGATATCATCATCATGTCTTTAAATTTTATTCTCCTTTTCCTTATTACTTTGTTTTCTATCGTCACCAATAGTCCTCTAGCACATGCTCAAGTAGGGCCGGCCCCTTCTTGGTGGCCTTCTTAGTCCCATTGTTGGTCCCATTCTTTGTTCCATTACTGTGTTGAAGAAGAAGAAGCGATGATTGGAACATGTCGAATGAGCAGTCAACGCCTTGATGACTAACCTATATGCAACAAGTGTTGATGAAGAAGGAAACTGAGGATTGAAACATCTCGAAGGAACAGGTCCAACGAAGCTGACTGACGAGTTACAACACTGCTGAAGAATTAGAGTCATGCTAGGATTAGACTACCTATATTAGTTAGGATTATATTTCGACTAGATTTAAATTATGATAAGAATTATATTATGACTAGGATTAGATTACTATTAGAATTATAACAATTAGAATTTAATTATTTTATTATAATAGTAATAATAAGTACTGTAGCAAGACTCTAAGTATAGTTAACTTAGGACTCTACAATTCTCTCCTATATAAGTAGTATATACTTAACATTACTATTCATCAATTTATTAATAATTGATCACATATCAATAACATCATTATTGATCAATACAACCAATACAACAAATATTGATTAACATATCAAGACTATCAATATTGATCAACATATCAATTTATCAACTTATCAATACAATCCTTGATTCTTCACATATACGTGAGAATTCTAAATACTGGTCCAATTCTAGGCCAACCTGTATGACCCATTGGACAAGTACCACCCATTGTTTGCCAAGCACCATCCATTGTACCACCCGTTGTACCAGTCATTCTTAGTCAAATATCAGTTATTGTTGGGCAAATATTACCAGTTAATATAATTATAGCAGGAATTTTGTCTTGCTCCTTATCGGGAACTGCCTTAGGCATCAAAATTAGTGGAGTAAATGACTCTGTTATTTGTGGCAACTCAACCATTGCTCAAGCGGTCACAAATAGTTAAGGAATATTAAGTGTTTCATCGAATACCAGTACAAGTATTTTGTCTGGAAATACATGTGTTGCTAGGGTTGGTCTCTCAATTGTTGATTGTACTTTTTTTCTCGACTTTGGAATCCTTCAAGCTCCCATCATGATTATTGGAAACATCGTTTAGGATGTAGGTGGTCTAGTTATGAAAGCAACATCAGAGATATTTAGTTTAATAACAATCACGACTTCTTCTAATGCATAACACTTTAATTTGAGTTAATAAATATTGTTCTCACCCAAATAAATACAACCTATGTATTACTCATATCATATGGAGTGAGTATATAAGGTCATATCTTTATGTTAACTATTATTAATTATCTAATAAATGAATGGATAATTACTTCTAATTTATTTTAATAGCAGGTAAAATAAACATGGATTTGTGGCTTTATGTTTTCAATGTTCCTACTTTTACTTGACTATATGTTATAATTATGTCAAAAGCTATGTAGAAGAAATTGCTCAAAAAAATCTAGATTATGATAGCACTTATCCTAATATCCTCAATCGATAAGATAATCTCGTTATACGAAATTAAAATATGCGTGTATTAGTTAATTTGTGATATGAATAACTAAATGATAAGGTTGAGACGGTTATTTTCTATGCATTTTTAGATAATGATAATATAGAGTTAAGCTTTTTTACTTATCCTACCTTTACCTTCAACTATATATGTTTTTTCTCCTTCTATTTTTTGGAGCATGTGCTAGCACGACCTAATATATAATATTTTTTTATTTATATGTCACAAATAGAACTTGGAAAGTCTATTAAATTTTGTCGTTACAGTAAAACCTCTGTAAATTAATACTTGATCAAGTAATAATTTTTCGAGAATAATATTTTTTTCGGTCTCAACTTGGGCCAATAGAAAAAACACCAAGTTCGATAAGATAATAAGATAATATATTTTCAGATCATCTCTATATAAATATTTATCCCATTAATATCATAAATTAATAATCTTTAAAAGTACAAATATATCTAAAGACAACTGAGTGAAATATGATTTTGTTGTGTTCTTTTTTTTAAAAAATAAAAATAAAAATTAAATCTGGTTGTAACATATCTCTAACTTTTCTGATAGCATCCACGAGCTCCGGTATTTGTTTTTTTAGAGCTGTCAATATGGGCTAGCCCACCCCATCCGGGCTAAACCATACAAAGCTTTGACATTTTACAAAGTCAAAGGGCTACCCATTTTTGGCGTGGGCCAGAAAATGATCGGCCCAACTCACAAGTACGTGGGCTACAGACTTGACGGGCCAGTTTACTTTTTTAAAAAAAATATATTTTTTTATAATTATTAAATTAAATTTTAAATTATTATTTAAAATATTATCATAAATATCGACAAAACAATATTACATGATGTTAATGTTAGTACTTGTTAATCAAATCAAAATAAAATTATTTTTATAATATTTATTAGGGATAATTTCAGAGACCTCCATGTTTCGCTCTATAACACTCACCTCTCCTTTGGTTTACGATATTACGTGTACCTCCATTATTTTCATTTACTTGTAACCATTCTTTAAACCAATTTAATATAAATATAAATTAATATAGATTTGACAATTTTACTCTTTTTTATATAAATTTCTTCTTATTAATAAATATTATATAAAAAAATAACTCATTTGACAAATACTTTAAAAATAAATTAACACAAAGACTTATTTTTTTAATCCAACAAAGATCAAAGTCTTCAACTAAGCTGACTCACATTTTCACCAAATATTAACTTTTTATCTCTACTTCAGCTTTACCAATTCATGTAAATTTTTCCCCCACAATAAGTCATCATTTTCGGCAACAATTTCTTCAAATAGAAGACCAAATTGAAATTCCCAAGAAATAAATTCAATAAGAACGATAAGATTTTGTTCTAGTTAAATATTTACACAAGCGAAGACGAAACATGATCCAACGAATAAAGATAAATCATTGAAAATTAGAGGTAAGCATTCATATATAAGGGTAAATTTGTCAAATCTAAATTAATTTATATTTATTTAAATAGGTTTAAAAAATGGTTACAAGAAAATAAAAATAAGGGAGGTAGACGTAATATCGTATACCACAGGGAAGGTGAGTGTTATAGAGCGAAGCCTGGAGGGAGGTCTCTGAAATTATCTCTATTTATTAAGTTTTTTTTTCAAGTAAAAGTATAAAAATATAAATTAAAATAATAACCTAATTATTTAATCTCTTATTTTTAAAATTTAATATTATATTATAATTTTAATTAATTATTATTGGCCCACGGGTCGGCCCTACCTATATTTCTCAAGCCCATTAAATCAACAGTCTTATTCAAGCCGGACTAAAAATCCCTATCTTAGATGGGCTTCAAAAATCTTAGTCCAACCTTTTTATATTCGGGTTAGGCCAGACCGGCCCAACGGACCTAGCTCATATTGACGGCTCTAGTTTTTTTAAATCGTATCATAAAATTGTTAGGAGTTTTAGATGCAATAAGTGTTTCTTTACGCGTAACTGGTTCCAAAGGTATATTATCATCTTTTTCATTGTTTTTCCTATGGTATTCACAATTTCTTCTAAGCTCTGAATCTCTGAACATGTATTACTTTCACTCAGATAATCCAACAAGTTATTGTCATCCATTTTATTGTGGTAACCGAGATTATTAACCATGACCTCAAGTTCATGAATGACGTTTTCAAAATTAGGTTCATTTAAATTTTCTGAGATTGCAACCCGAATGAATTTTACAGCGCTGAAAATTATTTCCTATTGTTTCTTGCTGAACATTTTTTGTCCACACAAGGATTGCAAAATTGAAATCCTTGCTAGAGTAGTTTGTCCCACTTCATAGTCTTCTAATTCATGCGATAAATATATGTTCGATAATAAATTTTGAAAGATCTTATTATCAAAACATCACAAGGTTGAAATTAGTGATACAAAAATTTTGATGTATTCCACTACTAAAAAAAGGCCAAAAAGAGACCTCGAAATGGAGACCTCAAAAATAGGTCAATAATAATAGACCTCATGAGGTCGCTATTTAAATTAATATCTTTTAATTTTTTTAATGTAGGAGAGACCTCGTGAGGTCAATTTAATGAATATTTTTTTTTTTACCTAACTTATTTAAAAAATTTAAATTTTTAATCTAATTCTCATAAAATTGGAGACCTCATGAGGTCTCTAATTTTTTAACTATTCAATTAAATTAAATTATTATTTTTAATTTAACAAGTAGAGATCTCATGAGGTCTATACTTGTTAAATTAAAAATAATAATTTAATTTAATTAAATATTTAAAAAGTTAGAGACCTCATGAGGTCTCTTAGACAAAACCAAAAACCTAGCCAAAATTAAAATAGCTCTTTTTTCCCTCTCTCTTAATTTTTTCATTCGACTGCGCGCCTCTCTCTCTTGCTCACTGACCTCGTCGACGCGCGCCTCTCTCTTTCTCGTCGTCGATCGGCGACCGCCTCTCTCTTTCTCGCCGTCGATCGTCAACCGCCTCTCTCTTTCTCGTCGTCGACTGCCTCTCTCTTTCTCTCTCTCTGTCGACCCTCTCGCTCATCGCTATCTCTGTCGACCCTTGCTCTCTGTCGACCCTCTCGCTTCGCCAAGTCTCACGCCCGCCACCTACTTGACCGCCAGCTGACCGCCGCCAATTGCGATCGCCTCGGCAGCCAGCTTCCATCTCCAGGTAAATTTGTTTATTTTTGGTTATTGAAACTAAATGTGTATTGAAACTAACTAAAATAACCTCAATAGTTGAACCCAACTCTCTAACTTCAATTACAGTTAATTTAATATTGCTACAAGATGTTGAAGGCATGAATTTCTTTGAATCATCACTTGTACCTTGTGCTATAATCTTATTTATGAATATTTTATATTTTATAAATGCAGAAAATATATTGAAACTAAATGTGTTAGATAATTGAGATGAGTTTGAGGTTCATTTGATTGTATTGTTATATATTTATATCTCATTGTGATATTGTGTAACGACCTGTTTAGTCGTTTTGAGCAGCAGATTTTATTTTTGGAAAAACTGGCCAAAACTATGGACATCCCGACGGACCGTCACAGGCACGACGGTCCGTCACAGAGGTGTCGTTACATGACACTTAGAATTCTGAAATTGGGTACTGAAAATCGACTCTCTGAACATCGTAACGAAGTGGCAGGACGTGCCGTCACATCCACGACGAACCGTCGTGAGTACCCGTTGCAAAACACTTCAACTTTTGAGAATTTGGTGCAAGGAACGAAGTTCGACCGCCAGACGGAGGGCGGGACGGACCGTCACAGGGTGACGGCCGTCACAGCCACCTGGAGCCTGGGAGGTTGCGGCGACCATCGTGACGGACCGCCGCAGGCACGTCGCCCCGTCACAGGTTGCGCCAATCCCAGGCAGTTTAGGATTTCTTTCCTCGTTTTAAGGGACGTTTTGGACTATTCTTTCCTTAATTATAAAGTTTGAGGGTTAATATTAATAAATCTAATTACTTGGGGGTTAAAATAGGTAACCTTAAGTGAATTAGGGGGTCATTATTACCATCTTTCATTCCTAATTATATAGAATTAGGGTAAAAGAAAGAGGGTTTGAATAAGAAAAAGAAAAGAACAGAAAGAGAGATAGATTGATCGATTGAGAGAGAGAGAGAGTCGAACGAGGAAGAAGAATATCAAAGCTTGGGAAATTGCTTGTTGATTCCAATTCTTCGGTGGAGGTAGGTTATGGTTTTCATGCTATTCGTAGTAAACTCTTAATAGCGAATGATATATGTTAGTAGTATTGTAAAACCCTTCTATATGCTTAATTGTATGCTTGCATGAATGATGTGATTATGTAATTATGAATAAACAAGCATGATGAATCTATTGAATCCCAAATCTTGAAAGAAACTTTAATCTACTTGTTAATGATAAGGTCTTGGTATAAAAGAAGGCTTGATGAATTAAAGTAATGGGATTGATGATGCCTTGGTATAGAGAAGGCTTGATGAACGGATATAATGAGAATTAGTGGATCGGAGTGTCACGTTCCGACACATAGTATTAGTGGGACGGGTGTCACGAACCAACACGTAGAATTAGGGGATCGGAGTGTCACGTACCGACACATATAGGGGATCGGAGTGTCACGTTCCGACACATATAGGGATCGAGTGTCACGTTCCGACACATAGTATTAGTGGATCGGAGTGTCACGTTCCGACACATAGTATTAGTGGGACGGGTGTCACGAACCGACACGCAGAATTGGGGATCGGAGTGTCACGCATCGACACATATAGGGGATCGGAGTGTCACGTTCCGACACATATAGGGATCGGAGTGTCACGCTCGACACATAGTATTAGTGGATCGGAGTGTCACGCTCCGACACATAGTATTAGTGGGACGGGTGTCACGAACCGACACGTAGAATTGTGGGATCGGAGTGTCACGTTCCGACACATATAGGGATCGGAGTGTCACGCTCCGACACATGTAGGGATCGGAGTGTCACGCATCGACACAAGAGGAAGAAAGATAATGAATCTTGAAAGATGATAATATACTCAACATAATGAACTTAATTCCCAAACGAGTATGGTATTGAGGCGTGAGCCCTCATGGATGAACTTGATGGTACTTATTGATGATCTTAGTACTTGTTGTTGCTACATGTTGAGTTTTATAGTTGATTTATGATATTAACGGATATATATCGCTTTCTATTTTGAGTTGGCCGATGATATCTACTCAAGACTTGTGGTTGTACCGACTTCTACTTTTATGTTTTCTTCTTTGCTAATTGTGGAATACAAATAACGCTCCGTCATCTTCAACTCAAGATGATTCAAGCCGCCTTACTACACCGGAAATTCAAAGTGAGCTAATACGTCTAGCTTGGACTGGATCTTCTTCTTCAAGTCTTGATGCCTTGAACTCCGGCATGGACTAGCTTTTATGTATTTTTAGTTCTTAGACATTCTTAGTTTAGTCATTTGATTGTAGATGTTCTTGTGATGATGACTTCTAGATTTTGGGGATAATAATAGTTATTGATTTTATTAATGAGTTTAAGTCTTCCGCATTACTTTATGATGAGATTACGTTGAAATGTTAAGGTTTAGATTGGTTGGTTCGCTCACATAGGAGGGTAAATGTGGGTGCCAGTCGCGATCGGTTTTGGGTCGTGACAAACTTGGTATCAGAGCATTAGGTTCGTTGGTCTCATCACACAAGAACGAGTCTAGTAGAGTCTTAAGGAACGGTAGGGGGATGCCTTTACTTTTCCTTGAGAGGCTATAAGACTTTAGGAAAATTTCACTCTTTCATTCTTTCTTTCGTGCTACTACTTGAGTCCAATTGGTATCTAGGCGATACGAATTGGTATCTGACCATCTTCACTCTATTTCGCAGATGGTTAGAACTAGAGCCACGACCGCGCCAACAACAACACCGGCAAGACAAGAAACGTCTGAGCCAGCCACTGGGGCTGTGGCTCGAGGGAGAACAACGGCAAGAGGCTGTGGTAGAGGTCGTGGGAGGACGTCCTCTAGAGGAAGAGGATGAGCACCTAGCCCATCTGATGCTAGGGCGGTGACTCCTCCACCGATCAAGGGGTAGTAAGAGGGGGGGAGGACGGGGTGAATGAACAAGCGCAACATGAGGAATTGCCACCCCAACCTACCCCAGAGATGATCAACCAAGTACTTGCTTATCTTAGTGGATTATCTGATCGTGGTCGCACCTCCAAAGAGTTTCTCGCACCAATACCTCCGGCCAGAGGTACGACATGCGGCTACTATGGCTCCCGCATGGATGCCTCATCGAGATAGGCACATTTCCGTCTGACCATCGGACCAGAATGACAAGCGATCAACACGAACTTTTCAAGAAGTTCTTGAAATTGAAACCTCCAGTCTTCAAGGTGCGTAATCAAGATGCTTATGATTTTCTGGTGGATTGTCATGAGCTACTACACAAGACGGGATAGTAGAACGGTTTGGCGTTGAGTTCGTAAGCTATCGCTTCAAGGAGAACGCCAAAATGTGGTGGCGATCACATGTCGAGTGTCAACCGACAGAGGCCACACCCATGACTTGGGCATCCTTCTACTGTTTATGGAGAAGTATATCCCAAGGACTTTGAGAGATAGAAAAAGGGATGAGTTCTTGAGTCTCGAGCAAGGTAGGATGACGGTTAACGATATGAGGCTAAGTTTCGTGCTTTATCAAGGTATGCCACTCAACTCATTTCACCCACAAGAACGGATCCGCCGCTTTGTGAAGGGGTTGAGATCGAGTTGCGGATTTCGGCCTTACGGTGTAGCGGCGCAATGCAAAATCCTTCCAAGAGGTGGTAGACTTTGTGATAGAAGTGGAAGGAGTGAAGCTGCACGACTTCACCACAACTTCGACATCAAAAAGGTTTCGAAAGGGAGGTGAGTTTAATAGTTCGTATACTAGAGGACAGAGCTCCGGAGGTTACTCAAGTCGACCAATCCAGTCTTCACTACAGACTGTAGTTGGGGGACCACCTCAGACCGGTCAACACTTCTCTGAGAGACCTATGCTTGACTCTAGAGAGTGTTATGGATGTGGGGAGACTGGACATATTAGGAGGAATTGTCCCAAACAAAGTTATAGACCCCAATAGCTAGAGGTAGAGGTGGTCATGGTAGAGGCCGCTTTTTCCAGGCGTGGTGGTCGAGGTAATGGTGGTCACCAAAACGGCAGAGGTGATGGGCAAACCGGAGCCACTACATCACAACATGGTAGGGCAACGGACGCATTTAACGATAGGGCCCATTGTTACGCTTTCACTGGGCGGTCCAAGCGGAGGCATCGATCTTTGTCATCACGGGTAATCTTTTGGTTTGTGATTGCATGGCTTCAGATTGTTTGATCCTGGATCCACATTTTCTTATGTATCTTCCTCATTTGCTAATGGTCTAAATTTACATTGTGAATTACTTGACATGCCTATTCGTGTTTCTACTCCGGTGGGTGAGTCTGTGATAGTTGAAAAAGTGTATAGGTCTTGTTTGGTGACTTTTGTGGGGAGCAACACTTATGTAGATTTGGTTATTCTAGAAATGGTTGACTTTGATGTAATTCAGGGTATGACTTGGCTTTCTCCGAATTTTGCGATCTTGGATTGTAATGCTAAAACGGTGACGTTAGCCAAGCCTGGGACAGATCCGTTAGTGTGGGAGGGTGACTACACTTCTAATCCGGTGCGTATCATATCCTTTCTTTGTGCTAAGAAAATGGTTAGTAAAGGGTGTTTAGCTTTCTTGGCACATCTCAAGGATGACACTACTCAAGTACCCTCGATTGAGTCGGTTTCGGTAGTCCGTGAGTTTTTGGATGTGTTCCCTGCAGATCTTCCTGGTATGCCACCAGATAGGGATATTGACTGCATTGATCTTGAACCGGTACTCGCCCCATTTCTATACCCCCTTATAGAATGGCTCCGCGAGTTAAGAGAGTTAAAGGCACAACTTCAAGAGTTATTGAACAAAGGCTTCATTAGACCAAGTGCATCCCCTGGGTGCTCCGGTTTTGTTTGTGAAGAAGAAGGATGGGAGTTTTGGATGTGCATAGACTACGCATAACTAAACAAGGTAACTATTAAGAACAAGTATCCTCTTCCTCGCATTGATGACTTGTTCGATCAACTACAAGGTGCTTGTGTCTTCTCTAAGATTGACTTGAGATCTGGTTATCATCAATTGAAAATACGGGCAATGGATGTGCCAAAGACTGCTTTTCGAACGAGGTATGGGCATTACGAATTTGTGGTGATGTCTTTTGGTCTTACGAATGCCCCTGCTGCGTTCATGAGCTTGATGAACGGGATTTTTAAGCCATATCTGGATCTCTTCGTGATCGTATTTATTGATGATATATTGGTATACTCGAAGAGCAAGAAGGAACATGAAGAGCATTTGAGAATGGTATTGGAGACGTTGAGGGAGAAAAAGCTCTATGCCAAATTCTCTAAGTGTGAATTTTGGCTAGATGCAGTGTCCTTCTTGGGGCACGTAGTTTCTAAGGATGGAGTGATGGTGGATCCTTCTAAGATTGAGACAGTGAAGAATTGGGTAAGACCCACTAATGTGTCAGAAATAAGGAGCTTTGTTGGGTTAGCTAGCTACTACCGCCGATTTGTCAAGGGATTCTCTTCTATTGCTTCCCAATTGACGAACTTGACTAAGCAAAATGTTCCATTTGTATGGTCGGATGAGTGTGAGGAAAGCTTTCAAAAGCTCAAGACTTTATTGACTACCACACCCATTCTTACTTTGCCAGTAGAGGGTAAAAAACTTCATTGTTTATTGTGATGCATCGTATTCTGGGTTGGGTGCAGTACTAATGCAAGAGAAGAATGTGATTGCGTATGCTTCGAGGCAATTAAAAGTGCATGAACGTAATTATCCAACTCATGATTTGGAATTGGCTGCGGTAGTGTTTGCATTAAAGCAATGGAGACACTATTTATATGGGGTTAAGTGTGAGGTTTACACGGATCATCGTAGCCTTCAAAGATGTCTTTACTCGTAAAGATTTGAACTTAAGACAGAGGAGATGGATGGAATTGCTAAAGGACTACGATATCACTATCTTGTATCATCCGGGAAAGCGAACGTTGTAGCGGACGCTTTAAGTAGAAAAGCGGGAAGCATGGGAAGTCCGCTCACTTGCAAGCTTCTAGACGCCCATTGGCTAGAGAGGTTCAAACTCGGCTAACGACTTGATGAGGTTAGAAATAAATGAGAAGGAGGATTGTTGGCTAGTGTGGAGTCGAGATCTTCTTTTCTTGACAAGATTAAGGGAAAAGCAGTTTAATGATGAAAAATTGATCCGGATCCGAGATAAAGTGTTGAAAGGAGAGGCCAAAGAAGCGACAATCGATGAAGAAGGTGTTTTGAGAATCAAGGGAAGGGTATGTGTACCCGAGTTGATGATTTGATCAACACTATTCGGCGAGGCTCATAGTTCAAAGTATTCTATACATCCGGTGCGACCAAGATGTACCGTGACTTAAAGCAACACTTTTGGTGGAGTAGAATGAAGCGTGATATTGTTGACTTTATTGCCAAGTGTCCAAACTGTCAACAAGTAAAGTATGAACACCAAAGGCCTAGGAACACTTCAGAGAATGCCCATTCCTGAATGGAAGTGGGAGAGAATTGCAATGGACTTTGTGGTTGGTCTTCCAAAGACATTGGGTAAGTATGACTCTATTTGGGTGATTGTTGATAGGTTAACTAAGTCCGCTCATTTCATTCGGTCAAGGTGACTTACAATGCAGAGAAGTTAGCCAAGATCTATATCTCGTAAATCGCTCGATTGCATGGGGTTCCACTATCCATCATATCGGATAGAGGTACGCAGCTTACTTCTAAGTTTCGAAAACATTGCATGCAGAATTGGGTACTAGGTTGGACCTTAGTACTGCGTTCCATCCTCAGACCGATGGTCAGTCTGAGCGAATGATTCAAGTGTTGGAGGATATGCTTCGTGCATGTGTGATAGAGTTTGGTGGTCATTGAGATAGCTTCCTACCCTTAGCGGAGTTTTCGTACAATAATAGCTATCACTCAAGCATTGATATGGCCCCATTTGAAGCATTGTATGGGAGGAGATGTAGGTCTCCCATTGGTTGGTTTGATGCCTTTGAGGTTAGACCTTGGGGTACCGATATTTTGAGGGATTCATTAGAGAAAGTGAAGTCTATTCAAGAAAAGCTTCTAGCGGCGCAAAGTAGGCAAAAAGAATATGCAGATCGAAAGGTTAGAGACTTAGAGTTCATGGAGGGTGAACAAGTATTGTTGAAGGTTTCACCAATAAAAGGGGTGATGCGGTTTGGTAAAAGAGGTAAGCTAAGTCCGAGGTACATTGGGCCATTTGAGGTACTAAAGCGAGTAGGAGAGGTGGCTTATGAATTAGCCTTACCTCCAGGGCTGTCCGGAGTACATCCCAGATTTCATGTATCCATGTTGAAAAGATACCATGGAGATGGAAACTACATCATCCGTTGGGATTCAGTTTTGTTTGATAAGAACTTGACTTATGAAGAGGAACCGGTTGCTATATTAGATAGGGAGGTTCACAAGTTGAGGTCAAGAGATATTGCATCCATCAAGGTGCAATGGAAGAATCGACCGGTTGAAGAAGCTACTTGGGAGAAGGAGGCAGATATGCAAGAAAAATACCCACATCTGTTTAAGGATTCAGGTACTTCCTTCCTGTCTTGTTTTTCTCCTTTTGATCGTTCGGGGACGAACGATGGGTAAATTGGTATCTATTGTAACGACCTGTTTAGTCGTTTTGAGCAGCAGATTTTATTTCTGGAAAAACTGGCCAAAACTACGGACATCCCGACGGACCGTCACAGGCACGACGGTCCGTCACAGAGGTGTCGTTACATGACACTTAGAATTCTGAAATTGGGTACTGAAAATCGACTCTCCGAACATCGTAACAAAGTGGCAGGACGTGCCGTCACATCCACGACGAACCGTCGTGGAGTACCCGCAAAACACTTCNACTTTTGAGAATTTGGTACAAGAAACGAGTTTTTGACCGCCAGGANGGAGGGCAGGGCGGGCNGTCACAAGGGTGACGGGCCGTCACAGCCCACCTGGAGCCTGGGGAGGTTGCGGCGACCACCGTGACGGACCGTCGCAGCACGACGCCCGTCCGCCAGGTTGCGCCAATCCCGTGCGGTTTAGGATTTCTTTCCTCGCTTTAAGGGACGTTTTGGACTATTCTTTCCTTAATTATAAAGTTTGAGGGTTAATATTAATAAATCTAATTACTTGGGGGTTAAAATAGGTAACCTTAAGTGAATTAGTGGGTCATTATTACCATCTTTCATTCCTAATTATATAGAATTAGGGTAAAAGAAAGAGGGTTTGAATAAGAAAAAGAAAAGAACAGAAAGAGAGATAGATTGATCGATTGAGAGAGAGAGAGAGTCGAACGAGGAAGAAAAATATCAAAGCTTGGGAAATTGCTTGTTGATTCCAATTCTTGATTGGAGGAAGGTTATGGTTTTCATGCTATTCGTAGTAAACTCTTAATAGCGAATGATATATGTTAGTAGTATTGTAAAACCCTTCTATATGCTTAATTGTATGCTTGCATGAATGATGTGATTATGTAATTATGAATAAACAAGCATGATGAAGCTATTGAATCCCAAATCTTGAAAGAAACTTTAATCTACTTGTTAATGATAAGGTCTTGGTATAAAAGAAGGCTTGATGAATTAAAGTAATGGGATTGATGATGCCTTGGTATAGAAGGCTTGATGAACGGATATAATGAGAATTAGTGGATCGGAGTGTCACGTTCCGACACATAGTATTAGTGGGACGGGTGTCACGAACTGACACGTAGAATTAGGGATCGGAGTGTCACGCATCGACACATATAGGGGATCGGAGTGTCACGCCCGACACATAGGGATCGGAGTGTCACGCCCGACACATAGTATTAGTGGATCGGAGTGTCACGTTCCGACACATAGTATTAGTGGGACGGGTGTCACGAACCGACACGTAGAATTGGGGATCGGAGTGTCACGCATCGACACATATAGGGATCGGAGTGTCACGCCCGGACACATATAGGGGATCGGAGTGTCACGCCCGACACATAGTATTAGTGGATCTGAGTGTCACGCTCGACACATAGTATTAGTGGGACGGGTGTCACGAACCGACACGTAGAATTAGGGGATCGGAGTGTCACGCCCGACACATATAGGATCGGAGTGTCACGTTCCGACACATGTAGGGGATCGGAGTGTCACGCACCGACACAAGAGGAAGAAAGATAATGAATCTTGAAAGATGATAATATACTCAACATAATGAACTTAATTCCCAAACGAGTATGGTATTGAGGCGTGAGCCCTCATGGATGAACTTGATGGTACTTATTGATGATCTTAGTACTTGTTGTTGCTACATGTTGAGTTTTATAGTTGATTTATGATATTAATCGATATATACTGCTTTCTATTTTGAGTTGGCCGATGATATCTACTCAAGACTTGTGGTTGTATCGACCCCTACTTTTATGTTTTCTTCTTTGCTAATTGTGGAATACAAAGCGTTACGTCATCTTCAACTCAAGATGATTCAAGCCGCCTTACTACACCGGAAATTCAAAGTGAGCTAATACGTCTAGCTTGGATCGATCTTCTTCTTCAAGTCTTGATGCCTTGAACTCCGGCATGGACTAGCTTTTATGTATTTTTAGTTCTTAGACATTCTTAGTTTAGTCATTTGATTGTAGATGTTCTTGTGATGATGACTTCCAGATTTTGGGGATAATAATAGTTATTGATTTTATTAATGAGTTTAAGTCTTCCGCATTACTTTATGATGAGATTACGTTGAAATGTTAAGGTTTAGATTGGTTGGTTCGCTCACATAGGAGGGTAAATGTGGGTGCCAGTCGCGATCGGTTTTGGGTCGTGACATATTGTCACTTTGCACATATACTTATGTTGTTATGAATTTATAATATGTGATTTTTACTCTTTATCATTTCTTTTTTCATCAAACAAAAGCAATATTGGGAACTTGTGAAGTGAAAATTGTTTTTTTTTCAATTAATAAGAGTTGGGATGACTCATTTACTCTAAATTAAATAAACATTATGAGATGTCTAATCATATACATATAATAATAGTTAGATGTAGAATGATATACATATAATAGAGATGTGAACATGAATCAACAACAATTCCCCAATCCCTAACATTAATCTACATAATTATAAGTCATAATATACTACAAATGAGAACCAAATATCACAAAATTATTTGTTTAAGCATAAGTACCAACACTAGTTGATCCTATTGATGACAAAATTGATTTTCTTTGAAAATCAATTTGTGTCCATCTAGTGTTGACACTTAGCTTTAAATTTAGAAATAATTATTTGTTAAGCTTAAGAACCAACACTAGTTGATCCTATTGATGACAAAATTGATTTTCTTTTGAAAATCAATTTGTGTCCATCTAGTGTTGACACTAAGCTTTAAATTTTAGAAATAATTATTTGTTAAGCATAAGTACCAACACTAGTTGATCCTATTGATGACAAAATTGATTTTCTTTTGAAAATAAATTTGTGTCCATCTAGTGTTGACACTTAGCTTTAAATAGATATAATTATTTGTTAAGCATAAGTACCAACACTAGTTGTCATATTTTGAAAATCAATTTGTGTCCATCTAGTGTTGACACTTAGCTTTAAATTTTAGAAATAATTATTTGTTAAGTTTGTAACTATCGTGTTAGTATTAAGTTAAACTAAACTAATTAAACTTAGAAATTTGTTAAGTTAGTTAATAAGTTAAACTTGTTACTATAGTATTAGAATTTAGTTAAAACTAGACTAATTAGACTTAGAAATTTGTTAAGTTGGTTAATAAGTTAAATTTGTAACTATTGTGTTAGTGCTTGACAAATTTAATTTATGATTCTTATGTAGATGGATCGTAGTTGGATGTATAATATGACTAATTTTGGTCGAATGGGGCAAGACCTGAATTTGTAGAAGGTGTCATTGGTTTTGTGGAGTATGCAAAGACATTAGATCCTTTTCAACGTAGTGGTATGATTAAGTGTCCTTGTAATAAATGTCAATGTTTGAATTATGAAAAACCAGATGCTGTTGAGATTCATATCTATCGAAATGGGTTTAAAAAAGAATACACTGTGTGGACTAGTCATGGAGAAATTGATAATAACTTTGATGTATTCCAACATTATGTTCCTGGTGAAAGTAGTAGCAATGTGAATTCTAATGCACAAAATTATAGAATTGATGACATGGTTCAAGATGCTTTTGGTGTGCATTCTGATTTTGATTTTGCTAATCAAGGTGAAGAAGCTCCTAATGTTGAATGTAAAATTTTCTTTGAACAATTGGAATCTGCTAGTCGGCCTTTATATAAGGGGAGTCCACACTCACAGTTGTCTATTGCGGTTAGATTATTAAGTATCAAATCAGATTGGAGTGTTCCTCAAGGGGCAATGGACTCTGTGATTGACCTTATTCATGATTTAGTTGACCCAAATCTAGAGATACCTGATAATTTCTATAAGGCAAAGAGGTTGGTATCAAAGTTAGGAATGTCATCCATGAGAATTCATTGTTGTGAAAATGGTTGCATGTTATACTATAAGGATGATATTGATCTAGAATCGTGTAAGTTTTGTGGAAAATGTCATTATAAACAGAAAGCTAGTGGGAAGAAAGTTCCTATTAAGGCAATGCATTACTTACCTCTTATACCAAGGTTAAAGAGGTTGTATGCATCTAATAGATCTGCTCCTCATATGAGATGGCACCATGAACATAGAAGACCACCTGGAGTTATGTGTCATCCATCCGATGGAGAGGCTTGGAAGCATTTTGATAGAACATATCCACAATTTGCAGCTGAACCACGTAACATTAGATTGGGTTTATGTTCAGATGGATTCACGCCACATTCTGTTTCTGCTGCACCATATTCTTGTTGGCCTGTATTTGTAACACCATATAATCTTCCACCCGAGATGTGTATGACTACCCATATATATATTTCTCAATTGTGTCATTCCTAGTCCTTGGAATTCAAAAGTATTGATTGATGTATACTTGCAACCTTTGATTGATGAATTGAAACAATTGTGGGTTCAAGGGGTTGAAACATTTGATGTGTCTCTTAGCTGCATTTTAATTTGCGGGCTGCCTTAATGTGGACTATTAATGATTTTCCAAAGATATGGAATGTTGTCGTGGTGGATGACAATGGAAAGTTAGGAAGACCAATAACTCAAGCTGAGGCATTTAATGCAACACACATTAGAAAGAAGAAACATCCTGAAGATCCAGATGTGTGGGTTGAACCGCGAGCTGAAGTGACCTATGTAAGCCTCTAATTTTAAAAAATAATTACTTATTTTCTAAATTTATACTCTCATATGATAACATTCAATTTAGAATCGATATCTTCAAGCTTTGGAGGATTTACAACAAACTCTGCCGGAAGAAAATCGAGGTATGCCACTTACTCAAGAACAGGATGAGAGAGTTTGGTTAGACTTGACTTGTGGGCCGAGTAGATATGGGTATGCATATGGAATGCCGCATAAAACCTTCCGTGAATTTTCTTCTGAGTTTGAAGGCCTAAATAGTTCAAATCATGATGAATCAATGAAGAAAAATTTGGCTATGGAGAAAAAGATTGTTGAGCTATCTAGCCAAGCCGAAGACTCACGGGCTAGGGAAAGGCGGTTGGAATTACAGTTTGCGGTTCTTAAGGCTAAATTCGATGCATTACTTGCCTCAGGAGGGATTCCCCCTTGTTCTGCTGATGTCACTTTCCCTCCCCGACCTCCTCAATCTCAACCTACTCAATATCCAATGTATGGTCAACAAAGAAATATGACCCATGAGACTAGTAGTGATGAAGAAAGTGATGATTATGTGGCAAACACACTACCACATTAGTGTAGTTTAGACTTGTGATAGTTAACTTATGGATCATTTTGTTAACTTTATAATTTTGTGATGGGAATTATTTGTTTTGTGAATACATGATAACGTTGGAATGTATTATATAACTTATGGATATCATGGTTTTTGTTTAATATATAATTATGTTGAAATGAGTTGCAATTGAGTTGATAAGAGAATATTTAGTAAATGTATTGCTTCAATTGAGTTTTTGAAGCTCTTTGAGTTTGATTTGGGTACTGAATTAAAATGACAGTGACGAAGCCATGAAATAATAATTTTTGCCGCTTTTTAGAAAAAGAGACCTCATGAGGTCTCTTTTTTGCATTAATTTTCTAGATAATTCATAATAGAGACCTCATAAGGTCTCTTTTTTGCATTAATTTTTCCAGATATTTTATAATAGAGACCTCATGAGGTCTCAAATTACAATTTTCTATTTTATAAATGCAGAAAAGAGACCTCATGAGGTCTCCAATTTGTATTAATTTTTTCAGCTACTTCATAATAGAGACCTCATCAGGTCTCTAATTAACATTTTATATTTTTATACATGCAGAAAAGAGACCTCATGAGGTCTCTATTCTGCATTATATTTTTCGTAAATTTCATTATGGAGACCTCACAAGGTCTCCAAAAATAAATGCAGAACAGAGACCTCATGAGGTCTCTACTTTAAAATAATACAAAATAAAATTAAAGAATATCTTAGCGACCTAATGAGGTCTCTTTATTAAAATATAAAATTAAATAATATAATAAAATTGTGACCTAATGAGGTCTCGATATAAAAAATATAAAATTAAATTAAATAATACAATAGTGACCTCATGAGGTCTCTTTTTTGTAAAAAATCAGATAATTTGTTGGTGACCTCGTGAGGTCTCCGTTTGGCGACCTCATGAGGTGTCTGTAAAAAATTGACCTGCATTTTATTGACCTAGCGTTGAGGTCTCTTTTTCGGTCTCTTTTTTCCGAAAAGAGACCTCGTGAGGTCTCTTTTTGGCCTTTTTTTAGTAGTGTTCATAGTACTTTATGTATAATATATTTTATGTAAAATCAATAATTATGATATATAAATTAGTAAGATACAATGATTTAGATATAATGAAAATTAATCTTCATCAAATCTCAAACAATTCTTTAAATTAATAAATATTACTTTATCAATTAAATAATATCTCTTTAAAATAATAAAATTTCATGATCCCGCCAATATTAATTTATAGAGGATTTATTATATTTTTAAATATTAAAAGTTGCTAATTAGTATAACTTATTGAGTAGTAATACTTAAGTAAATTTAAAAATAATATGTCTTATTCTCTCGCAATTTATGTTGCATGGTAGAATTCAGGAGTGAACCAATTTTTTAAGTGATTGACTATTGTGATTTATATAGTTCTTATATAATTTTTAAATAATATATGTTACTTCTCTGTCCCAGGTTATGTAGTAGCATTGATAGAATCTCGAAAGTCAATCAAAATTTTTCAGATGTGTTTTAAATATCTTAACTCATCAATTATTGTGATTTATGATATCTTTTTCCGTAATTTTTGAATAATATATGTTACTCCCTTTGTCCCGATATATTGAGAACGGTTTAAATTCTTATTTATTTTTTATATTTGTATGTTATTTTCAAATATTTATGTTACCTTCCTTTATCGCAATCTTTCTTGTATGAATGGAATTTCAAGAGTCAATCTAGCTTATATGTCTTTCAAATGTATCTTTTAAGTTTTTAATTTAATGTAATTTGTTGTACTTTTTCGTAATTTTTAAATGTTTAAAATAAGGCAAACAAATTAAACAGCAAAAAAGCAACTTCAACTGACAATAATTAGTAGCCCCTAGACGGCAAGCTGGCAAGACAACCACCAATATATTTTAAGTTGCTAATTTACTATAATTTTTAATACATTTAATGTAATTTTTGGATATATAAAATAAGATAAATAAATTAAAACGGAAAAAATTTACTTGTAGTGACCATAATGTCACGACCACGCTGATACCAGCAGATCGCGACCGTCTAGGCGACGGCTGTCTGCAAGGGACAGACAGCCCAAAAATGGCCAACAGGCAAAGGCGGCGTCAGCGAGCGGCAGACAAAGTGGTCGGCGTTTCGGCCGTTCTGGCGATTCAGCGATTCTGGCATTCTGATTATTCTTTGGAGGTGGAGGGGCGGCAGTTACAAGCCATGGAGAGGCTTGTGCAGGGCCTCTAGGCGTGGGGCAAACTAGGGAGCAACTAGGAGTCCCTTTTTGGAAGACTTTGAAGCATGTCTTGTGGGCATGGACTTAGTGGCTTGTATATAGTATAGTATTTATTTACTCTTAGTCATTAGAGTAGCATAAATAGTAGGGTCATTGTATTTGTAAAGGCATCCAACAATTCAATTGACTAATAAGATACTAGTCCATTCTTCCAAATCAGTCTTTTGTCTTTCGTTCAAATTTATCTTAGCGATCCAAGTAGTGAAAGGCTTACTTGAGTCTACGAGATCGTGCAAGATTCATGAGTAGACCATCAAGTGCCGCACGGAGTATTGTCCGAATCGAAAAGTCTGTGACAATTGGTATCAGAGCAGGTTCATCGTAAGAGAATGACGAACGAAGAAGACGGCGCTAGCAAAGACTCCCCAACATCCGCACTGATGGTGGCAAGAAGAACAAGAAAGGGAAGAAGCAGCAGACGGGTAATGAACCCAATCTGCCTGGTCTCCCACCAAGTGTTCCTCCACCAAGTGTTCCTACACCAAGCGAAGGGCAAACATCTTTCCCTCCCCATATTGTCGATGGAAGTGACGAAGACGCCGGCGAGGAGTCCGTGGACGTTACTGTCGGACCGGAGTGGATTGCAAGGGTCGAAATGGCGAGGCAAGCCGTTGAGATTATAGGCCAGTGCTTGAACAGAACGGACAGAAATCTCAAAACTCTTGAAGAGTACTCCCTTGAGGAAGTTGAGAGCGTCGGAAGGAGTTGGAGGCACGCCAGCGAGCCGAGTACGAGACAAAGGAGGCCATTACTTCCTTAGAGTTCAGGCTTAGGGGAGCACTTGACGCAGCTGAGTCGCTTAAGGCCGAAGTGGCAGCACTCAAGGAGGATAGAGAGGTTGGTGGATCCTCATCACATGACCGGGAAAGGGAAGCCAGAGTTGAGGCGCCCAAGCCACCAGTCTTCAAAGGCGTCCGTGACGCGCAAGCGGTGGATAATTTCCTTTGGCACTTGGAAAATTATTTCAAGTGTATGCGGGTCCGTAGTGATGTGAACAAGATCAACACGGCTGTGTTGTATATTTCGGAGTTGGCCATGCTACGGTGGAAGCGTAAAGAGTCTGACATCGCAAAGGGGACATGCACGTTGAACACATGGGAGTAGGTCCGTGTGGAGTTCAAGAAGGCGTTCCTCTCTAGCAACGTTGTCTATGAGGCAAAGCGCAAGATGAGGGAGTTGAGACAAAAGGAAACATACGCGCGTATGTGCGGGAGTTTACCACCCTTACATTTCAGATTACCAACCTCATGGACGACGACGCATTGTTCTACTTCATGGATGGGCTGCAAAATTGGGCCAGAACGGAGTTGGAACGGCGGCAAGTCAGGACTATAGACGACGCCATTACGCAGGCTGAAGCCTTGACAGACTTCAGGCGAGAGAAGTCTCTTAGTGCCGAGGTGGACGACGAGGTAGGCAGTCATGATGATAGTGGGGAAGACAGTGGCAAAGGCGAGGAGCAAACGCCACAACCCAAAAGTCGTGACACCTACGGGTCCAGCGGAAAGAAGCCTGGAGATTGTGGCAACACGGTAAGGGTTTCCAAAGATGGTTGCTTCATATGCAAAGGGCCGCATGGTTACAAGAGATGCCCTGAACTGAAAAGTCTTGGTGCTATCCTTCGTGAGCGGAAGGAAGAGAAAGCCCAAGAGGAAGTCGGGGAGACTAAGCAGTTGGCGTGGTAATCCTATGCGGAGCTGCGATTGAACAACTATCGACGAGGCCAAGGCAAGCTGATCCAAGGCAAGCGGAGCCGAAACATGCTGATAAGGGAATTGCAAAGTCTATAGCGTGGGCTCAAACGGTCGACGCCACGATCAATGGGAAGATTGCTCGTGCGTTGGTCGACACCGGTGCGGAGGTCAATGTTATGACCAAGACGGCAGCAACGAGGTTGGGGTTGCAATATACTTCAAGCAATGCCCAAATAAAGTCTGTCAATGCACCACCGACTCCCATAGTTGGAGTAGCACACGGCGTGAACATCACGGTAGGCGATTGGCAAGGGAAAACCAAGTTCATCGTCGCCCCCATCAATGTGTTTGATGTTATTCTTGGGCAGAAATTCTTCCAGCAGTGCCATGCAGTAATCGATCCTCATCTCCAAAAATTGACAATCATGGAGAAAGGAAGGGAATATACAGTTCCCATGGTGAAGGCGCAAGCGGCGGAAGGACAGGCTAGACTGACAGCCATGAAGCTCGAGAGGGTCGACGTGAGAAGAAGGTTATCACCGGCAGCAACCATTGCAAGTTTAAGAGAAGACAATGGTGCTGGAAAGACCATGCCACCGCGCAATAAGAGGGTTCCGAGTAGGAACGCTGACGTGATGAAGAAGCCGCCGGAGCACTTGCCTCCGTCGAAGGAGGAACTTCGGAAGATCGGGTCGAATAAAGTTCGGGACATCGATGAAGAGGCTGCTCGAAGGGAGTGATCGAGTACGCGAGTTGATGGTCGCCCGGCAGAACTCAACGCCGATACGGACGCAATCATGACGCGTCGTCGTGATAATCAGTGGGGGACAGACAGCCCAAAACGGCCAGCAGACAAAGGGCAAAGGCCCAAGCAGCAAAGAACAAAGTGGTCGAGCGTTTCACCGTTCTGGCTGATTCGGTATTCTGGCGATTCTGACCATTACGGTATTCGCAGTGGAGGGTGATGATTACAAGCCATGGAGAGGCTTGTGCAGGGCCTCTAGGCGCGTGGGGCGGAACTAGGGAGCAGCTAGGAGTCCCTTTTTGGAAGACTTAGAAGCATGTCTTGTGGGCATGGACTTAGGGGCTTGTATATAGTGTAGTATTTATTTACTCTTAGTCATTAGAGTAGTATAAATAGTAGGGTCATTGTATTTGTAAAGGCATCCAACAATTCAATTGACTAATAAGATACTAGTCCATTCTTCCAAATTAGTCTTTTGTGTTTCGTTCAAATTTCTCTTAGCGATCCAAGTAGTGAAAGGCTTACTTGAGTCTACGAGATCGTACAAGATTCGTGAGTAGACCGTCAAGTGCTGCACGGAGTATTGTCCGAATAGAAAAGTCCGTGACAATAACATCCATTTGGTTGCAAGCTGGCAACGCCAACTGCTTCCCAGGCATATGATTACAATACTTTTAACGTAAATTTTAGATATAAATAATATATGAAAAATAAGTTAAAAAGAAATAAGTAATTGAACGTGACAATATTATCCCTTGGGTTGCAACCTGGCATGACAAGCGACAGCTGCTTTTAAGGCGGATATTGTTGTAAGGTTTAGGGACATTTACAAAGGATACTGCTAATTACCCTTAGAATATATATATTTATTGTTAAATAATTATTGTTAAAGGGTGAATTTTGTGTAGTATCAAATAATAGCTTCAAAAACTATTCTTTGAAGATGAACTAGATTTATCACGCCATGCGAGTGGACCTACATTAGTAGAAGGAGTCATCCAAACGATTTAGTCGAGAAGTTTAATTAAAATATACATATATGTAAATGCATCGTAAAAATCAATACACTTTTATATAAAACATTAATGACAAAAAGAACACACGCTCTAAGATGGCTTGTTTGTTAGGTACTTCCACGTTGTGGTCACAACCCGAGGTCGAACCTTGATGGCAATATTTTTCTGTAACCCAAAGAAGCCTCTTCTTTGAGCTATTCAAATTTTTGCATGTCTTAGATGTACGTAATAAATAAATAAAAATAAGTTATTTAACTAAGTCTTTGAAAAAATAGTGTATTTTAAAGTAGAAAATATTATTTTTCAATATGTAAAAAAACAATTTTTGCCTAAAAGTAAAGTTACAATAAAATGTTTTTGTAAAAATGTGCAATATTTACTTGGCCAGACACTAATTACTTCTAAATAGTATTTTATAAACTTAATGATCAAACATAAACCACTTCTTGCCAAAATTATTATTTTTGAGAAAAAAATATATACTTTTTATAATAAGTTTGACTTAAAAAGTTTGGTCAAACAGACTATTAATCGGCCAAACCTAAAATTCTAGTGTTAAAAAATTAGTTGATCTTTTCCCTATTTTTTTATTGTTCTTTCCTTTTAAGTGACGACACTACTTATGAAATTTCTGTGTACGCCACTGACGCCCTGACCATGCATGTATTCACATCCATACGCATAAAGATAAAATAAGATATGAACAACAAACTTTAGTGTTATGTTTTGGTAAAGAGATTTTTATCTTTGGCTTTTAACATTTTAAAGCCATTTTAAACTTATTTTAGTCATTTTTCAACTCCGTCAAACACTTGCAAAAGCTAAGATAATTTAAAAATAATTTGATCAACTTTTAAGCTAATACAAATCGCTTCTTAAAATAGCATACTTGATATAAATATTTTACTTTTTCGAATTCTCACTTAAAAGACCTAAATAAGGAGTTAGGACCATAAGAGATCACATTTACCTATCTCTAATCAAGGTCATCACATGTAGCCTTGCCAAATTTAGCTTTGTGGACCACCACTAATTAATTTATTTTTCTAATGCCATATATATTAAGTGGGATGCATTGACTATTAATTTGTGTTTAATTACCTCATAGGTTTTGTCTGTACTTTAATTGTAAGGTGATGTAATGATTTATAATTACCATTTCCGTTACTACACACAATTGTAATATATCAACAATTGTAATTACAGCACAAGAATAATGACCTTTTTTATGGGAATATAATGGCAACACATGAAATGTTCTCATACGAGAACCCAAATTTATTTAATGAAATTTGTGAATGCTGATGTCCTTTCTAAAACACAGTAAAGATCATTGGATTCATTGACCTTTAAATTTAACTATGATACCAATGGAAACTTTTCTACTATAATTAAAAACAATATGACGTTCTTTTTTTCTTAAATTAAATAATTTACAATGTATTTAAAGATTGTTGATTTGAAAAGTCTTCATTTTTTATTCTTAAATATCATTTTAAGTCAAATGATATGACATTAATTTATGTGGTCTCAATATTAAAGTTGATCATTTTCAATTTTAACTCATCAGGATGTGAGGGAGATATTGCAAGTTGCAACTCTTTCATTTAATATTATTTAGCCACGGAACATATTATCTACGTATCATTTATATCATGTTAGGGGTGGGGTAAAGTAAGGTAGGGGTGAAGTAATAAGTAGCACTATAAAAGGGATATTGAATAGAAAAATAATATTATCATCTAATACTTGAAATCATCATCATGTCTTCAAAATTTGGTCTTGTTTTCCTCATTACTGTGTTTTCCATCGTCACCGACAGTCCTCTAGCCCATGCTCAAGTAGGACGACCCCTTCTTGGTGGCCTTCTTAATCCAATTGTTGGTCCCATTCTTAGTCCCATTGCTGGTCCAATTCTAGGCCAACCTGTACCACCCATTGTTTGTCAAGCACCACCCATTGTACCACCCGTTGTACCAGACATTCTTAGTCAAATACCAGCCATTGTTGGGCAAATATTACCAGTTAATGTAACTATAGCGGGAATTTTGTCTTGCTCCTTACCTGGAACTGCCCCAGGCCCCGGAATTAGTGGAGTACATGTCTCTATTATTTGTGGCAACTCAACCATTGCTCAAGCGCTCACAAATAGTCAAGGAATATTTAGTGTTTCATTGAACACCAATACTAGTATTTTGTCTGGAAATACATGTGTTTCTAGGGTTGGTCTCCCAATTGCTGATTGTACTTTGTTTCCCATCTCTGGAGCACTTCAAGCTCCCATCATGATTATTGGAAATATCGCTCAGGACGTGGGTGGTCTAGTTATAAGAGCATTTTCGGGGATATTTAATGTAGTAAGAGTCACGACTCCTTCTAATGCATGACTATTTAATTTGAGTTGATAAATATTGTTCTCACCTAAATAAATACAACCTATGTATTACTCATATAGTATGGAGTGAGTATAGAAGGTCATCTCTTTAGGTTAACTATTATCTATTATCTAATAATTGAATGGATAATGACTTCTAATTTATTTGAGTAGCAGCTAAAATAAACATGGATTTGTGGCTTTATGTTTTCAGTGTTCCTACTTTTACTTCACTATGTATTATAATTATGTCAAAAACATATGTAGAAGAAATTGCTCTAAATTATCTAGATTATGATGACTGTTATCCTAATCTCCTTAATCGATAAGTCAATCTCGTTATACGAATTTAAAACATGCATATATTAGTTAATTTATGATATGAATAACTAAATGATAAGGTTGAGACGGTTATTTTCTATGCATTTTTAGACAATGATAATACAGAGTTAAGCTTTTTTACTTATCTCACCTTTACCTTCAACTATGTTGTTTCTCCTTTTATTTTTTGGAGCGCGTGCTAGCACATACCTAATATATGATATTTTTTAATTTATATGTCACAAATAGAACTTGCAAAGTCTATCAAATTTTGTCATTACAGTAAAGCCTTTGTAAATTAATACTCGATAAAGTAATAAATTCTCTAAAATAATATTTTTTTCGGTCTTAACTCGGACCAATGGAAAAAACATCAACTTTGATAAGATAATATGATAATATATTTTCAGATCATCTCTATATAAATATTTGTCCCATTAATATCATAAATTAATTATCTTTAAAAATACAAATATATCTAAAGACAACCGAGTGAAATATGATTTTGTTGTGTTCATTTTTTTTAAAAAAATATAAAATAAAAATTAAATCTGGTTGTAACATATCTCTAACTTTTCTGATAGCATCCATGAGCTCCGGTATTTTTTTTAAAAAATCGTACCATAAAATTGTTAGGAGTTCTAGATGCAATAAGTGTTTCTTTACGCGTAACTGGTTCCAAAGGTATATTATCATCTTTAACATTGTTTTTCCTATGGTATTCACAATATCTTCTAAGCTCTGGACCTCTGAACATGTATTACATTCACTCAGATAATCCAACAGGTTATTGTCATCCATTTTATTATAGTAACCGAGATTATTAACCATGACCTCAAGTTCATGAATGACGTTTTCAAAATTAGGTTCATTCAAATTTTTCTAAGATTAAAACCCCCATGAATTTTACAGCGTTTAGAACAATTTCTTATTGTTTCTTTCTGAACATTTTTTGTCCAAACAGGGATTGCAAAATTGATAACATCCAAACATGAACTTTGCTAAAGTAGTTTGTCTCACTCCATAGTCTTCTAATTCATGCGATAAATATACGTTTGATAATACATTTTGAAAGATCTTATTATCAAAACATCACAAGGTTGAAATTAGTAAGATACAAAAATTTTGATGTATTCGTTGTACTTTATGTATAATATATTTTATGTAAAATCAATAATTATGATATATATAAATTAGTAAGATACAATGATTTTGATATAATGAAAATTAATCTTCATCAAACCTCAAACCATTCTTTAAATTAATAAATATTACTTTATCGATTAAATAATATCTCTTTAAAATAAAATTTCATGGTCCCGCCAATATTAATTTATAGAGAATTTATTGTATTTTTAAATATGAAAAGTTGCTAATTAGTGTAACTTATTGAGTAGTAATTCTTAAGTTAATTTCATATAATATGTGTTATTCTCTCGCAATTTATGTTGCATGGTAGAATTCAGGAGTGAACCAATTTTTTAAGTGATTGACTATTGTGATTTATAGTATTTCTTATATAATTTTTAAATAATATATGTTATTTCTCTATCCCAATTTATGTAGTAGCATTGATAGAATTTCGAAAGTCAATCAAAATTTTTGAGTATATAAGGTCATCTCTTTAGGTTAACTATTATCTATTATCTAATAAATGAATGGATAATTACTTCTAATTTATTTTAATAGCTGCTAAAATAAACATGGATTTGTGGCTTTATGTTTTCAGTGTTCTGTATTAAATCCCACCGTTGAAATGTCAAATACATCTAATTATGTATGAATCCTAATGGTGTTAGGTTTTATTTGCCCTGATTTCTTACCATAAATAGGTTTTTCTTTTAGGAAAAGGTTTTGGATTGACTAATCCTATTTCTGGTAGGAAAAGGTTTAGGTCTCTATAAATAGAGGATTGTTCCTTCTAACTTAATCAACATTCACAATGTAGTCTTAAGGGCTTTGAGAGTTTTTGTTAGGGGGGAATTTGTAGGTCACAAGTTTGATACGTTATCACTTGTGTGAACCTCCCATGTATTCCGAGTGAATTGGTTGAGGTTGTTTCCCTCTGTATTTTGTACTCTCATATTTATAGTGGATTGCTCATCTCCTTTGTGGACGTAGGTCGATTTACCGAACCACGTTAAATCTTTTTGTCTTTTGGTATATTTCTCGTTGTCTCCTTACTCGTGGTCTTTTGAGATTTGTTTTTCTAGCTTCCGCGTTTACACCTGCTTATTTCCGGTCCTAACAAGTGGTATCAGAGCCAGATTCAATGATGGAGTCAGGTTAGTGGTTCGATAATCGATGATTGAACAAAGTTAGAAAGAGCTGTTCATCTTGGTGGATGTAGTTCTAGTTGCAACCATTTTGACAGTAATGAAGATTTTGTTGGAGAAATTGTTTTAGATAGGTTCACTGTGTTGAGACACAAATTATGCAAAGGAGATTATGGAGAGGAGAAGCAAGCTGTTGAAGATTGAGTAAAGAAGGTGGACAAATTTATTTTGTCACAAATTCAGGCCAAGGGGGAGATTTGTTGGGTTTTATTTGCATTGATTTCTTACCATAAATAAGTTTTCCTTTTAGAAAAAGATTTTGGATTGACTAATCCTTTTTCTGGTAGGAAAAGGTTTAGGACTCTATAAATAGAAGAATGTTCCTTCTAACTTAATCAGCATTCATAATGTAGTCTTAAGGGCTTTGAGAGTTTTTGTTAGGGGGAGAATTTGTAGGTCACAAGCTTGATACGTTATCACTTGTGTGAACCTATGTATTCCGAGTGAATTGGTTGAGGTTGTTTCCCTTTGTATTTTGTTCTCTCATAGTTATAGTGGATTGCTCATCTCCTTTGTGGATGTATGTCGATTGACCGAACCACATTAAATCTTTGTGTCTTTTGGTATATTTCTCGTTGTCTTCTTACTCGTGGTCTTTTGAGATTTGTTTTGCTAGCTTCCGCGTTTATACCTGCTTATTTTCGGTCCTAACAAATGAATCGTGACAAGTCGTTATTACTGGCGCTTTTATCGAATTACAATAATGAATTCTTAGTTCCTGTCATGATCAGAAAGGTTCAAATCCAGGCCGTGCATCTGGAAGGCGTACTTTTACTTGACTAAATATTATAATTATATCTAAAGCATATGTTGAAGAAAACGCTTAGAAAAATCTAGATTGTGGTGACACTTATCCCAATCTCCTCAATCAGTAAGTCAATCTCATTATACAAAATTAAAACTTAACGTGCATATATTAGTTTATTTGTGATATGAATAACTAAATTATAACTCCTTCTATTTGCTTTGACTTTGCCCTCTTTTTAGTCTGGTAGACATGTGGAGCGTGTGTTAGCACTAACCTAATATATAATTTTTTTAATTTATATGTCACAAGTAGAACTTGGAAAGTCTATCAAATATTGTCATTATTTTTTAAATATTAAAAGTTGTTAATTATTATAACTTATAGAGTAATAATATTTACGTAAATTTCAAATAATATGTGTTATTCTATCTTCCAATTTATGAGGCATGGGTAGAATTCAGGAGTGAACCAATTTTTCAAGTGATTAATCATTGTGATTTATAGTATCTTTTATATGATTTTCAAATAATATTTGTTACTTCTCTGTCCAATTTATGTAGTAGCATTGTTAGAATCTCGAACGTCACTTAAATTTTTTATATATTTTTTGAATATTTTAAGTTATTAATTATTGTTATTTATGATACATTTTTACATTTTTTAAGAATAATATATGTTACTCCCTTTTTCCTAATATATCGAACGGTTTATATTCTTATATATCTTTTAAAATTGGATGTTATTTTCCATGTCTTACCTTCCTATATCCCAATTTATCTTGTATGGGTGGAATTTCAAGAGCCAATTTAGTTTTTTTATGTCTTCTAAATATATATTTTAAGTTTTTAATTTAATGTAATTTAAAGTACTTTTTACGTATTTTTTAAATGTATAAAATAAATAAATTAAAACAAAAAAAGTAACTTCAAGTGACCATAATAGCCCCTAGAAGGCAAGCTGGCAGGACAACCGACAACTGCTTCGAGGGCGGAGCCACCTCCCTTCGACGGAAAACTATATTATTTATACATGGTTAAAATAATATTATATGTATATATAGTAGATGTCGAACCCCCTCCAGCTACTCCGTGTTTCTATTTCTACGAATTCTGAACCCCCTTATTGAAATTCCTAAAAACTGCCACCGGCTACTTCCCATGTAGATATCGATGTAAGCTTGAGAAACATTTATTAATTGTCTTTAAAAAGATATATTTAATGACAATATTACCAACTTATTGTTAATTAATTATCTTTAAAGGTCAATTTTTGTGTAGTGTCATAGAATAGCTTGAAAAACTATGCTTTGAAGATGAACAAGATTTTTATCAAGCCATGGCCATGCATGTATTCACATCCATACACCTAAATTAAAATAATATAAGATATGGACATTAAACTTTAGTGTTATGTTTTGGAAAGAGACTTTTATCTTTTGAGCTTGCTAGATCAAAAGAAAGGGAATCTATCAATCCAATATATATCATCAACTTATCCTACAAAAAGTAGGATAATCCATATGTTTGTAAATATATATATAAGTAGTGAGGTATTTCATTAGTTTATTTTTTGGTATCCTAAAGAAAGTAGGAAAATCTAATGTAAGAATGCCTATTTTATCTTTATGGTTTTCTCAAAATAAAAGACGTTATATTTTTTTTTCTTTCACTTGGAATACAATTGCATCATAAATCTGTTTTTAAAAAAAAATTCAATTGACATAATGCTTTTTGATATTTTACTTTATCGAAAATTACCAATATAAAGTGAGGTGCGTGAGTTAATCTTACAAAATCTTCAGCAAATCATCGTAACAAATTAATATATTGTTAATAAACAAAAAATAATCTTATATAGTTGCTAAACAATTGAATGAGAAGAAATTCTAAAACATTTAGAGTCCATTTGGATATGCTGAAAAAAGTACTTTTTAAGTATAAGAAAAAATAAAAAGTAGGGAGAATTCTATTTTTAGCTTTTAATATTTTGAAGTCATTTTAAATTTATTTCAAGTCATTTTCAACTTTGTCAAATACTTGCACAATCTAAAATAATTTAAGAGTAATTTGATCAATTTTTAAGTCAATACAAATCGCTTCTTAAAATAATTTACTTGATACAGATATTGTACTTTTTCAAATTCTCACTTAAAAGACCTAAATAAGGCACTACAATAAAAACAACTTTTAGCAACATTAAATATTGTCATTAATGAAGAGTGTTAAAGTCTTTATCGGCATTAGTTAAGTTCCATTAGAATCAATGTCGCTAAAGGCTTCAGGGACATATACAAAGAATGATAATTACCGCTAAAAATATATATTTAACGATAATTAAAAATTAATTACCGCTAATGATCATCTTTGTTGTAATGTTTGAACCATAAGAGATTACATTTACATACTCTAATCAAGGTCTTCACATGTAGCCTTGCCAAATTAAGCTTTGAGGACCACCACTAATAAATTTATTTTTTCTAATGCCATATATGAACTTTCCATATATATAAAGTGTGATGCATTGACTATTATTTTGTGTTTTATTACATCATATATTTTGTCTATACTTTATTGTAAGAATAACAACATATTTTTATTGAAATATGATGGCAACACATGAAATGTTATCTCTTTTCATATGACGAGAACCCAAATTTATTCTTCTTTGTGAATGCAGAGGTCCTCTCTCAAACGCAATAAAGGATCATCATCTGCCTTTAAATCCAACTTTGATACCAAATGGCAACTTTTATACTATAATTAAAAATAATTTAATTTTAATTTTTTTTTATCTTTAACGAAATAATTTACAACATACTTTAGGATTGTTAATTTGAAAAGTATTCTGTTTTGTTCTTTTGTTCTTCAACAACATGTCTAGTCAAATGATATGACATAAATTTTTATGGTCTAAACCTTCAAGTTGATCATTTTCAACCTAACTCAGCATGTGAAGGAAATATTGCAAGTTGTAACTCTTTCATTTAATATTATTTAGCCATGGAACATTTTATCTACGTATCATTCATTTAAATCATTTTTATCAGGTTAGGGGAGGGGTAAGACGGGGTAGGGGTGGAGTAATAAGTAGCACTTTAAAAGGGAAATTGAATAGAAAGAAAATGTTATCCTAATTTCCTCAATCGATAAGACAATCTCGTTATACAAAACAAAAACATGCATGTATTACTTAATTTGTGATATGGATAACTAAATAATAAGGCGGAGACGATTATTCCCTAGAATTTTAAGACAATGATAATACACCGTTAAGCTTTTTTCCTCATTTCACTCTTTTCTTTTGATTTTACCCTCTTTTTATTCTACTAGACATTCGGAATCTATGTTAGCACGTGTCCAATATATAATTTTATTTTGTTTATATGCAAATAGAACTTGAAAAGTCAATCAAAATTTTATTATTAATTTTAAATATTTTAAATTATTAAATATTGTAACTTATAGAGTAGTATATTTTACATATTTTCCAAACAACATGCGTTACACTCTCTCCCAATTTATGTGGCATAGGTAGAATTCAGGAGTGAACCAAATTTTTAAGTGATTAATTAGTGTGATTTATAGTATTATTTATATAATTTTCAAATAATCCCAATTTATGTAGTAGCATTGATAGAATTTCAAAACTCAATCAATTTTTTTATATGCGTTTTTCATATATTAACATGTTAATTATTGTTACTCATAGTATCTTTTTATGTAATTTTTAAATTATATATGTTACTCTCTTTGTCACAGTATACGTGGTACTGAAAGAATTTCGAGAATCGTTTAAATTTTTATATATCTTTTAAATTTGTAAGTTATTTTCAAGTAATATGTGTTACCTCCCTTTATCCCAATTTGCTGATAGAATTTCAAGAGTCTAACCTAGTTTTTTATATGTCTTCTAAATATATATTTCAAGTTTCTAATTTATTGTAATTTATTTACACAATTTTTAAATGTATAAAACAAGACAAACAAATTAAACAAAAAAAAGTAACTTGAAGTGACCATAATAGGCCCTAGACGGCAAGCTGGCAGGACAATCACCAATATATTTCAAGTTGCTAATTTATTGTAATTTATAATATTTTTATGTAATTTTTAAATATATTACAAATAAATTAAAACGGAAAAAATTTTCTTGAAGTGATCATAATAACCCTTGGTTTGCAAGTTGGCATGACAACCGCCAGCTGCTTCCCAAGCGGATAAATTACAATATTTTTTACGTAATTTTTAGATATATAAAATATGACTAATAAATTAAAACGAAAAAAGTAGCTCAAAGTGACCAGAATATCCCATGGGTTGCAAGCTGACAATTCATAAATGTTGTATCTCTTTGTGCTTTATCATCCTCATTACACCCTTATAATTGTAAGTATTTTGAAACTTTATTTTCCTTGAGCAGTTATAGTATGAGTTTCAAAGTATTTATCACGATTCAAATTGTTGTGAGTGACACCCACGCTAAACTACATAACGAGAGAACCAAATACTCCCCCCAAAGAAGTCTAAATACCATTTAATAGAGGAAGTTCACCATATAAAGAGCAAAGTAGTTTCAACAACTCTGAATTAATGAGTCCCCATAGACTCAATCGATAGCCAAAAACATTTAATGCAGAACTAAGCAAACTTCATATTCTTTTGTGCCTTTTAAGTTTTACTTTTTCCTACTTAAACTATCTAGATCACTATATTATTATGCCAATGCTTATATACAAGAAAAACTGCTAAATTCACTTTCACATAAAGCAAATATAAAAATCACATGTGTATGTTATAGCTATGGTTTGTATAATTGTACTCCATAGCAAACATAAATATGTATATTTCTCTCTCTATATATATATATATACAAAAGAAAAAGTTGTATAATTTTGCTATATAAAGAAAGCAGTTGTATAATCTGTTTTGATATACTTATACAAAAGATCAATTGTATAATTTGTGTTTGTATAAAGCGAGAAAGACAAAAGAAAACTACGCAGGAAAAGATTGTATTTGTATAATCGTAGGTGTACAGGACGAAAATATATGCATTTGTATTTGTATATACAGTTTTCTTTCTTTTTATACAAATACAAACACATTTCATACATTTGTATTTTTGTATAAAGTGAGAGAGGCAAGTGAGCGAGCGAGATCTGGAAGAGTGGCGAGCAAGATCTTGGAGAAGGGAGAGAGGGGAACGAAAATATATGTAAATATACAATTTCCTATCATTTTATATAAACACAAACCCATTTTATACATTTCCATTTGTATAAAAGCGAGAGAGGCGAAGTAGTAACAGTTTGCTATGAGATACAATAAACTTAAACTATGATTATATCATTTAATTTAAATTAATAATTTGTCATTATATATAATTTTCAATACTAAATTCCTATAAATAAGACAAATGTATTATACATGTATACCTCAAAATATCAATATTCTACATAATCAATATCTGAAGTGAGTGTGAGAGTTGACTGGATACTTTTTATGAGAATTGGGTTTTTATCCAAAAATACTAATGAAAATTTGAATAGTACAAGGTTATGTGTGGTGGCTATTAAAAAACTTATGTCAATACAATGATTATTGATTGTAAGAAGTGATACTTTGTTTCTCTTAAGTAGTCGTAATTTAAATTTGAGACCATTATTTACAAACTCTAGAATAAAGGTTATGGTTTTACTATGTCAATCAAAATTCAATGCATAACACTATTTCATTATGCATAATAGTTTACTTCACCAAACAGATCATTTCTACCAATAATCATAGGACCTAATAATTAGTCATTTCTATTCCTCCACCCCTTAATAATGCATAGCTCTTTGAGTTAATATATTATCACGCCGCAAGACTTCTTGAACATGGCTGGAATTTGAGAACCATTTTTGATACTCAAGTGAACCCTTGACCTGGTTGAATTTTTAGCGAAAGACTTACTTAAAAGAAGCTTTATAAATAGAATTTAGAACGCTCAAACTCAAGCAAATACTTAACTCAAACTGTTTGAAGATACTTAATTGCAATAATAATAATCATAATACTTTGCAAAAAAGTCTCAGGATATCTCAAAGAAAAGGGAAATACTTAAGAGTCGTTTGATGTGAAGGATTAAAAATAATAGTGATGGAATGAAATTTTTTTTATTTTGAGATAACTTGTTTCCCAACCAAACAACCCCTTACAGACTCCTCAACTATAACTATGTATGAAGCCTCTAAGACTATGATAGATACGACAACTCAACAATAACATTATAACACCCCAAAAGAAATTTGAACTAAGATTCAAATCGTTCTTTGTAGTGAATGAGATTTTACCAAGGAACTAACAATTTCTTAAGTGTTAAGGTCACTAGAGGTATCACCTTGACTTCTAAAAGAACTAAATTGGAAATAGAAAAATCTGAAATTTTGCAAGTTATGAGTTTTGGGTCAACTTTAAACGACTATAACTCTTAGTACAGGATGAGTTAGGTGTTCCATAAAATAGAAAATGAAATTTCTTTGAATTATCTTTCCAACGCCATCGAGTTTGCTAAGTTTTGAGTTTGGATGAGTGAGATATGCCCTTTTTCTAGTTAAGTTGTCATGTTAAGGAAAGTTACCTGAAAATATGAGGGATATTTTGGTCTTTTCCTAACCCAATCGGATTTAAACGTTTTTAGTAAGCTTTTAGGATTCTAAATTGACTAGAATTTTATTCATCCCCAAAAGTTTTTAGGATTTAGAGAGAAGATTCAAGAGGAGAAAAAGTTCAAAGTTTCAAAAGAGTATGTTCAAGAAATTCAATAACCTAGTTCTTTGAGGTAAGTAAGCTTTCATAGTGTTGGGTTTGCTCACCCACACGTCAATCATGAGTTTCTGTTGCTAATCTGTTCATAAATATTGAGCAACTTAATTTCTTGATGAGTTCTTGATAAGTGTTCTTGAAGTTTCCTTATCGATTAAGTTTTGATATAAAATTCTACTTTAGTCAACTTCAAATGACCATGTCTCTTTGAATATAAAGAATTACGCGAGACATAACATATTAAATTAAAGGTATTTGAATCTACTTTCCAACACCACCAATTTTGTTTCAATGCAATTTTTGAGTAAAAAGTTATGACTATTTTAGTAACATATACCATGTTGTTATGAATTAGCCGACTGGAAAACATTAAAAAGTGTTGTTTTTGTTTTTAACCTAAACAAATTTCTTGATGGGAGAACCCAAACTCCTTAATAATATTATTTAGCCATGAAACATATATATCTACTTATACTTTATTTAAGTAATTTATATATATTGGGGATGGGGTAAGGTAAGGTAAGGTAGAGGTGGAGTAAATGAAGTAGCTTTATAAAAGTAAGGCGGAATGATCTGGTAGACTCTCGTACTTGAATCGATTTGTATTTTGAACTCTTCTACTTACCCCTTTATCATATGGGCCCCTAAACTAAATAAAACACAATATTTGAAACCCCTTTCTTATCATTTGTGTGTGTGTGTATTGCACTCAATTTACACATGAAATTCCACATCATTTTTAATGACAGGTTAGTATTATTATTATTTTTAATGACACATCAGAACATAAATATTTAAAATAAATAATATTTTTTAAAAAGTTACAATTCTTTTTCTGTCTCTATACTTATTTTTCATATTCCCACTTCATCTTCTTCCTCCCATCCTCTTCTTCCTCCCCACCCTCTACCTTCACCCAAAAAATAAAATCGCCACCTTCCCCTATCCATTTTCTTTTCTTCTATTTTCTTATGGACAAAAGACATATTCTTTTGTATATCCCGCTGGCAACATGAAATTTCGATCATAGATTTTATCTTCCTCCTCCATCAATGCCGCCGCCGACCACCCTGTTCCTCCGCCAAAAGGGGTGTTTTCCGATCATAGCCTCTTCTTGTTCCATTAAGCTTGTCTTCATACCAAAAAAAAAGTTTCTTCATTAAACTTGTCTTCTACAAAAAAAAATGACATTGAGAATGAGAGTCTTGAAAAGAAAATCTTGAATTTTAAATTGGATCTAAATTAATCTTTCTTTGTTTCCTTTTATTTTCCTTACTTTTAAGGCTTTTGTAGTTGAAATTTCAATCTTTAATGGTGGTATTTGGTGAAACTAAAATGAATATTTTTAAAAAATAAAATCTAGGTCTACTAATGGGGTGATGTTGACTGAAAAGAGGAGTTGAGGCAAAGATGAAGTGGTGGATAGTTGAAACCCGAAAAAGGGGTTGATGCGGATATGGAGTTGGGGATGACTAAAAAGGGGGGTTAGGATAGATATGGGGTGAGGGATGACTGAAAAGGGGGATTGAAGTAGCAGGTTGCTGATAAGGAAGGTTGGGGCGATGATAAGGGTGGGGGTGGGGGATGAATGAAGAAGATGAGGTGAGGGGAAGAAGAAACTTTTTCTAAAAAAATATTATTTTATATTTTTTAAAATTAAATATGTTCTTCACTTGCCTTTGGGTGTGTGTGTTACACTTTCTCGCCAACTCATTCATTTTAATGTCACATAAGTATGGTCCAATGGTCAGAAGGGTCTGAAATATTTTGTTTTAATGAGTTGAAGGGGTCCAATTGACAAATGGTTAAGTAAAAGAGTTCATAATGCAAATACATACAAGTATAGGGGTTCATCAGATCATTTCGCCTAAAAATAATATTGAATACAATAAAGTATTATCAAATCATCATCATGTCTTCAAAAATGTGTCTTCGTTTTCCTCATTATTCTGATTTCCATCATCACCCCTTCTTGGTCCCATTTTGGCCAACGTGCACCACCCATTGTATCACCGGTTGGTCAAGTACCACCACCCATTGGTTGCCAAGTACCACACCCATTGTAACACTCATTGTTGATCAAATACCAGGTAATGTTAGCCAAGTATTACCAGCTAATATAACTATAGTGGGAATTTTGTCTTGCTCCTCATCGGGAACTGTCCCAGGTCCCGGAATCAGTGGAGTAAATGTCTCGATTATTTTTTGGTAACACAACCGTTACTCAAGTGGTCACAAATAGCCAAGGAATATTTAATGTTTCATTTAATACCAATACAAGTATATTTTATCTGGAAATACATATGTTGCTAGGGTTGGTCCCCCAATTGCTAATTGTACTTTGTTTCCGAACTCTGGAACCCTTCAAGCTCCCGTCATGATTATTGGAAACATAGTTCATTGTGTGGGTGATCTAGTTACGACAGAAGCTACGGAGATATTTAATTTAGTAAAAAAAATAAAACTAAGGTACTGGTGTCGATCCATACCACCGGTGCAAATATGAAAAAGAATCTATAATGAAATAGAGAGATAACAACCTTGATTTCTAAAGTTTCATGATTTTGTATTACACTAGTAAGGTACTATTTAAGCAGTTCCTTGTCTTCTTCGATTATCGACTTGCTTTGCATTGACTCCTGCAACTCTTTGTTGATCTCGGTGTTATAAACGAAGAGTTTTGCTACAACAATGAAGAAGAGTAAGTTGATAAAGCTCAATACAGCATAAAATGCATAGTAATAGTCCAAATGAGAGACATTAAGGTTGTCCAAAATCCACCCTTTGTGTCCATTTTTCTTTGTAACATCTGCCACAGTTGATAGTAAAAAACTACTGAGGAAATAACCAACTCCCAAGCTAGTTGTAGCATATGCAGTCCCAAGGCTTTTCATGCTATTTGGCGCTTGGTCATAGAAAAACTCAAGTTTCGCGACTTCCACAAAGTTATCAGCAACTCCCATCAATATAAACTGAGGAAACAGAACAGAAATAGGTAATGGAACAATCTGTTTTAGCTCTGTAATTCCATGTTCTCTTGCTACACTAAGCCTTTTTCTTTCGACGAATGAGGCAACAACCATGACTGTGATATGCAACACAAGGCCAATCCCTAGTCTTTGCAACAACGTGATCCCCCTTGGATTCTTTGTGTATTTACGAAGAATAGGTATAATGAAGCGATCATAGACAACAATTGTGGTTAACATTGAGATTGTTATGAACGCGGTAAGTGATGCTGGAGGAATTTCAAAGTTGGGACCAATTCCTCTCTTTAAAGTTGTACCTTGTTTAATGAAGAGTGTGTGTGTCTGTGCTAGCATTGTGCTTGGTATGAAAGTTGCTATGAGTATTGGTAGCATTTTTATCATCTGTTTAGCTTCTTCAACTTGAGTGATTGAACAAAGTGTCCATGGTGAACTATCTCCTGTTTTCACTGCTGCCTTGTCAAGAAGTCTGTATATACATTGATAATCTAAGTTTAGCATGAAATTAATACACCAATATAGATTAATTGTAAAAGAATTTTACACTATCATATATATCACCATGCCAGTCACTATTAGAAATTAGTAACTCTGAAGAATAAGGCAAATTTTCTGGTAAGATAGGTAAAAATACACTCAAGCTAAGGTCAACGCGGTCTCTAGATCCCCATTATACACTGGGACTAGGGTAAGGCTAGACTACATGGGGTTTATTGTATGCAACCTTGCTCTACATTCCTGCCGATGACAGATTTGTATATATATGTGTATATATATAGTTGACATAATACATAAATATGACCATTTAGCTTTGCCTCACCTTAACATCTATGTAGGTCTTTCGATTTTGGATGTGCACAAGTAGGCACTTAATCTTGCACAAAATTGAATAAGTATACATATGTTTGTAAGATACCATGTAGGATGCCACGTATGTTGTGAATTGACACTTAAGATTCATGTGTCTATCTATTGATGAACTCAATACAAGTTTAAGTGTCTGGTTGTGCAAGCTTAAAGTTGGAGGACATAGATGTCAGATAGGCCAAATCAAAAGGGGAAGCGTTTATGTCTTATGCTTTTCTTTTTAAGTAGTTTTCAATGTATATAAAGTAAATATTAGAAATATTGTCACCTTAGAGAATTGGTATGATCAATTCTGAAGATGCCTGGAGAGCTAGCATACTCTTCATAGCTCAGCTCATGAAGTTCCTTTGGGTCATTAGGGACAACCACTTTCCACTTCCTAGCAGCAGCAACAACAACTTGAGCAATCCTAGTGAATGGACTCCCCGACGGAGTTTTGTGCCTATAGTAACGCGTCCCTAACAAGAACACCACGATAGACACAGCAAGTCCAGCCGTTGGAAGGCCATAACCAACGCCCGGTCCAACGTTGTCTTGTAAGTAAACAAGGAAAGTGTTGGAGAATAGAGTACCAAGAAAAATGCTAAACATCCACCAATTGAAAAAGGAAAGCTTTTGAAATTTCTCTTTAGGCTCAAAATCATCAAATTGATCTGCTCCCATTGTAGAGATGTTAGGCTTTGTTCCACCAGTTCCAATAGCAATTATGTACAAAGCACAATAGAATATGCCGATTTGGAAAGATGAAGCCCTTTTAGGACAGTCTATGTCTTTGATTCCTTTGCCACAACTTGGAGGTCTCAAGGATTTCAATGTAACACACAGTGTCACCAAACACATTCCCTGTTGTAGTAGTTATTGTGTGTCAAAAACAAGGCATAGATAGAATTAGTGACTACCAGAAATATGATCTTTCGTAAAGACTTTTTGTAGCGACACACACAATGTTGCCACAAAATGTAAGGTTTATGTGGCCACAAATATTATCGCTATTGAAAAATGTGAGCGTTTTAGTGGTGATGCATAATTCAGTTATAAAAATTTATGTATGTAATAAATTAATTTTAAAGGATCGTTTGGTAGCTGGATAATAAACAAGATATTCATGCATTATTCTTTGTATAACTTATACAACATTTGATAGTTAGATAGGAAATAAGTTATTCATGTATAAAATCCAGTATGATGTTTCATTGACAATTTATAATTCTTCATATATAAGTGATACATGTATAAGTTATGAGGAAACCTATGTAGTATTTCATGCAAGATAGAAGGTCATGAAATAACTAATAGCTAGACAGTTAACTAATTTCTAGATAACTAATATTTGCACAAAAAATAATACATAAATTCACTTATAATTCATAATCCCCATCGAGATTACTTCCTTATCCTATCCCATCTGTATAATGGAGTACGTCATAAATTTATTGACGGATCTTTTGGGATTTTTCTTTCTTAGAATTGGAAGAAAAATATTGAATTGACTGTGAAATACTTCTTTGAATTTGAAACTCCAAATTATTATTTTCTTATAAAAGGTTTATTATTCGATGATAGGTCTAAAATATAGGTGGTAGAAACTGACATCAAACTATTAACCTTTTATCAACATCTTCTCTCGTAGAGTGACATGTTTTATAAGAAAAGACTTACTCAATAAAACTAAAAAAGAACATAACTAATTATATTCATATAATTCTAACCAGCTACCAGACGAACTTTAAATGAATGAAAGATAGAAAGAAGATAGTGTTAATTAAATTACCACAAGGTAAACAGCAGAAGAGATTAGAAAAGTCCAATAACGACCAAGATGAGCATCAGCAATGTAGGCACCAATAAGTGGAGTCAACCAAACAGTGCCAACCCAATTAGTAACATTGTTTGAAGATTTTACTGTCCCTTCATGAAACTTGTTGCTTAAATAAATCACCAAATTTGTTGATATTCCATAGAATGCCATCCTCTCAAATACCTCATACCCTATATATACATATATAAAACTAACTTTTATCACTTTATTAATTTTAGTCTTGTTGAGCATAATAAAAAGAATTATAATCTTTTTTATAAAATATTACCCTAACTTAACAGATATTTAAAGAATGACAATACACAACAAAGTAATGAGATTAATTATAATACAAGTATAGTTTTGTTTTTAAATTAATAGTACTATTATCATAAATATCAATTTTTTTAAATGAAGAAAAATTAACACATGTTAATCTATTATTCATTTATTTTATGATAAATCAACAATCGATTTTAGGTAAGAAGAACTTTTTGATATTAGTTTTCTTTTTTTTCAGACAAAAAACATGAAAATAAAAAATAGGAGTAAGAAGTCTTTAAGTGATTAGGGTCTTATGAGGGACCGTCAAGCACATATATATGAAACGGATCAAGGGAAATCTTCTTGTTGTTTAATAGACATTATTTTTCAATTATGAGTCATCTAATTACTTGGGTAACTAGTAAGGTTCACCCCTCGAATATTAGTTTAAAGCGAATTCAAAATTTAAAACATTTCGTGTGTAGATGTGAATTATTAAAATTAACATACCAACAATGAAATAACAAGCTCTCCATCTTCCAGTTTTTGATCTAAGCACAGGTCTACCTTTGAGGTCCACAGTACCATCTTGTGTATAATCTTCATGATCCCTAATATTATTCTCTAATTTTTCACTCATCATACACTAAACAAGAAATTATAATTTTGGGGGTTTGGGTCTTAGAAGTCCCTTTAACATTTGTATATAAATATAAATATAATATAATATGAGGACTAGACATATATTTCTACGTCATGTTTGAGCCAGCTTTTATATATTGAAAGTTTCTATACATATTGTCCCCATAATTCCAAATGTTGCTTTCACCTTGCATCTAAAATATATTATACGTAATTTCCTACAACTAATGCAAAAGAGTTTTATATATATTTCATGATATATGCTTTTAATTATAAAAATATGTGTTTGTCTACATTTATATGCATATGTTGTATTTGGAATGTGCAACATCAATATTATCGACGTGAAACTCGAATCCGAATGAAAATTATATTTATTATATATGGTTAAAATAATTTTATATGTGTATATAGTAGATGTCGAATTTCCTTCGACTACTTTAATTTATGTATATCTATTTGTACAGATTTGAACTTCCTTATTGAAAATCCTGACTCCGCCTCTACGTGCAATTATAGAGCCTAGTCGTAGAAGAGGTGATGTGTGCATCACACTTGGTCACAAATACTTTATATCTTTTGTTTCTTCTCCTCATTTGTCTCGTTTATTTTATTATAAAAGTCATCATCAAAACTTTCTCTTAAAAAATATTTTCATTTTGTAATTGCTAGGCACAAGGATCTATTCTAAACAGCTATATTAAATTTTGGATTTCTCTTTTATGGATTGAACAGCATGGTTGTAATTTAACATTTGTACATATTCAAATTACTTTTACAAGGTTAAGTTGAGGAGTAAACAACTTTATTTCTTTGTATCGTTGTCAATGTATAAGTATCATATTTTTCTTGATCATTAGAATTATAAAATTAGATTTTGGAAAAAATATTACGTGTCATTCTCTTTTTACTATTAAATATCTTTTAGTAAATTCATATTTAAAAATGATGGTAATTTTATAAGGCAAATAAGCATCATTTTACATATGAATTGTATTTTTTTCCTTATAGAGCTACAAATAAAATCTAGCATATAAAAAAAATTCCTTCTGAAACAGAAAGTAGCATAAAGATTTTTTCCTCTTATGTTATTAGAGTTCATTTCCATCAAATAATGTGAGGATTTATTATCACTATAAATATAAATACACCTTTGATATTAAGATCCAAACTCTTATTTTCTTAATTTTCTAAAATTAAAAGTTTAGTCATGGATCGGGTGAATATATACATATTCAAACCAGAGAAAATCACAAAGCATTAAGTAAGCGACCAGGGGCATAGCTATGTACGTTTCAGGGTGTCCAATTGGACACCATTCGTCACATCATATATATAAGAAAAATATATACATAATGATTAAATAATGTATTTTGGACATCCTTAACATAATCAGATTTAAGATGCCTTGAAAGAGCAAAGTTTTTAAGTATTTGTGAGTTCAAATATCGCTAGCAACAACTTTAAGCCTCTTTTTTTTTAAAAAAAAAAACAGTTATATTTCAAATTCTTACCTTTTTTTTCAAAAAAAATCATGTATATTACTTACTTTTTTAAAAAAAAAATCATGTATATTAGGTAGTTTAATTTTTAAAATTTCTAGTGCACTCTTTCATCTTTTTTTTTTTTCAAATTTTTTCAGGTATATTACATACTTTTTTGTGTGTGTATTACGTAGTTTAATTTTTCAAATTTCTGGTACACTGATTCATTTAAATGAAAAAATGTACTCGTATACAATTCATGAACACCATTCATGAAATTTTTAGCTACGCCACAATAAGCGACCAAGGAGCACATTAGGTATACAAATATACACATATATCTAAGGGAAAAAAACAATAAATTTTCACAATTGTTAAAATTTATAATTATAGGTCTTTTACGAAGCAAGACTTATACATATATACTAGATAATCGAAGGCCCCTTCACGGGCCTAATATAATCAATTGTCTTTTCAATTTTAAATTAAAAATTTACCTAAATTCATATTTTATTTTATTTTAAGTTCTAAGATTTGCTACCATTTAAAAAAATTACAAAAATTCCCTCTCAGCTACATTCCTATCCTCTGTATACATCACTATCTCCTCTCGAATATATCTCTATCCTCTCTCGAATACATCTTTATCCTCTATTCTCTCTTGGATACATCTCTCTCCTTTCAAATATACCTATATTCCCTCTCGAATACACTTCTCCCCTCTCGGATTTATCCGCGAGATATGTGTTTGTAAGTTTTCTGAATAGTATCACGACCAATGTTTCCGTATTTCTGCTGATAAATCTATGAATTTTTTTTGTAATTTAAAAAAGAGTAGTGATATAATGTAATTAGTTTTTAACACTATGAAAATGTATGTGACATTTTTTTTGTAGTCAATTTCAAAAGAATGATGTATCAATATATTTAATAACATTTTGACTTCAAAAATATTCATTTTATTCTTAGTAAGATGATTTATAATCATATGAACATTTATGGTTTGTTTTAAACCATGAGTTCTAAAAGTATTTTTTAAAAAAATATACTTCATGTTAAGTCAAATAAAACATTATATAAATCAAAATGGAGTGAGTACAAAATTTAGGTCAATTTTATATTTATGAAATTTGAGTTTTTGTAACTATTGTGCCTTTTAACAAAATTTAAAATGAAAATACTAAAGTTTTTTCACAATTATTTTTATAGTATTTTTTCATATCAATATTCTGTCGATAATATCAAAATTGTAATAAAAGGTAATAAAGTAACTTACTTTTAAATTCAAGTATCAATATCAATTGAGAAAACATTTATTTTTAAATTGTAAAACATTCATAATTTAGTATTTAACATGTTTCTTACTCTCGACGAATGATACTAATTTATCATAATTCAAGATTGTACAAAGTAAAAATTAAAATTAAAAAGTGCAACTCACTATTATATGAACGTCATTATGAGTTAATTGTCACACATCAGAGATATGTCATATATTAATTGTCATAATGAAACAACATGAAAATTATAAGAGATGATTAATTTATAGTTTAAAATTATTTATGAAAAATGGAGTACAAATTATATATGTAAATATGTTTATTTCATATACATATAAACATATTAGTGTATAGAAATTTCACACTATAAATTTATTTACTTATTTTAATATGTAATTTATTTTATTATGAAAATTTACAAATTTGATGTTTTATGAAAAATTGGTATGAATATTTTTATATGTCCTCGTAGTAAGTAGTTCTTTACTTTATAATAAAGAAATATTACTTAAATTAAGTTATCACAACATTTAACCATATTAGTTGTAATATATTAATATAATTTTTTTTTAGAAATAAATCACGTAGATCAATTTTCTAGGTCTTAACAAATCATTAGTTTAGCATTAACTTTAGACCTATAAAAATCATTAGTATGTTGTAAAAACAAGAATTTATTCTAAAATTGCTTAATAAATATTTTTAATTTAATGAAAATTTTGTACTATATAGAAAATAAATCTATAAGAAGTGTAATATCTCATTAAAATAGACTAATTATTAGTCTATATTCAAAAAATTTAAGAAAGAAATGTGATTGAAAATGTGGTCCATATTAAATGTCACGTCATTAGGATAAACATGACATTAAAAATATATTTGGTTGTTTGGTCATTAAAATTTTTTTACCACTTTCTTGATGTCATAATATAGAAACAAACATACTAGAATCTTTATGAATTGACAAATTTACTCTTGGTCGTCCTCAAATTGGCTCTTATGTGTGTGTGTGTGTGTGTATGTGTGTGTGTGTGTGTATGTGTGTGTGTGTGTATATATATATATATATATATATATATATATATATATATATATATATATATATATATATATATATATATATATATATATATATATATATATATATATATATATATATATATCATTAGGATAAACATGACATAGAGGAAAATATATTTGGTTGTTTGGTCATTAAAAATCTTTTATCACTTTCTTGATGTCATAATATAGAACAAACATTGTAGAATCTTTATGAATTGATAAATTTACCCTTGGTTGTCCTCAAATTGGCTCATATATATATACTAGATAAGCAAGCCCGTGCTTTGCACGGGCCCAACACAATTGATTATGTACCCAAGTTATTTTAATGGTACATGCAAACATTATCTTCATTACTCATACTTGGATCGTAATTACAAACATGTTTACAAAAACTGAATGCATGTCCGTCATGATATGAAACTATTTCTATCTGACACATGTAGCTCGAGATTTATCCAATTGAATGTTATTGTCGCGTCTATTCCTACAACAGTTAGTCATAATTCTACGGATTCTTCTTGTTTACCATGGTGCACTTCTTGAACTTGGCACAACCATCTTTGCTCTAGATTACAAAGACACTTGCAGTGGAAGACGATGGTAAAACACTTAGGCCAGATGTATGTATATATTATATGCCTTGTGAAATTATAAAGAAGTACTAACAAGGTTACAAACTATCAATTGTGACAAATAACACAAAACATGGCCCAAGTGAGCCTCTATCTTCATTTCTTAAAAATTACCTGAGATCTATGGGTCTGATAAGGGCATATTAAGTGCACAAGAGCCTCATATCATTCAAAATTAAACGGCTTTGGTCCCCTCTAATTTATATTATATCGAATTTAATTCAATTTTTTACTCTTAGAAGGATTCACAACTATCGAACGTAATTCAAATTGTTACTCCTAGAAGAATTCACAACCACATATTATAGATTCCCGCAAGAAGAGTATAGATGTTAGCATCATCTACTTTACATCTCAATATAGTTACACATAATTGTTATTTTGGGCAACCAATGCCAAGATCATTCACATCCCCGACATGAGCATCAATCTTCAAACATGATATATGTTATCTTACAAATAAATTTTGTTGACATTTAAGCATGTCATAACATTCTAACCCAAAATCTCAAATAACTTGATGTATTGAGCTTTCCAACAGACCATTTATTTTCCTAATAAGTGAATTTTATAAAGCTGATCAAGATGACAAAGCTAAAGAAAATTCTATAACTGATAACACAAAATCAAGGGACCTAAACCATACAAATATTCATGAAATTTGTAGCGCTTCACCGTAAATTGTACTATTATACTAAAATATCAGTTTAGTTATAAATCAATCATTCAACCTCATCATACTCACAATATTAATTATTATATAGTATTAATTCTTAGTAAATTGTAGAATTAGTGCCCCAAATCTTAAAGTTCTTAGACTATGGCACTTCTGGAAAAGTGACTTTTGTTAATGTCTAATTTTCAAAATACAGAAAATACTGCTAATTATTATTACTAACATTGAATATAGGGATTTGAAAGTAAGTGATTTTTAGCCTAGGCTTGCACATGACAAATCAAAGATACAAATAAATCTAAAATAACCAAGTCAAGAGTACAAGTATGTTTGTGTTCTTCTCTTTTTTTCTTTCCTAAAAGGTGCTCATAGTCGAGTATCATCTTCAACTTCAGATATGTGCATTATTATCAGCATATAAGTCAAGCTCACAGAAACTAAAATCGTTAGCCGATTTTGATGGTCTAATAGATACAACATCCTTGTTCTTTGTTCATGTGTGTGGCATTAAAATGATCTCCAAAACTACTTTTTTGATGTTCCTTCTCTTTTTATCGATGTTTACAAGTAGTTTCTGATTTTGCATCAGACTGAGGAAGACCGAACGGTCTTTCCCACTAGTGATAGTTCATCTATTATAATTCATTGCCTCATGTTTGAGGCAAAGAAGAGCAGAGGTAGATAAACTATTTTATCACAATTTTATTTTGTATAAACTATTTTATCACAATTTTATTTTGTATTTTGTCATAATTATTTGGGTGCATGTGTGATTGCAGAAGCTTTTACTTCTATTCACATTACTCCTTGCATATTCATATCCTTAGAAGTTCTCCAGGGGCAGGTGTGCCTACATCCATTATCTAAATTAATTGTTTGCATAACTTTGACTTTCTACTCTTGTAAGGTCACATTTCCCTGAAAGCAAAATTTTCTGTTAGCTTGAGTGTGTCTGCATATGTCTCTCCACACTTACATGGCATTTACCAATTAACATGAAGCCAAGTATTTGTCAAGAACATCTTGGTATTTAAGAATGAGATCCTTTAATTTTCTTTTTTATTGTAAAATATGGGATACCAGAGACGGAGTGACAAGTTAAACAAATCGGAATATGAAAAGATGAACCTCATCTCTATTCATACTACAAAATTATAAGCCCAATACCATCCCCTTTGTAATCAACAACAACCCAGAATAACTCCATAAGGTGGGGTCTAGGGAGTGTAGACTGTATTATGCCCTTACCTCACATTGTGAGGGTAGGGAGGCACTATCCCCTTTGTAATCATTATGCCTAAAGCATCCACTGACAAGATGTTTATGAAATTATTTTATGGATAGAACTTAGAACTACTATAGATCAAGGCTAGATGCTGAACAAACTTGAAGCTAATGACTATGTTAAACTTGGAAAATTAAACAAATTGGAATAAAGTAATGGATCACATTTACATGATGTTTACCTGTATTATTAAAGGATAATGCAATTCCAAAGATAATCTTTATGAAAGATTATGAAACTACACTGGCAAAAGCTTCAAAAGCAACTTTCAGTGATATTAGGTTTCCTTGTTACTTAAGCATCTAGCTGACCATCCGAATTTGGAGACTTCTGTTTTTGTAGCCCTGCATCATCATCACTATAAAAGTTGATTATAAATTTTAGTGGCCGGTATGAAGTTGATAAGTTAAGGGAGAAGAGGAATGCAATAAAGTCATAGCAAGCAGAAGAATTTAGCTAAACTATAAAGGAAGCGATAATGTGAATGAGAATCTTTCGCTATTAATTAAAAGTTAGAATTTTTTCTAGTTAGCTTTAAGCGTTTGTTTGCTTTGTTGATACTTACATAGATTACCATTAAGAGTGATGAATAGCATGCTGCAAATTTGGATGCAATTATGTCTCAGACTGACTTGATGCTAAGTACAATGTGTCAGTTTAATGCTATCGCCCATCAGTTTGCTCTGACTACTTGAGTTTATGAAGCTTAGCGTTGTATGCTATCGATATAATCTTCTAAAAACAGAAAATCTAACCAATTTAAAACCAAGCTGTTATTTGTTCTTAACATGTTCAAAAGGGTTCCTTTTAGAAGTTCACAAAGTTGTTATTCAAATAAATAAAGCTACATTTTTCACAAAGTACAATCTTCAAGAAAAATGACTTTCTCAAATAAACAAAATAAAGTACGGCTAAATAAAAATCTTTAAACCTAAACCTAAGATAAAAGGCATGTAATCTGAAGTTCCTATTAAATGGATTGTAGCTTATTGACTGCTGTGTGCATACTTTGAAGGGAAATGTACAAGAAAGCCTTGAAGGTCTGAAAAATATGTTCATATCAGGGTCTTCGATTTCTAGAGACTTTTGGTGCACTTATAAGGAGTTAGTTATTATAGGTGTTTGAGAGTTTTTTTTAGAAAATCTTTTATTTCTGGCTTATCTTTGGTTGTGTAGGAGTGTACAATTTCTTTAATTTTTCTAAGACGATGTTAATCCTACCCAACTAATGTAATGTTACTAAAGTAAATAAAATTAATATAAATTGAAAATCAAGAAAGTCGGAATGTCTTCCAATCACCATAACCTTAAAGACCAAAGCGGATGGGTTTCTTCATAGTATATTGCAATTCTCCATCCATCACTATTGAAGAATAGATTGCATTCAATTGTTACTTAATTCTACAAATACCAATAAAAGTATTTCACTATGACCAACAAAAGGTATAAGATCATCAACTAATTTTTTATTCGATAATATGATGAAAAGTATATTACAAACGAAAAACTGTATTCAGTTCACTGATTGACAATATCCACACAACACTATTAAATACTGAAAGATACCCATATATTTTATGAGCAGTTAAGAGACTTTGATTAACAAATGATGGGTAGATGTAGAAGTTAAAATACAGTGGCAACAACACCTGAAGCAACTACAGTACAAGTAGCGTGGTTGTTATCGCTGATTGTCAGTACAAGAGTTTGATGGAGAATAAGTGGAAATCAACATAATGATCTCCATCAGCGGTTTATTGGTGAAGATTCTCAACTTTTTTTCACTTGAGAGAAAGTTTTGGAAGATTTCATGGACAATATCGAGTAACACAACTGCACCTTTTCATATGCTTTTAAGCTCTAATGGGGGTGTTGGATACGGAGGAAACATTTCAATTTTAATGTTTCATTCCAAAATTTAGATGGGTAATTGAATCCAGACTACCATGTTTGATAACTCATCCATAACCTCTAGCAATTGATATGGGGTGTATGCTTATGGATAAACAAACACAATTCAATTTCATAAAATGTGAACTCTTTGGTAGATCAGTCGGTAATTAGTAATATATATTATTTTCTTCTAGATAAATCAACAATCACATCAGCCATGTAGTTCAGTCGTAAATTTGGAAGAGAGCATACTTGGAATTATGGAGACTTGTGAATCGATTTACTGAAGTTGGGACAAAAGGGATGAAATGAAGGGTGCTTTTTGCCAAGTGTTTGTGCTTGGAAAATGAGTTGGAAATCTGTTTTTTGGAGTGTGAAAGACGAAAGACGGAAGATGGAATTCCGATGGGTCCAGAAATCTGCATTTGGAGTTGAAATTTGTCCATTTGTTAGTGTGAAATTACCGTACTGCCCTTGGTCGTCCTCCTCACCACTCTTCTATATAATAGAAATATATATATATTCAAACAAGAGAAAAATCATAAAATAAACAAATACAATCATAAAAATATATTTATCTCATTAACTAATTATATCAATATACATATAAAGCTACTAATTGAGAGATATTAAATATAAGAATGACAAAAAAAAAATTATCAAAAATTCAATAACATAATTCTAAATTCTGAAAAATAATAATAAATATTGAATGCGTAATTATTGATCTTTACAAATTATCAACGATATAAAGAAATAAAAAAAAAGGAACTAAATTAATATTATGAGTTCATCAAATCCTTCTAAAATAGAAAGTAGCACAAAGTTTTTTTATTTTTTCCTCTTATGCTAATTGATGAATTCATTTATTCCATCCAACACTTAAGTTTCTAACCATTGAAGAATGCTTCAAGCAATTTGGATGCTGAGATCCATTTAAAGAACTCGACATTCTTGAACTTCAAGAATTAAAGGAAACCCTAAAAACCAAGATAAAGAAATTAAAGCTAGAAGCGCGTTATGATCACAAAAGAAACATCATGCTCCATTCCCTAATAGTTCCCTTGGATGTTCCTTGTGTGACAAGGAAAAATCCTTTGTTAGATTTTTGATGATAGGTCAACTAGATCGCGTTAAGATCTAAATGACCTAGCATCAACTTCTAAGGATGCTACTGGGAATGAAACATGCTGCTTCGTTTGTGATAAACACTCTTTCAACTTCCTTTATCTGGTTTTTCAAAGGTTACCACAAATTCTTGAAATTGAAGAATGTTGAGTTCTTCTATTCACATTACTTGAAGCTTTCTTCAAAGTTAGGAACTTAAGTTTTGGATGGAGTATTCACTCTAGCTAGCCTAAAATATAATGTTGAATCTCAATATTAGAGGTATATTTATAGTGAAAAAAATTAACAAATTGTTTTATGGTAATGAAGTCAAATATCAAAAAAAGGAAAAAAATATTAATTACTTTCATTTTCAGAATGATTTGACCAAATCTAATAATATTAATTGGGTTACCTTCATTGTTTCTTTATATAGATCACATTCAATATTTTTTTCCTATTTAGAATTTTGTTTTTTAATTTATTTTTTTTTAAAAAAATGTGTTTCATTGATGGAATATCTTAGTAAGTTTATTTGTAAAATAATAAGTAATTTATGAGGTAAAAATATAATTTTTTAATAAGTAATAAAAAGTTCTTTTTTTTTTTTTTTGAATAAGGAATATACACATAAATCCTAAAGTACGTAAATCAAATGTGTGTAGTTTGCAAAATACGTGAGTGAAACATACTCTTTTTTAAAAAGAAAACTAAGGAAATAAAAACTTCTATTATTAATTTTTAAACAAGGAATACAAACTATTTTTAAAAAAATTAGGAATAAAAAAACCTCTTCTGAACAAAGGAATATTTTTTAGAAAAATAAGGATCACCAAACTTGAGGCGTGTATCATTGTTAAACATAAATCACAAAATTGTGTAGTTTGAAATTTTTTTTACGCAAATGAATAAATAAAATATATTTCTTATTTTTTAAATAAGAATCGTTGAACATGTGTAGGACTGTCTACATGTGGATTTATGGAGTATGATAACTGATGACTAAAATGTTAATTTAATAATGATTATAACTATAAATCCTCAAGTATGTAAATCAAGGGCAACAACTACAACCTACTCACACACATATATAAAAGAAAATTTGCATGACAATTCGAGTGTGAAGAATAAAATAGCGGCTTCCTTCAATGAGTGTTTAACTTGTAGAGTTGAAAGGTTAGAATTAGTCTCTTAGATTATAGAGTTGTAATCTGAAATCACTCATTGAAGTTACTGTATTTTTCGTTGATTCTTTTCGTGGTCGTTTAGGTCTTTCATTTGTAAACTCACATTCAGTTTTATATGGATAAATGTGTTCAAAGAACTTTGCGTTATCTACTCAATTATCGTATTAACATGAATCTAGAAATTATCAAATTTGTAGATTTGTGAACCAAAAATCGACAGATCTTACTGTTCGCAGCATATCCAATAAATACACAATCTATCGTTTTGGATCCAAGTTTCACCCTTTTAGGTAAAGGAACCTCTGCAATTCATATTTCAAGTTGGATTCCTTCCTTTCCACAATTCATATGGAATTGATTGTGTTTTGCTACGGGGTATCCTATTGAGTATCTTATTAGCCATAAGAATGGCTTTCCCCAAAGGTTTCGCGGTGAACCTGAATTGATCGTTAAGACATTCATCATTTCCTTTAATATTTTGTTCTTCCGTGCCCCCAAACCATTTGATTGTGGTGTATAGGGTGCAGTAGTTTGATGAATAATACCATATTCCAAACATATCTCTGCAAAAGGAGATTCGTATTCTCTATTCCTATCACTTCGAATCATTTTTATCTTTAGATTCAATTGGTTCTCCACTTCATTTTTGTATTGCTTAAATACATCAATTGCTTTATCTTTGCTATTAAGCAAATATACATAACAAAATCAGTGCAATCGTCAATAAAAGTTAAAAAATATTTTTCCCACCACGAGATGGTGTCGACGTCATATCATATATATTTGTGTTAAATAAGCCTAAAGGTTTAGAATATCTTTCAACATACTTATAAGAATATTAAACAAACTTACTTTCCACACAAGTTTTGCATTTTGATTTGTCACATTTAAAATCAAGCAATACTTCTAAAATAATCAATTTTCGCAAGGCTTTGTAATTTTTATGTCCCAAACGAGCATGTCATAAATAATTTGACTTCAATAAGTAATCAGAAGAAATTTTATTAATATTGTCAACAACCATTACATTCAGTTTGAAGAAACCCTCGTTGAGGTAGCTCTTTCCTATGAACATCTCATTCTTACTCATTACAACTTTGTTACTAACTAGGACACACTTAAACTTGTTCTTAATTAACGATTAGTGCAGCAAAAACTAAATTCTTCCTAATAGTAGGGACATGCAGAACACTGTTCAAAGTCAACACCCTGTCGGATGTCATTTTCCAAATTACTTTCTCATTTCCTGCAATCCTTGTTGTTGTTGTGTTTCCCATGAACACATCTTCATCGTACTCAGCAGGAGTGTACGTTGCAAAGGCTTTTTTCGCAGTGCAAATATGTTGAGATTCACATGAGTTGAGAAATCACTCATTGAGATTTCTAACTAAGTTACACGCCGAGATCATTGCACACAAGTCATCTACATCTTCTATATCTTCCACAATGTTTGCTTGACTTTGTCTTTGCCTTTGTTATTGTCCTTTCTTGGACCACAACAGTCAGAAGACCTATGACCAGCCTTACCATAGTTGTAACAGTTGCCTTTGAATTTCTTCTTGGCTTGTTCTGACTCCTGTCCGTTGGACTTCTTTCTCTTTTTTATCTTTGGCAGAAGCTTCTTCAACAATATTAACTCCAATGATTGTTGAACTCTTATAAGACTTTTTTTCAGCGTTTTTGTTATCTTTTTCAATTTGGAGCCGAATCACAAAATCTTCAAGCTTCATTTCCTTACGCTTGTGCTTTAGATAATTCCTGAAGTTGTTCCACGAAGGAGGCAATTTTTTGAACATTGCAGCCACTTGAAAAGCTTCATTTTACTATCATATCTTCAGCAATCAGATCATGGAGAATAAGTTGAAGTTCCTGCACTTGTGATCCAACCGTTTTACAATCTACCATTTTATAGTCTAAAAATTTTGCGACCACAAACTTTTTCAAGCATGCATCTTCTATCTTATATTTCTTCTAAAGTCCACCCCACAACTCTTTCTAAATTATCATTGCACTATAGATATTATATAAGTCATCCTCTAAAGCACTCAGAATGTAGCCCTTACATAGGAAGTTTGTTCATTTTCATGCTTCAATAATCATGAATTTTTCTCTTTTAGCATTTCAGCAGAAGGCACTGGAGTTTCTTCTCTGGAAAATTTCTGCAGACCAAGAGTGATAAGCCAGAAAAATACTCGTGGTTGTCATCCTTTAACATTCATAGCATAAAATTTACTCGGTTTCTCTGCTTCTGGTACAACAGTTCGGGATGGTGCAGCAACAACCACTATAACATTGATGTTTTCCATTTCTGATAAAAAAAAATCGATACAATCTTAGTAAGCAATAACTCAAAATTGTAGACTTAAAGGAGTATAAACCACAAAGGTTTTTGTCTCCACCAAATACACAAATTAAACTAAAATAATATTTTTTGTAAAATTGTTGTCAACCTGTGTTTGAAAAATAGAATTACTGATTCCAACAAATAAAATTTATCTATGGCAGGAGTGAATACTCAACCCAATACTGAATGGAAACTTAGAATATAAAAGATTAAGCCTACTGAATGCACAATGTCCCTTTAAGGAAATTATTTTCTTCTAGTATCCGAAGTTTGATTTGGAATATGTCCTCCCAAGATAGAATGAAATCAATCACCAGCGTATTGATACTCAAAACTTTGGTGTCAGCGAACCACTCAACATCAAAGTACATGAAGAAACTTTTGTGCAGAAGAAGAAGAAGAAATCAGAAAATTTCGTAAGGAAAAATTCTGAAAAATAAATGGTATTTATAGGCAAGAGGAACATATTATGAAAGGTTGCAACCCTTTCAGAATTCACATTACCATTAATGAAAGTTTGTAACTTATCAAACGGTGCTGACTGTTTCTGAAAGTTGCAACCTTTTAGAATAGTCATTTCCAAAAGGTGGGAAATTTAAAGGAAAGATATTAAATAAAATGGGTCACGTGAATCCTAGTCGGGTCGGGTTAATCAACTAAAAAATTGACACGTTTCGATTAATCTCAACTAAATAATTGAAAATGTTTATGTTATCAACTAATTAATAAAGTTTTGTCCATTTAATTTGATTTAATTAATTAAATAATTAATTAACTAAATAATTAAAACAAGCTTTGTCCAAAAAATAATCTCTCGATCGATCATCTTCCAAAGTTGTAGCCGTAGTCGAGCGAGCGACGACGATGCGAGGGGTCCATCTTTCCAACCCTTTTAACAATTAATAGGAGTGTTTTTATATTTACAATCTCCTATTTTTCTTACCACCACCATGAAGGACAAATGTCTTTTTACTCAAGTTCCAAACTTTACAAGTTCCTCTCTTTTCATCTTTCCTCCATTTTCCATTAATTCTTGCTACATACCCAAATATGTCTTGGAAATTACACCATTACTTTTCAATGGATAATACTATGGATGGTGCCCTCCATTTTTCATTAATTATTGCAACATACCCAACAGGTGTCTCAAAAATTATACCATTACTTTTCAATTGATTATACTATAGATGGTGAAAAAATAGAATGATGTAATTTTTCCGAATTAGAATTCTTTGTTTGGATTCTTCTTTTTAAAAAATAATTTTTCATTCTTTGATAGAATAGAATAAGTTCATTTTAAAATAAGGAATAAATTTCTCTTTTTATTATTTTTTATACAAATTGCTGAATCTAATGTGAGGTACGTATCTCATCGAGGTGATAAGAATTTGATATGTATAGCTCGCAAAGAACATAAAGTGAAAACACACTCTTCTTTTAAATAAGAAATAAAAAAGTTTGGTTTATTTATATATATATAGACAATGAATAGAATTTTTTTTAAAGAGGGAATAAAAAACCTTTTTTTGGAATTTTTGGCCAAAGAATATTTTGCTAAAAAAAATAAGGATCATTAAACCCAAAAAAGACTACCTACTTACCATGTTAAACATTAATCAGAAAATTGCCTAGTTTGAAACATTACTTATACAAATAATAACCAAAAGGTGTTTTATAGTGATAAAATCATTGGATTATTTTATGGTAATGAATTCAAATAACAAAAAAGGAAAAAAAATTACTACTTACTTTCAAATAGGTTTGAACAAATCTCATAATATTAATTGGGTTACCTACATCACTATAACATATTCAATATTTTTCCTAATTAGATTTTTATTTTTGGATTATTTTTTTTAAAAAAAAAATATTGTGTGCCATTATTTGATAGAATATCTCTTAGCAAGTTCGTTTGTAAAAATGATCTTTAACTTATGAAGTAAAAAATATTTTTTTCTAAATAATAAATGTCTATCTACTTTATATTGTTCAATAAGGAATACACATATATGTTTATCCCAAGAAAAACTACCTACTTACCATGTTAAAGATAAATAAAAAAATTGTGTATAGTTTGAAAAATCCTAATAAACTTTATTAAGAAAAAGAATAATACATAAATTGAAAGAAAAAAATCATTGAATCCGACTGCCTATATGTGGATTTATTAAGTATGTTGACTATTGACTAAAATGTTAATTTAATTATGAGAATTATTTAATTGAGAATATGGTCCCGTATATAATAGGTATATGTGACGCATGCTATTTATGGTAAATAAACTAATTTACTAAGCACAAAAGAATAGTTTACAAGTGTTCAATTTTCTACTCCTTTCGTTATATATTTTAATTTGGAATGGAATTTTAGAAAAGAAAGAAGAATTTTCAATCTTTTGTGATTTAAAATTAAAATTATGTTAAATATGCCAAAATGTTTTTAATTTTGTGCAAAGTTAAAGCGTTGCCAAAAAAGATAATAACATCATTCTCTTTTAAACAGACTAAAAAAATCATTCTTTTTAAAATGGAGGGAGTATTAATTTTGAGTCCGTATAGAATTGTAACTATTCTTATTACTGTTCAATTTAGGATTGGAAAAATTACTAAAATATTCAATTTAAGACTTTAATTTACATAATATTAATTTTATTTATAACATTATCATTTTAATTACAAATATAATGATTATGACGATTGACTATATTATGAATTAGTGTCATTCATACTAAAATAAATTTCTATCTTTTTTTTAATTGTAAGAAAGAATTGCTTAGTTTGAAAAATCCTAAATGAACTTATTAAGAAAAGAAATAATACATAAAATAAAATTTTCTTTTTAATAGAAAAAAGATCACTGAATCTGAATAGGATGCTATGGAGTTACGAAGATGAAGAAAAAATTAACAACTTCCTTTAACAAACATTTAATTTATTATTAGTTCTACGATGACGGTATGGAGTTTGTAACACACTACATTAAAAATGATTATCAGCGACAATTAACATTTTTTGTATTGATTAATGACATTTAACAAATGCCGATAAAGATTTTCACACTCTTTATTTAGATCAATATTTATTACCGCTAAAAGTTATTGTTCAAACTTGGTGAGGTTTTTAAGGATTGTATACATAGTAAATACTTGATGAAGTAAGAAGGTAATACAACTCTTGAAATCAGGTTATAGAAAATAGAAATCGTTAGTTCACATTCTTAAAAGATTCCTATTGGCTACATAGTCTAAATCATGCACCATAACAGCAGCCAAACAAATAAGTATAAAAACTATTCTATATAATTATCATAGGCATATTTTATATGCCAATATGTAGAAACTAAAATCATTTTCAAGTAACCAACTGTAGGAATAGATTAGATTTCACATAAATAGCTACTTCAGGTATGAGATCAAGGAAAGAAACATAATCATTCAGGTAGGAGTAATACCTTCAACAGAAGATGTCAATGTAACTAATCGTCTGCACGAATGTAAAAATGCTGTAACACCAGTTTAAACCAACACTAGTCAGCTGTAGGAATGTTAATGAAAAATGTAACTGTTACGCGATAATAAATAGACTGCAGTAACTCAACCAGTCATCGGATCTATTGTGACCAAACTGGTGGTGTTAACAGGGTTACTTTTTCTCTGATTGAGTCTTAGAAGCTGATAATATAATGATACGGTTAGTGCTGTTAGTGTTCCCCTCAGTCTAACCACAATAAACCGGAATTTCTTACTTATCGGAAACTATAACTGCATCAGGAAACCCTGGAGAACCAGTACTGCTGTCAAAGACTGTTGTTGTGGTGCACCCATTTGCATGGGTAGTTGCCTCACCACTGCTGCTGTTTGGAGGAGCACTACCTGTATGCCTATCACCAGTCTCATTACCATCAGAATCAGTGATAGGACCTTCATTTTCTGTGTACATACTGCAACCATTCCCCTGATTATTGTTTTGAGAAGCATGACCCTGAGATGTACTAGTTGATGACAAAATAACACCACGAGTGGATGAAGCACCCAACGAACTAGAAGCGCCATAACTTGCATTTAAATTATAGAAATCACCATGCCCAAGATTCTGGCTGCTCCACTGGTTTCTTGTGGCACCAGGCAAGCTGTTACCATAAACAATGCTGGCCAAAGATGGATTCATATATACTCCAGCTGCCCCACCGTAGAAAGTATAAGGATCATAACCATAACCATAACCATAATTCAGAGCTCCATAGCTGTTATAGGGAGTGTAACCACAAAAAGCAGGCTGTGGAAACCTAATGGGATCAGAAGAACCATAACCCGGGTAACCTCCACCATAATTATTGCCAGCGGGATTTGCTTCTTTTGGCAGGGCACGTTTTACCTCCACTATCCTATTTTTCAGTTCATGAAAGGCTTTATGAAGAACTCTATCAACAGCATCTTCTGAGTCAAAGGTGATGAAACCGAATCCTCGCGGGCGACCAGTGTTTGGGTCAAACATAATTACTTTATCTGTCACATTACCATAATCTTGGAAGTACTGGCAAAACTCTTCTTCAGTAAGGGATGAAGGTAGCCCACCCACAAATATTTTTCTCGTTCTGTTGTTGAGATTGCGCATTACCAGTCTTGTATCTTCACTGGCATGAGGAAGTCGCGATCTCAAACTCTGCTGTTGTGCTCTTGGTAAAGCCCTCTTAGCTTCAACCTGAATGGAAAAACTTGAGTCTAAAGTGAAAATAGACAGACAAGTAAACAGGCATTTCATCAGCAAGAAATTCCAATGTGGTTTAGCTGAAGCCAAGCTACAACATCACAGCCGCCAAGCGGGATTTTTCATCAACTTTAAACACTGCTAAGAACTTTCAGAATATGTGACTCAAGCATATCCACTAGAATATCATGTCTTTGAATGGTTTCGGGCTCAGATAAACATATCCAATAAAGAACAAGAAAATCTAACAGATTACTCCTTTAACTTTGCATAGAGTTGACAACATAGGCGCAAGTGGGATGTCATCATGTAAACGAATAACAAAAAGTCATCTAATCAGTGTTCCCCAAAAGAGTGAACATCACATCATCAGAAGTTGGGTCCTTTCTTTGAATGAATATTTTACAAAAAATGGGAAGTACAAAAAACAGAATCCTTCATTATCTAAGGAAATTTGTCTTCACTGCCCTGCAAAAGCAAAACTAAACAAATAATACCCTACCCTTACCCTTGCCTTCATAAATGTGATGGTTTTCACAGAAGCATTGCACAGCTTTTAATCAAACAACCTAAAAGATAAGTTACAAGTGAGAGGAGTGTACATCATTAATCATACCCACCATTTGGAAAAACTGACTGAAAAATGGATTTAAATTGAGAGACAATGTGGTATAATACACACGTTATATAAACACTTGGAGACGAAATTGAAGTCACAGCAAATGCCTAGACACAACACATCCTGATGCAACTAATGACAAAATTCCAAACTGCCTTACGGGAAAACCTTAACTTTGAAAGCATTCAAACATAAATCAGTTGAAAAAAAAAACTCAATTGAGATCAATTTTGAAAGGCATAATACATAAATGTGTTCTTTAACTTGGTTTCAACGAACATCTATTCCCTCTAACTTCGAGTCTCCACAAGCAAGCACTTAAACTTATATAAACATATTCATCCTACATTGCAATTTTGCGTCATACGTGGTGTCCCACGTGTAGCATGTCAGGTAGGACACGTGCATTTATTTTTCAATTTTATACAAGTTTAAGTGTACACATTCAAAATTGAAGGGCTAAAGCCAACATAAAGGGCGAATTTATGTATTATGTCATCTTAAAAAGTAAAAAATGGTAAAGGACTGAGAGTTTGTTTGGATTGGCTTTTTAAAAGTAGTATATAAGCTTAAGCAAAAAGTCATTTTTTTTTTTGTCTTCTTCAAACACCACAAAAAAAAAAAGACTTCCAATAAGTCAATCCAAACAGTCTTAAGGCTACATGAACAAAACTGATAAAATAAACCAACACCCACATGAAATTAGCAACAGACAGATTGAAGACGACAAATTTTGTAGCTAAACATCAAAATTCATATGGATGATCATGAAATTGGAAATGTTACTTACCGGACGGCCATCAATAGTGTGTTTCTCCTGAAGAATGGCATCAATAACAGAAGGATCGGAGAAGACAACAAACGCAAATCCTCTCGATAAGCCAGTAACCCTGTCACGCATGATTATGGCATGGGTAACTTGTCCATAATGGGTAAAATAGTCTCTTAGTTTATCTTCCTTAATATCCCATCCTAATCCACCAACAAATAGCTTTCCTTCATCGGAATCCATCTTCTTCAAATTCTGAAAAACAACAACAACAACAAAAAGAAAAAAATCTCTCTTCTGCTGTGTAATGTTACAGTTTACGTATGTATTTTCTGTGGGTAAACAAAGCTTTTGTGGAATTCATGGCTAGGGTTTGGGAAAATGAAGATCAAAAAAATCAAATTGAACAATTCTTTTCCAGATTTAGGGTAGATTTGGGAATCACACTTCAAAATCGTATTCTAACTGAAACTGCAATACTTTTTTGTGTGTGTTAAATGGTTAACTAAATACATTACTAACCTAACCAATTCTATTTTATTTTATTTTTCTTTTAAGAATATATTTGTTTCTTTTTTTATAGTATGGTGTCACATGTTAATGCCACGATAGATACTGATTTATGATACGTTTTAATTGAGCATTTGAACAGTGTTTTAATTAGACATATAAATTTATGTATATTCTCAAGAGTTTGTTAGGTAGCTGAGTTAACTATACATAGATATTTTATCTCTTTAATCACATGATATAAAAATTTGTGAGTATTTCCTAATTGAAGTTAATATATATATATTTAAAGAAGAGGAAGACCCTTTCATTTGTCGTCAAGCTTATTGCTAGTCTATCGATTAGAGTCATGTTTTGACTGTCGTGAGATTTAATGTGGTTAATCAAGATGGTTGTTACAAGAAATATAATCAGGTTTTTTATAGTTTGATTAATTATGATTTGTAGTTATATGTTAGATTGAGGAAATAGGCGAGCGAGATTGAAAGAGGGGGAAAAGAAGTGAGCAAAATGTAAAGTGAGACATAATTGATTTGTATATCTAATCAATAATTGTATTACAAATAAAATTGATACGAATCAACTTATTTGTATAAACATCTAGCTACTGAAAGGAGGACGAACAGCGATATTGGGAGAAATGAAAAAAGGCAAGCGAGATTTGAAAAAGAGATTAGAGAGACACTCAAGTGATTTGTATATCTCATCGATAATTGACTATATGTCCGATAATAGTTTCACAAATACAATTAATTTTTATTGATGAATACAATTATATCAAAGACTATGTATTCAATTCACATTGCAAATCAACTGCATCAGGTATATCAACAAATATAATTTGTATCAAAAAATATAATTGTATCATTGTTGTGCTTCGTAACTAATCGTATTTGCATTCATGTGTTGCCTTGTGTATTATATATTGTATTACCATGTATGTTTGTGTTACCATTTGTTTTTATAAGTGATTATTAATTGATTTTTTTCCATTTGTATTATTGATTGTTACTGCTCTGTTGATATTTTGATGAGTTGACAACTTCGAGATGATGAAACTCCAGTTACCCCAAGAATTCTTGCAGATAGGGGGAACTGGTGAATATGTTTGTCATCATCAAAAAGGGAAAAAAATGTTATTTGTAGTTTTGATGATTTGACAAACTCAGAGACCTTATGAAGGAACCCGGTTCTTGGCTCATTATACTTTTTGGCTGTCAGCTGGAAAAAGTACAAAAAGTTGGTGCACAGTTTCCAACAGTGGCAGAAGTGGCAAACGCGCCAGAATCCTAAGCCAATGGGATTGTTTTACGTTTTGTGACCTTTATACATAAACAAAACATCCTCATATTCACAATTAGTTTTTGCAACTTGAAAAAGCACATTCAAGAACTCTTGCAAAGGCCTAGAAAATCAAAGAGAAGAAATATTCAACAACAACAGAAGCTCAAGTGAACATTGTGTAGTTGTTTGGGAATACTTTTTTTCGATCTTACATTGTAAACTAATCCTAAAACTATAAAGGAATCAGTGTGATTTGATCTGAAATTCTAAGTTAGTTAGTTGAATTAATTTAGTGGGCAACCTTTGTGTTGCTTAAAAATTTCTAAATCGTTAGTAGGTTAGTGGTTTAGTGGGCAGTCTGTGAGATTGCTAAGAAAATTCTAAGTTGTCTAGAGTGATAGCTTAGTGGGTAGAGTAACATCTACTTAGGCTCATCAAACAATGGAGTTATTGCTTGTTGGTGAGATTAAAACTTTTTCTCACATTTTGTGTAACCAATTTCCTTTTGCTTGTAAAGATTACTGAAACGGTTGTGAAAATCCTGTGAGACATGTCGTGGTTTTACTCCCTTGAGCAAGGAGGTTTTCATGTAAAATTCATATGTTGTTAAACTGCATTTACTTTTTGCTATATCCTTTATTGTGTGTCAAAGAACCTGGTACATTGACTGATAGTGAACACAAGATTCTAACAGTTACCAATTGTATTGTATCATAGAGAGAGGTGGGGGGGGGGGGGTCAGAGTGACGAGCAAAAGTCTAGAAAGAGGAGAGACATTTGCCATAAAATTTTAGTTATAACTATAAATCGTAATTCTTTTAATTATAGTTATATATAATAAATCTATATCACATTATAACTTGTTCTATAGCTTTTTCTTAATTTAATATTTAATAGGCTCTTGAGAATTTGTGCAAAAAATTCTCAAAACATAAATTAAAAGTGTTCAATTGCAATACTTTATCGTACGTACATATGTTCAATTAGAACAGACAATATATAGTTAAAGTATCAAAATGAAATTTGGAGAAAATGGTCAAAAGCCCCCCCCCCCCCCCCCCTCTCAAATATATAATCGGATTCTCAACTACACGCTCATACTTTACGGGGTCCTATCACCCTCATGAATTTTATAAAACTGAAATTATTACATCCCTGAACGCTTAGCTGGCAAAGTGAGTGTATCTCACTCTCTTTGAGAGAGTGAGCAAAAAAATTTAACATTAAAACTTTATTTTTAATATCTATTTTTAAAAATATATGTTTTTTTTAAAATTTATTTATTGTCTTCTTCTCCATAGCAGTAAAGATCAAAATTCATCCACCATTCACCATCTCTAAATCACCATCTTTAGCGGATTCACCATGGTTGATTTCACACAAGTTTTTAAAATCTCATGTAAGAAAATTTTATAAATCATTCAAATCAATTAAAAGTAAAATGAGATCTATTTATATCACCTAAAAATGGGGAGAAAAAAATCAATTTAGGTTTACATCAAACCCAATCGAACTCTCAAATAAGTTTTCTTTTTTATTTTATAGATTCTTTAGTTATCAATCTCAAATCTCAAGCAACAAATTAGAAATTTCTTCCTCATTTTTTCGAAGAGGATCTGCACTTGTTCTTCCTCTCTATTTCACTACCCTTACTTTTTTCAATTTTCTTCTCTCCACTACTACCAGTGAAAAGCTACCATTGTTGCTTCCTCCGACGAAATGTCACCATTGTGGTTGCCTCTGACGAAACGCCACCATTGTCACTGTCTCCGACGAAATGTCACTGCTGCGTCCGGTACGCCACCATTGTCGTCGCTTCTGGCGAAACTCAAAATATCAGCAAAAACCCTCTCACACCTCCTCTCATCTCTCTCTTGTTCCTCATAATCTAATTTTGATGGACTTTGGTGTTTAAACTAATGGTGAAGTTACTTTAGAAATTTAAAGTTATTGGGAAAAAAATTGTTTCAGAATTTGAAGAAATTGGAAGAGTATAGGAAAAAGAGAAAGGAATTATAAAAAAATTAAAAAAAATAATAAATTAATTAAATTTCTAATTGTCGAACGCGTGAAAATTCACAAATCAATATAGATGTGGTTGTGGCCTTTCAAGGGTGTAACTATATCAATTTTAGACAGTTTAGAGGGGTGATAGGACTCCCGTAAAGTTAAGGTATGTAGTTGAAAATCCGGTTATAGATTGAGGGGCTTTTAACCATTTTCTCATGAAATTTGCTAGAAAGTTTAAGAGAATAACTATGTAATAAGTCCCGTAAAAACCTTGCCTTGTATTTTTGGATGAAATTTTGTTGAAATTACTCTTGTCAATCTCAAATATTATTTTTTTAGAAAAAAAGAATAATAATAAAATAGGAGAAGGGGAAATGGGAGAAATGTATAAAAACTTAAAGAGTACTAAAATCTAAGTCACTATTATTTGTCATTTTTTGTTGATTCCCTATAGAAAAATCAATTACTTATATGGAAGATGAGAAGTTCTGACAAAAATATAGAAGAAGACATTAGAATCAAACTCTCGATCCCATTATGAATTGAAATCCTTGAATTCTTCCATCAATCTTTGTTCCTTGCCTTTACCGCGGTAATTGGACAAGTTGAGTTAAATTTGTGCGGATCATAATGAGTTAAGATAACAATCTGGTCAAGACCTAACTCATTCTAAATTTAGGTATTTCTTCATGTATAATATGTTAGTATGATAAAATATAGACTTTTTTCTAATTGTCAATGTCATAACGCCCTGAGTAAATATTAGTCAAAGTTATAACAAACTATAATTACCAACTTACCATACCTTAGGATACTGAAACCGAACTTCAGTATATCGAACCATACTGAGTTAAATTGATATGGTAATGATATAATATTTTTAAAAACGAATATCAAAATTACAGTATCTAAAGTTTCAAATACCGTATCATACCACACTATGTCCACCCCTAACTATAATTATCTCTACCTTCTCAAGATGGGATAAGGTTGCATATTAACTATCCTTCCAAACCACGCTTGTAAAATTATATTGGATATGTTATTGTTGAGATATGATAGATCGGTGAGCGGAGGGGATTAAATAATTTTAAATTGGGTAACTAGGGCCAATAGGATTCACACAAAAACATCTTCAATAGAAAAATAGAAATATAATTTTTTGAAAATTTTAATATAACATCCAAATCGACGTACTCTTTGCTAATACAGTATTAGCTTCCATGATGAAGATTTATTTTTAATTGACATTTAAGAAAAACATGCCCTCTTAATTGCACGAATAATATTGGAAAATTTTGAAGATGTATTGTATAATACAAAATCTGAAAAGATTTGAAAATCCTTATAAAATTTGGAGAATAAAAGTATTATCAGGGAGGCCTAATTTTAAGGGAAGTGGGTGGCACTATTACTTTTTCTATATAAAAATGTTTGGAAAATTAAATGAATTTTTGACTAAAATTTAACATTGTATTTATTAGCCATTTGATACAAGGAAAATTGTAATTTATAACATAAATTTACTTTTTAATTATAAAATTATCAACCACATTAATTTTATTAAAAAAAAAAAGGAGTTTCAAACAAATTTAGATTGAGGAAATTGAAAATAATAAACAAATCAAAATGGTTTTCCAGATATGCGGTCACATCACATAAAGAATTAAAATAGGCTAATTAAAATATTAAATCCAAGTATGAACTATTTTTCTAAAAATAAATAAATAAATTATAGTGAATTGGTCCTCCAAAGATAAAGCTAGAAATTTGAATAAGCTTTAATCCATTAAATATTTTTTACTAGAATAATATATTTATGTTAAAAACATTTAAAGCATTATTCTAAAATCAATGAAGAACCATAAAATTGAATTTTTGGCTCCCCTTCTAGCTGCCCCCCTCATGTCATTTCAGGCAAATATTATGTTCAACTAAACCAAAAAATTTATATTAAATATATCAAAATAAACTTATATATGATAATAATAATAATAAATAATATATTCAGAATAATTACACAAAATAAGATTTGAAAAGATAAAATATACGCAAACCTCACTACAAGCAATATTTCGAACTAAACAACACATCTTAAAAAAATAAACTTTATCTCATTATCTAAATAGCATTTTCAAAATTAAATATGACAACAATGGCAGGTTTTTGTTCTGTTAAATTCACTATCACAATTATATAATCAAGAATTTAAACTCAAAAAAGCAAAAACCCCACCATTATAATAATAATTTTATTTATTAATTAAGAATAAAAAGGCAAAAATAAACAGCTATGATTAGTAACGGTCACATTTGCCTCTTTTTTCAAAGTAAAATAAACCCCTGTTTGCCACTCTGTCTTAAGCCCCTTCCCCCCCTTACCAATTTTCTTGACCGTTTCAATCCAAACGCTCCTCCTCCTCCTCTGTAATCATGAGGGTTCTCGGTTGATTTCTTGCTCCACCATTCTTGGCTGGAAGAGAAACACAATCCCCCCACCCCCACTCTGAAAACCAAGATTTGAATCGTTTTTTTTTCTGTGTAGATGGGTTGTTTTCTTGGGTGTTTTGGTAGTGATAAGGAAAAGAAATGCCGGAAAAACAGGAAAAAGGTCATCCCTCGAGACCAAGTAAGTGTTTCTGAAGAACCCCTTTTACTTCTTTATGTTTACTCCTTTGTTGTTGTTACCCTGTTCCCAAGTTCTGTTTTTGAAATTCTTGGGAAGGGGGTTGTTGAAGTTGTATCTATTTTGAGCAAAGTTTTCAGCTTTTTATCATGGTTGGGAGTTGGTTTAATTAAACTGGGGTTAGGGTTAGTTTAGTTGATGATGATGGGAATTTGACGGAGGGTCTTCCGTAAATAGTCTCTCTATCTTGCACGTGGTAGTGGTAAGGTTCTCATACGCTCCGTCCTCCCAAGACCTCACTTGTAGATTTCAGTGGGTGTGTTATTGTTGAGTTTACCATTTATTCCTGTTCCCAAGTTCTATTTTTGAAAGAAGTATTTGAGCAAGATTCCAGCTTTTATAATGATTGGGAGTTGGTTTAACTGTGGTTAGGGTTAATTTAGTTGATTATAATGGGAATTTCTTGATTAGTTGATGATGATGAGATTTTGGCTTCGGGACTTTCGAAAACAGTTTTTCTATCTCCATGAGGCAGTGGTGTAATGTCTGGGTATACACTAACTTCCCCAGACCCTACTTATGGGATTCGACTGGGTCTGTTGTTGTTGTTGAGTGTATCATTTGTTATTACTGTTCCCAAGTTGTTATTCCTTAGTAGTTACCCTTTTCCCAAGTTCTATTTTTGAAATTATTGGTAAGGGGATTGTTGAACTTGTCTTGTATTTGAGCAAAATTCCAGTTTTTATCATGATTGGGAGTTGGTTTAACCAAGGTTAGGGCTAATTTAGTTGATGATGATGGAAATTTCTTAATTAGTTGGTGATGATGAGAATTTTGGCCGAGGGTGTTTCGGAAGGTCTCTCTATCTTCATAAAGTAGTGGTAGGGTCCTCTCCAAACCCTACTTGTGGAATTTCACTGTATATGTTGTTGTTGTTGTGGGGTGTACCATTTTTTTTGTTTTCAAGTTCTTTTTTTGAAATTCTTGAGAAGGGGATTGTTGAACTTGTCTTGTATTTGAGCGAGATAACATCTTTTATCATGATTGGGAATTGGTTTAACAAGGGTTAGGGTTAATTTAGTTGATGATGATGAGAATTTTGGCTGAGGGTCATGCAGAAACAGTCTCTTGGACTCCATGAGGCAGTGATAGAGTCTGCATACACTTTACCCTCCCTAAAACCACTTGTGAGATTTCACTTGATATGTTGTTGTTGAGTGTACCATTTTTTCCAGTTCCCTAATTCTATTTTTGTATTTCTTGGGAAGGGATTGTTGAACTTGTATTGTATTTGAACAAGATTCCAGCTTTTATCATGGTTGGGAGCTGGTTTATCTGGGGTCAGGGTTAACTTAGTTGATGACGATGGGAATTTCTTAATTAGTTGGTGATGATGAGAATTTTGGCCGATGGTTTTTCGAAAACAGTTTCTCTATCTCCACGAGGTAGTGGTAGGGTATGCATATACCTATGTTGTTGTTGTTGAGTGTACCATTTGTTCCTGGAGTTTTTTCCTGGGGGGGCAAATTAGTAGAGCTATGGTTTTGTATTTCTTTTCTTTTGGTGATATTAACAAACAATGTAAAAATCTAATATTGTGCTGCAGAAACATGTTTGTCAGGATGCTCAGAGAAGCATTATCTCTACAGAACAAAGCATCAGAGAGGAACCCTCTGGGAGCTTGGTTACCGAAGCGCGGTGAGTTACTGAACTTGCCTTTTTCTCCTCTTCCACTTTATCTTACAAAGTTAAATGATATGGGTTGCTGTGACATGCAGAGATAGGCCTGAGGAGCAACTTAGCTTGAGTGCTAGAAAAAAAGTCACATTTGATTCAAAGATCACTACTTATGAACCTGTGTCAGTTTATGAAAGTACAGATTCTTTACCTGAAACCAAGAAATCTGGTGAAGAAGAAAGAGAGGAGGAGGGATCTCTTGCTAAATCAAGCAAGTCCAGCTCTTCCTCTGAAGGGGGTTCTGTTGTTTCTAGTGTAGGATCATATCCTACAAACCACAGGTATCAGAACTGTCGAGACAGTGATGATGAAGCTGAGGAGTTTGGTGACAGTGACGTGGATGAAGAATGTGATCTGGATGATGATGAAGAGTACGGGGATTCCGACTGTGAAGGTGGACAAGTGTGGTCTGAATCGATGGTGGCTGACAAGTACTTTCATCAAGTGAAAGAACAGGAAGTGGATAGTCCTAATTTGATGTTCGGTGTCCCCGAGAAGGAAACGAGGAAGGGTGAAACAAAAGGATATGTGAGAGATAGGAGTGCTTACATCCATCCTGTGTTGAACCCTGTAGAGAACCTCAGTCAGTGGAAAAGTGTTAAATCAAAAGCAGCAGAACCCATGAAGCTACTGCCACAGAAGGAAAATTGTACCGCAGAAGTAGAAGGGCCTCGTGCTTCGTTCAGTTTAGAACCTACATTTAAGCAATCATCATTTAGTTTTAAGACAAAACCTAAAGATCAAGAAATTGGGGTTGATGCTAGTCTTTCAAATTGGTTGGTTACACCTGATACCACCAAGAAGGCAGGGTCCAACGCGCTTGAGACTGTTACATCAGAAAAAAGCATGTCACAAGGTTCTAACTCTATGATGAGCTTTGAAGACAGGCCAATTTTAGGTGTCTTGACAGTTGAGCAGCTGAAACAGCATTCAGCAACTTCCTCCCCGAGAAAATCACCCTGTCGAAGCCCTGATGAGATGCCTATTATCGGAACTGTTGGTACCTACTGGAATCCCTTGGGATCTGCTAAAGACTCTGGGTCAGTTTCTTCTTTTAAAGGCATACCAAACTCGACGAGCAAGTACAGAGAGGTAGAGTTGATATGAAATTTTTTCTTATCAATGATGCAACTCACTATCACTAAGTACTAAGCGGTTCTCATGATAATGCAGGATAAGAGAGTTAATTGGCACTCTACTCCATTTGAGGCAAGATTGGACAGAGCCTTGAAAGAAGGTGCCACAGAAGCCTCTATAGCTTGATAGATTATTGTATATCTAAACTGGCACAGCAGTTTGTGAAGCGAGTGCGCGACTCTTCTTGTTACTATTGTTTGTGTTTACATTTCTATACAATTCGTGGATTTTTCGTGTGTATGGATTATGGGAAAACTGTTTGTTGTAATTCTTTGTAACTATGATAAGTGGTGATGCAGTGAACTTATTTATTGCTTGTGTTTTTCCCTTCAAAAAATTTCCATGTTTTGCTTCCTTAATATAGTGATTAGTGATGAATGAAGTAAGATTAACCTAACCATGAGGTATCATTGGTGAAGATCACCAGACTGTATTATGTGCTAAGTTGTGACTTGTGTAGACTCTTCACTTCCGAGGTTGCACCTGTGTGTCGGATTCTCCACAAGTATACTACTTTTGGAGAATCCAATACATGCATGTTGACATTTTTGATGAGTTCGAGCGACAGAGATTCTGTTACAATCACACCTTTGCAACTGCATGACAATTCTGGTGCTTTTGTATGATTCTAACAAGTAATTTGAAAGGACACTTTATAGGGATGCTTTTAAAGCCCACAAAGATTTAATGGTTGGTACTTGGTCTATATTATTTGGCGGAAAAGAGTTTAAAATATTTTTAAACGATGTGAAGTTGAATAAAAATTTCTATTGTTAATAGTTGATCTAAATATGTCTCTATCATTAATAGTTTGGTCCAAAAGCATCTTTACTGCTAATAGTTTGGTCCAAAAATACGTTGCATTTAATGGGTTAAAAATATTTAGTTCTCTTAATAAATATATTTTATTTCTTTTCTTTCTAAACACATTTTATTCCTAATAATAATATCACTTTTAAGAGATCTAATCTTGTTTCTTTTCTGTTAAAATCACTTGAATAAATAAATAGGAGATATTCTTTTTTTTCTTAATTTCATTTATTGACTAAAATAGAATAACTATATGCAACTTTTTAATTGACGATATAAATCATATATATAAGATCATAATATCTCACTTCGTCATTAATTTCACTTTGATAACGATAAAATAAACTAATAAATTAAAAAAAAATTGTATTTCTTAATCTATTTTGAATTGAATTAGGAAATACATTTGCTAATAAAAATATGTTTACAAAGAAATCAGATATACTTATATATTTATTTGGCAAAATGATATTTTTAACTCATTAAATATCATGGATTTTTTTAAATTAAATTAGTGACGGTGGATATATTTAGACCAAACAATTTAACACATCATATTTTTATTCAATTTCACATAATTAAAGGATCTTTTTAATCCGTCTTATTCTAAGTTATAAAAAATAAAAAAAATTAACATTTTAAATAACAACGTTTACTCAAATATCATATCATGAGATAGTGACACATATTTCCAAAGGGGTAAACTATTTTCATTTTTGATTGTGTATCATTTTTATATTAGCTGTCCATTTTTTTTATATGTTTAAAAACTATAAACAAAAAGGATAGTTTTACCGATTATTGATTAATTATAAGAGTAAAATTAAAAAGAATAATTTGATTAATTTTATCTTAATTTTGTAATTTGAGATAATTATTTTTAATATATAAAAAACTAATATAAGAAGGAGAAAGTATTTATTATGTTTGCGTCAAAATAATATATCTATGATATGTGTGCGTTATGTGATTTGTTACTTAATCATGATAAATTAACCTGATTTGATATATAGATTAAGTCCAAATAACTTATTTTAGCTGAATATAACTAAATCATGATAAATTAACAATTGATTTATCCCACTCATTATTTTCTTCTGTAATATGATATTTTTTTTTATTTTTTTTTAGAAAGTGGGACTATGGTGATGTCTTATCAAGAGTAACAAAAAATGCACATCATTTTATTTTTTTTTAATAATATAGTGGAGTACTAGGTACTAGGAAAATGATAAAAACTTTATTTATGCGCCACAAAAATGGCAATAGATTCACAAATAGATTACAATTGTTGATGATATAATCACTATAACAAAATTATGACATATTTCAAATTCCATTATATTGCCAAGAATTTACTCTCTACATTTTCACACATGTTAATTGAGGGAAAGTTGTGGGGTAAGATACTTCTTATCGGAAAAAGTTTGTTGATCATTTAAAAATTGATTCAGAAAATTTTCGATTAAATGAGTTGGGTTTAGGACTTTTAATTTTTATTCAAAAAAATATGTATCAGCATTACATCATTAAAGATGACCCAATTTATCACTTTTCGACTTGAAGGGATCTTTTTCTGAAAAATGATAAATGATTTTATGACACAAAAGAAAAAAAATTATTATTTTTTGGTGAAAAAATTATAAGTGACTTTTCTGATTTTAAAAAATAAGAACTCCATTCACCTATATTCAAAAATTTATTGACCTTTTCATGAATGATGAATTTGATCGAAAGTATTTAAAGGGTAGCTTAGACATATATTTTTTATGATTAAGGTTGATTAAATTTTTGTTTTAAAGAGTGAAAACTTTCTAAGACAAATACTATGCAAGTTTCAACTTTGAGCGCATGTATTTTCTTTTTACAAAGTTATTTTAATTTCTCATTCTACGTTTAAAATTCATATTAAAATTAAATTATTTTAAATTCATATTCCGTAGATTTAATTTTTTTTAAAAAAAAACATTTTGTATATATTAAAGATCTTTTTACGTTTAAAAATAACTTTATTCGTCGCACCACATTAATTGATGGTCGTTTACTTTTTAGTTGTTATAGAAATTCAAAGTTCAATTGAGACAATAACATATTTTTCAACTAGTTTTTCAATTAGCCCATATTTTCCATTTGAATGCTTTGACCTTATTTATCACTTATTTACTTTGGTCTTTGACTCTTGATTTGAAAATTTAATTTGTGTTTACTTTTGAAAATGACTTATGTATATACATCTAACTTTTTGAAAAGAATTTAGTTATATGAGTAGTCAGATATATATATATATATATATATATATATATATATATAAATGGATTAAATATACATTGTCTACGTGATTTTTTCATAAAGTTCATATAGTCAACTAGTCAATAGTTTATTTTAATATTTTTTCTAAAGTTAAAAAGATACACCTAAGAATATTTATTTTTTTGACCAAATATATTAAGTTTTAGCAACGAAAAACTATTACTAGTAATATTGAGCTACCATCATTTTGGTATTAGTATTACCTACAAACAATAGCTAGTTCAATTAGAGAAAAAAAAATAATAAATAAATTAAAAGTTAATAAGAATCGAGCTGGTTAGATTATGATCCGCTATTTAGAGTCTGATTGATTGCGCTAATAGCTTATGATTATAATATATAGCTTAGTTTTTACTATTTTAACTTAAAATAAGTGTGCAAACACTTTTTAATTTTACTGAAATACTATAGAAGTGTTTTGAAATTATTTTAGTAAGTTAATCCAAATAGGTTATTAGTTTATTCATCTAAAGTAATTTTTTAGCAGATCATCAACTTATTTATTTATTAATTTAACCTATTTTATTTTATTTAAATTTAACTCAACTTGACCATTTAACATTCTATTATTTATCATTTTTTATGCAATTGTTCGAAATATAGTATCAAAGTAAGCATCACATCATAAATACTGCAATCTAATCAAATTTCAAAAAAATAGATGCGATAGATTCAAGATTTAAATATCATATATTCAAACTTAAACTTTTAATATTAAATATTTTTGAAATTATAAATTTATATTCAATAATTTATTATAATTACAATATATATTTATAAAACGCAGCGCAATTCTGACCACTAAAAATGTTTTGATATTGGAAGCACCAAAAACTAACCAACAATTATTTTATACTTAGTAATTTCTTTAATGGTTTAACCACAAAGGTGATTTCAACAATCAATCGATAACAATTGACATTTTAATTTTATTATATTATGTCTATTCCATGACACCACTAATTATGACATCTAGTGAAAGAAAAAAAAATTCTTAAAAAAGCAAGCTTGATCTTGGTATTTAGGATATATTTTTTTAGTCCATTGTGTCACTTGAATTATGTCAAAGAAAAATAGGAAACATCACTATAAGTGACACATTATTTTTCATTATCTAATATTTTATATTTATTATTATACATTTTTCTACGAGCTAAGTATTAAATATTAAGGTAGACATGATTTTGGTTAAAGAAAAATCATGACATTTCACTTGGTCATATAATAATTACGTAGTCAAAGACTAGTACCATTTAGTTAGTATGAATAAAGTTAGTCAATATACTCATAAATCAACCTATAGCAACTTTTCCTAGACTGGATCGATGAGATAAATATATCGTATTATTTTATTTCATCTTTCATATGAAATGTTGGGAATTAAACACACAACAAACACAAATAATCTAGAGAAAAGAGAAACGGAACACAAACGGGACACACAAGAATTTAACGTGGTTCGGTTTCCCTACTCCACGACTGTAACAGGAGGATTTTATTTCACTTGTGCTCCTTCAGAATTACAAATACAAGGATCATATTTATAGGAAAACCAAATGGTTAACCTAGGGTTTCAGCAATGGGGCGGGCCGGCGCACAAGCCTCCACAAAGGCCAACAATCTCCCACTAGGAGGCTTGAAGAATTTCAATCGTCATCCACTTGGAACACTTGTATGTCTAGTAATCTTTTTCAACTCTCTCTCGCTAGCCGCCTTCTCATCACCAATCGAAAGGCCCGCCAAGCTCCCCGGCTTCAACACATCGGGCCACGCCGAATCGCCAGACTCGTCCTCGGTCCCTACCGGCTCCCACTGAGACACGAATCGCCGGATCCTAGAACTCCCCGAGAACAAACACTCTCCATACTCGCAAGAAATTTTCTCGAGACGTATCAGCGGTGGAATCTTGGTTCTCTTGACCCATCGTTTTCAGAGCCTTGGTCAAGCACGGCCGGTGCTCCCACCGCCACAAACGCCTCGACCGTCTTCTGAACCTTTCCTTGCTCGTTCACCCCGAATCGACTGTGGCTCGGGTTTCTTTCTTGCAAAGACAACCTTCTTCTCGCCACGAGATTCTCGTGAACTGACTTTGTTTTTCTTACGACTGGGGACGGTCACTCCCTCACGGTAATCCGAGGCAATATACAACGATCCTCTTTTTGTTCCACGAGCCATGACAAGATTGCCTCACGACCTTCCACGCCCGTTTCGAACTTCACGATGTCCCCTGTTCATCCAACCGCCTAACAGAATCAAACTTTTCGTCAAGCTTGGAACAACTCGACATCCTTCAAGGTCCGTGAACCGACCGGGCGCCTTTCAGACTATGTCACCCATGCCCGTAATATCAAGAGCTCTATCGCCTGGCAAGCCTTACCTTTCCAAAGTCTCCAATAACCAGATTACGCAATGCTTCACCGCTGTGGGTAGCGTGAAAAGAAGCACCGTAATCCATGACCCAGAATCCACATTGCTCTCGCGCAATGTATAAACAAATCCTCGTTGACGCCGCCTCTCGCAATGTTGACTTGTTTGTCTTTCTGGCATTGATTCTGAAATGCCCCACCTCGCAGCTCCAACATGTTACACCTGAGCCATCCCGAGCCTTCGATCGACTCTTCTTCGGTTCCTCGCTCCCACTACCTCTGTTATTTCCTCTGTCTCGACGACGTTTAGCATATCACCCGATGATTCTCCGTAACTCCTTCTTCCGACATCCTCGCCAAGAACGAGATCACGAATCTTCTCAAAGGTGAATCCATTAGGTCCCATCAATCGGCAATCGCCAGAATCGTTCAGGACCAACCGCCAGGCAATGATGATAACAGATGGTAAAGCGAACTTCATCATCGAACTTAATGCCAACCGACAAAAGTCCGCTAAGATCGAATTCAATGAGTTGATGTGCTCGATGAATCGAATCGCTTTCCTTCATCTTTGTGTTCACCAACTCTAATCGTAAAAATTTTGTTTGGTGCAGATGGCTTCGTACATGTTAGACAAGGCTTCCAAGATGCCTTTCGCCGTTTTCTTCTCCTTAAGAATGTTGAACGCAACATTCTTGGTCAACGAGTCGGATAATCGACATAGCTTTCCGATCCAAAATCGCCCACTGCATCGGACAATTTTCCTTGCTTGTCACCCAACACTACGTCCAAATCTTTCAACCAAAGAAATCTTCAATCTGCATCTTCCACCAATCAAATCAGATTATCGAACTTCTCAATTGAACTTCCCATCTTCGCCATCTCAAAGGACTTCGCAATTCCCTTAATCGGCGTCTACGCATACGGGTGGCGATTTGGGCGATGCTCGCGATCTGAACACTCGCGGATGGATCTGAGGCTCTCGACGCGGCGCCAACGGAACGGCGACGGACAAAGACACTGACGACGGCAATTTCGCTCGCGCCTGATTCTCTGGCCATTTCTTTGCTGAGGTTACCCACACCCAGAACGGCGCTACTCCTCCTCGCATACGCTTCTTCACACAAGAACCCTAGGTGACAATTTCTCACAGTTTGTGTTACAATGTTGTTGAAACCTCGCTCTGATACCAATTGTTGGGAATTAAACACACAACAAACACAAATAATCTAGAGAAAAGAGAAACGGAACACAAACGGGACAGAGAAGAATTTAACGTGGTTCGGTTTCCTACTCCACGATCAGAATATGAGGATTTTATTTCACTTGTGCTCCTTCAGAATTACAAATACAAGGATCATATTTATAGGAAAACCAAATGGTTAACCTAGGGTTTCAGTAATGGGTCGGGCCGGCTCACAAGCCTCCACAAAGCCCAACATGAAATAATAATTCTATCATATTTTAGTCTGAGGCGGACTCATATATGTAAATGAAGATGCATGTATACTCGTTAATTTCAGAAAAAATCATGTGTAAATATGTATATTTTTCTTGAGAATATATATGTAAATGAAAATGCACGTATACTCGATAACTTTAGAAAAAATCATGTGTAAATATATAATTTTTTCTTGAGAAATTGACAAAAACTAAAATATAATAACCATGCACCCAAGAGAAATTTATGAGTGCCCTTACGTCGTTGGTACAAGCTGGAGGAACTATCGGTGAAACCAGAGTTTGAATCCAACTAAAACCCTATTCACTATTTTTTTAGTTTAGCTTAGAGCTCAGATTTTGAATTAAGATAATATTGATACATCCAAAATCTTTAAATTTTAAATTCGCTTCTGATTTTAGTATAATAGTTTTGAGATTAAATAATATATCGCACTAAATATAAGACAAATTAATTTCAAATTTTATCACCGACGTACCAAACAACCTCTAACATACTATTAGAAACAACAATTTTTATATCGTAAATGAATCAATGAAAATTTATAGTATTAAACATGATTTTATTCATCAAAATATCTAGATAGTTGTTAAATATTTTTCTAGAGTAGTTGTTAAATATTTTTCTAAGTGATATTTTAGCTTTGTTCGAGTAAAGCCAAGGTTGTTGAACATTTAAATGTATATATTGAATATAGCCATCAATTTTGACCCCAACCAGCACATGTATGTACTTTAATCTGTATTTATTTTTCCACTAAAAGATTTTTCAAATTATAACTTGTTGACTGACCAATAAAAGGTCAATCATCCAGCTACTTTAATTCTTCATATTTTTAAACCCTCTTGATAAATAAAAATTTTGATTCTAAATGTACAATTATTTCAATAATTTTTTTGTTTGTTGGTTTGTTTTTTGGTGTCACGGATTCAACAATTTAATAATAATATAAATAAACGTTTTCATCAGTTTTCACAAATCGCACTACCACATGTTGAAGAAAACAAAAAAAAAAATAAAAAAAAATCATTGACTTACTTTATTTTTCTTTGATATTGATTTTGAACCAATTTTTTTTTTTTTAATATACTTATCCTACTTAATTGTTCACCACTCAATTTTTTTATTTTCTGATATATAGTTTTGACCAAAAAAAAAAAAGAAAAAAGACAATAAACCGTGTCATTGTCATATCCTATTGGACACTTTAAGCTCTGTATTCCAACTACAAAAAGTACAACATTTTATTTTATTTTATTGGAAATTAACTATTTTAGATTCGCGCTGCGTAGTCTCATTTAGGGGGAAATGCTTGTTAGACGTTTTCATATCTCAAGTTTAAATTCGAGACTTTTGATTAAGCGAAGAACTACCCCATTTGTTGTACCACATTTTTTGTTTCCTACTTGGTGTTTGACGCCTTCATTAGAGTTCCGACAAAATTCGAATCGCACATTGTAAGACTTATTCAGAGTGACACTCCAATAAGATTTTCTCCATATTCGGGACTTAAATTCGAGGCCGCTAGTTAAGAGTGAAACAGTCTCAGCACAACGGAGTACATCTTTTGGTGATATAATGCAACATCTTTGACTTTTTTTTTCTTCTTTTATGATTGTTTTTCCACTACTAATATACACCCTTTTTTTCTCCACTTATATATTAACAAACCCTTTCATATAAAAAAGCACAAAAATGTTGTATTAATTCTTCTAAGAAAACCAAATATTACACATGACAACATTTCATACTAGCTTAGTTTACATTTTGTATGTGCTACTTCTTTTTTCACTTCCATTAAGTATCACATCTTCAGCAAGAACAGAAGCTGAATCTCTTCTCAAATGGAAGAGTAATTTACCTACTACTTCTTTCTTAGATTCATGGTCCATTTCGAATCTCGAAAACTTGTGCAATTGGACATCTATTGTGTGTAATGTTGGTGGAACAATTTCAGTGATCAATCTTTCTGATGCAGCCCTCTCAGGCTCACTTGATCACCTTGATTTCACTGCATTTCCAAGTCTCGTGAATTTCAATCTTAATCAAAATAACTTCAGTGGATCGATACCTTCGAGTATTGGCAATGCCTCATTGCTCACTTTCTTGGACTTGAGTAACAACATCTTGTCAGGTATCATACCTGAAGAGATTGGAAAGTTGAATCAACTTGAGTATCTGAGTTTTTATAACAACAATATCACCGGTGTGATTCCGTATCAGATTAGCAATCTGCAGAAGCTAATGCACTTGGATGTTGGATCAAATTACTTAGAAACTCCTGATTGGTTGAAGATGAGAAGTATGCCTATGTTGAAGTATCTAAGCTTTGGTTACAATGAACTGAGGTTAGAATTCCCTGAATTCGTACTCCGCTGTCATAATCTAACATATCTTGATTTATCGATGAATCATTTCAATGGTTCGATTCCTGAAACAGTATTTACCAACTTGATCAACCTTGAAACACTTAATCTTTCATCTAATTCATTTCAAGGTTCATTGTCACCAAATTTTAACAACTTGTCTAAGTTGAAAGAACTTCAGCTAGGTGGTAACATGTTTTCTGGTTTAATTCCTGATGAAATTGGCTTGATCACTAGTCTTGAAGTTGTTGTACTTAACAGCAATTCATTCGAAGGAATGATTCCATCTTCTATAGGTAGACTCATAAATCTTCAAAGGTTGGATCTTCGAACGAACAGTTTGAATTCAACTATTCCTTCTGAGCTTGGCTTTTGTACTAAACTCAATTACTTAGCTCTAGCTGAAAATGACCTGCAAGGGTCATTGCCTTTATCATTCTCCTCTCTTACAAAGTTATCTGAATTGGGGTTGTCTGATAATAGTCTTTCTGGTGAAATCTCATCGAATTTAATCACCAATTGGACTGAGTTGACATCTCTGCAGCTTCAAAACAATTCCTTTACGGGGAAAATTCCACCCGAAACCACTCAATTGACAAACCTTGAATATCTTTACCTCTATCATAACAAGTTCACTGGTTCCATTCCCTATCTGATTGGGAACTTGCAAAACTTGTTAGAGTTAGATTTGTCTGATAACCAGCTTTCAGGCATAATACCTCCAACCATTGGAAATCTGACCAATCTAAAGACGTTGCACCTTTTCCGCAACAATCTCAGTGGAACCATTCCTCCTGAGATTGGAAAATTGATATTCCTTGAAAGCATCGACATCAACACCAACCGACTAAGTGGTGAGCTGCCGGACAGCATTTCTGACCTCAGTGCACTGACGAATATTTCTGTATATACTAATGATTTCTCAGGCAGTGTGCCTAAGGACTTTGGAAAGAATAGTCCTCCATTGTCAAGTGTCAGCTTTGCAAATAATAGTTTCACTGGTGAACTACCTGCTGGATTGTGTAGCCCGAATCTTAAGGAGTTGACGATAAACGGGAACAAATTCAGTGGGAAGTTACCAGATTGTTTGAAGAACTGCACGCTGCTAACCCGAGTACGGCTTGAAGGCAACAATTTATCTGGTAATCTTGCAGATGCATTCGGAGTGCACCCGAATCTTGTTTTCCTTTCTCTTAGTGACAACCAACTTTCAGGTGAACTCTCACCTAACTGGGGGAAATGTGAAAGTCTCACTAATCTAAGAATGGATGGAAACAAATTTTCTGGTGTAATCCCAGCTGAGCTAGGGAACCTGAGAGCGTTGCGCATGTTAGCTTTGGAAGGAAATGAATTGAGTGGTGAAATTCCTTCTGAACTGGGAAGGTTAGACCTGCTCTTCAATCTCAGCTTGAGCAAAAACAATCTTACTGGAGGCATCCCTCAGTCTATTGGCAATTTAACTAATCTCCAGTATCTTGATTTGTCAACAAACAAGTTAAGTGGTAACATACCAGTAGATCTTGGGAAGTGTGATCGCCTGTTGAGCTTGAATCTTGGCAACAACTCATTATCAGGTGGCATTCCATCTGACCTTGGCAATTTGATGCAGTTGAGTATTCTTTTGGACCTAAGTAACAATTCGCTAACGGGAACCATTCCACAAAACTTGGCCAAACTCACCTCATTAATGCATCTCAACCTCTCACATAACAACCTCTCAGGTAGAATTCCTCCAGCATTATCTCAGATGATCAGTCTTGAGGAGATGGATTTTTCCTACAATGTGTTTTCTGGACCAATCCCAACCGATGGAGTATTTCAAAGAGCAACCGCTAGATCTTTTCTTGGAAACTCTGGTTTGTGTGGAAAGGTAGAAGGATTATCCTCATGTAATTTGGATACTCCCAATGACAAGTCCAGAAATAATAATCAAAAGATCCTCATTGGGGTACTTGTACCGGTGGTCAGCCTCATACTTTTAGCAATCCTGTTTGTTGCATGTCTCGTGTCTCGAAGGAAGGCTAAGCAATATGATGAGGAGATCAAAGCTAGCCAGGTACATGAAAATACAGAATCTCTGATTTGGGAAAGAGAAGGGAAGTTTACATTTGGTGACATAGTGAAAGCTACTGAAGATTTCAGTGAAAAGAACTGCATTGGAAGAGGAGGCTTTGGAACTGTCTATAAAGCTGTTTTGCCCTCTGGGCAGATTGTTGCAGTCAAAAGACTCAACATGTCAGACTCAAGTGACATTCCATTGACTAATCGTCGAAGCTTTGAGAATGAGATTAGAACTTTGACAGAGGTGAGACACAGGAACATAATTAAGCTCTTTGGTTACTGTTCTAAGAATGGGTGCATGTACTTGGTTTATGAGTATATAGAAAGAGGTAGCCTGGGGAAAGTTCTATATGACAATGATATGGGAATGGAACTTGGATGGGGTACAAGAGTGAAAATTGTGCAAGGAATAGCTCATGCACTCGCTTACTTGCATCATGACTGCTCTCCGCCCATTGTTCACCGTGATGTATCATTGAATAACATTTTGCTTGAATCAGAATTTGGGCCACGACTCTCTGACTTTGGCACAGCAAAGTTGTTAGCTTCAGACTCATCAAATTGGACCACAGTTGCTGGTTCTTATGGCTATATGGCACCAGGTATGTTACATACTCATTACCTAATGCATCCATATTTCTGTTGATTAGTAGTATATTCATTGGAAGGATACTTCAATAATATTGTGTCTTTCTTCTTATGCAGAGCTTGCACTTACCATGCGTGTTACAGAAAAGTGTGATGTCTATAGTTTTGGAGTCGTAGCGATGGAGACTATGATGGGAAGGCATCCAGGGGAGCTTTTAACTTCATTATCAGCATCAACAACATTGTCTCCGGAAATACTTTTGAAGGATGTTCTTGACCAAAGACTTCCACCTCCCACCGGCCACTTGGCAGAGGCAGTGGTTTTTGTGATCACGATTGCCTTGGCATGTACACGTACCACGCCTGAATCGCGACCAACCATGCGTTCTGTAGCACAAGAATTGTCTGTTCAGACTTTGCCTTACCTTCCACAGCCATTGGGGACAATAGAAATGAGCAAACTAACAAGTTTTCAGAAATAATGAGAAGATAGAGCCTCATGTACAGGTTGTAGAGTTTTAGTGTTGTAATGGATCTATTCAAATAAGTATGTTTTAGATGCACTTTTCCCTAGAAAGAAAGAAATAATATCATCCTGTTAATCATGAATGTTACAAAGTTGGTATTACAAAGTTGCACAATGCCCTTATCCTAGTCTTCACTTTATTGCTAGGCAAAACACTAGCAGAAAGATACAATGTGTTCACTTGCAATAAAAATAGCAACCTAACAAAAATTTGGCAAAGAATACATCACACTGATACCAGGCATGGCACTTAGCATTCCACTCCACACTGCTTGAGTATAGGTCCCTTCTGCTTTGGTAGGAATGGGTCTATTCGTACCCAAACGAGTGAGAAGATTGAAGCAAGAAGAATTGACCAGAGGACCACAATGGTGGGAGTCCTGTTCTGCCTGCCCATCAATCCCTTTAGGAAAGGATAGAGATGAACAATAACCCAAAAGGCGAAAAATAACTTTCCAAAGAGAGGACCCCATGAACCATAACCATTGTTGATGGCATCCGAAACACCAGCTACAACACCAACCATATTCAAGATGATCAGAGTGGTTGGTGGGATGAGAAGTGTGGTCCATTTGAAGAGGTAAAGCTCCCCAAATTCAGCGTCATCAGCTGCTTTTGATGTTACAGTGAAGTTTGTGTCTACACCAGCAAGAACTTTAAGAAGGCCTTGGAAAACTGCAAACAAATGTGCTGAAACACCACCGATGACCCAAAATTGCTCGTTACGCCACCAGGCCTCAATGCTTACTCCACTCCATCGCAGCTCGAGTACACTTGTGGCTATGATGGAGATAAAGAGAGCCATGAACCAAATGCTAGCAAAGTTGTTAAGCTACAAAACAAACATGGGATTTGATTTAGAAAATCAAAATCAAATCTTTATATTACTGAACCAAATGACTTCAGTTCACTTACTGTGGGGACGATAAATTTTCCAGTAAGAAGGCATACAGCCGGAAGGGTGCAGTAAGCTAGCAGAGCAATGGAAGTGAATGGGTAAACAATGGTGTTAATGTATGCTAGCCTTTCCAACCATTTGAGTTTTCCACCCCAGGCATACCAAAGGGGACAATGACGACTCATGAAGATTTCAACAGAACCAAGAGCCCATCTCAGGACTTGGTGCAATCTATCTGATAGATTGATTGGAGCTGATCCCTTAAAAGCTGCTCTTTTAGGACAGCAATAAACCGATCTCCATCCTCTGCAATGCATCTTGAATCCAGTCAAAATGTCCTCAGTGACAGAACCATAAATCCATCCAATCTGTCAAAAAAAGAAAAAGAAAAAGAAAAATGTAAACCAATTTATTAGAAGTTAGCTAAGCGAACACCAGCAACTCATTATTTATTCATGAAATATGATTCTGACCTCTTTGCCCCAGTCAGTTTTCTCTTCATACCCACAGCTAATAACATGAATAGCTTCTTTTATGAGTGTTGTTGGGTTTGTCCCTTCAGGAAGCCCACCATCTTCCTTAAGTGTGGAAGCTATGAAAACGGGGGACTGCCCGAATCGTTTCTCAAAGTTCTTTTGTGACATGAGAGATGACTTCTCAAGCTCATCATATCCTTCAAGGCCTTCTTCAATTTCCTCAAGATCAAAGACAGGTCCAGATGGCTTCCTAGTGTAGTTCTTTCCATTCATTGTTTTCTTTTTCTTGTTGTATAGTCCTCCGAGTCCAAGTAAGGCCTTGATGCTCTTCTTCTTGGACTTGGACTTGGACTTGGACTTTCTTGAACCACAACAACAGCAACTGGGCCAGCAATCGCATGTCATCTTTTGACGCTTCTCAGAAACAGGTGGATCATAGCCGTATAACGCCTGCCTGTTAAAGACAGTACCTGTTCCAACATAAACTGGTCCTTGAATTCCATCCAGGCCTTTCATGTTGATCTGCCACCATGAAGGGAAAAAGCATATTAATACAGGGATTTAATCCATTGTCAACACAACTGCAGTATTTATAGATCAACTTACATCAAAAAAGACAACATTACGATTGGCATATCGATCGTGGCGATCAATACCATCAAATCTTTGGGGAAATTGAACATAGCAAAGCTTCTTTCCAATTTGTGGGTCCATTAAAAAGCACATGGCTTCTCTAACTGCCTTGCTGTTGTTAAGGTAGTGATCACAATCCAAGTTCAACATAAATGGTGCATTGGTCAGAACTGCAGCTACTCGAACCTATTTAGAAAAACAGCACAAATTGCATAACATTAAGAAAAAAAGACTTAATAAAATGTCAAGGAAGCAAGCCAGAAACTACTATATTAATTACTAACCAAAGCATTCATGGCACCAGCTTTCTTGTGGTGTTGATAGCCTGGTCGTTTCTCACGAGAAACATACACAAGGCGGGGTAGCTCCTTACCTTCAATGTCAAGTGCTCCTTCACTACCAAGATAAACTTGAATCATACCAGGATGATCTCTGGTGTTGTTACCGGGCCATGGAGTTCCATCTTGCATTACCCATCCTTCTTCTGGTTTTTTCTGAGCTTTTGCTACTAATGCATTAATTCTTACTTTGAATTCTTCATATTCTCTCTGCCACAAGAGAGTGAGTTTTCAATTTTCAGGAAAAATCTTATTTCAAGCCAAAGAAACTTAAGCCCCCGACAAATGATACTCCTTCTATCCAAACTTATATGACATTCTTATATTTTGGGCACGTCCTAAAATGTTCGACATGATTCCTTCTACAACTTCTTCTTAAACCGTGATATGATTCAGTCAACATTTTAGGCACAGCATCTCCTCTGGTATACTCATATAAAATGAGACGAAATGAAGTAATTGATACATACCTTCATGGCCCTGCGATCCTTGACAAAGGTAGGCTGAACTTTATCTTTCAAGTAATCAATCTTTTCGTTGAAGTAGAAATCGGGTGCTCTAGGCTCTACACTATATTTCTTACAAAATGGCACCCATCTCCTGGCAAATTCAGCTGTTTCTGCTAATGAATCAAACAACAGCATAGAAGCACCATCATCTGATACATAACAGCTAACCTTCTCGACAGGATAATCAACAGCCAAGATTGACAGAACAGTGTTTGCAGTGATAATAGGAGGTTCCTTGAGAGGATCAACAGTACTCACAAACACATCCACTGGGGCTAATCGATTAGGCTCGCCGTCACGTTCAAACCTCAATGTCAAGCGATCTAAATAAGTTTCACGGTTTATGGGTGACCATTTGGGGAACTGATCAAGTATCCATGATAATGCAAACCATATTTCACATATAACCGAGATAATCCATAATGGATATGCATCATAGGCTGGTGTTAAGATCCGGAAATGGAAAAAGAATCCAAGAATGACAAGCCTGAGGATAATGACAATCCGATATGGACTGATTAGACTTGATGGAAGTGGAATTTTTCGCCAAAGTGGTTGCCGAGCCTCAGCCAAACTGCTTGGAAATCAGTTAAGTGGTCAGAATATTAAAATATACTGCAAGTTCTATATGCTTAAACTTTATCTGTTTCAATTCATCCACACGCATTTCATGTTGAAACATTGTAGTATTTGATTCATTTTGTTAATAATATTACATGTAACTATAGAACTTTCACAACTATAAAGAGTTCAAATTATTTAACTATACCAGTTAGTCATTGAATGATACAAATCTACAAGTGACAGAGACAATATATAACCGAAAATCCAATAAGTTGTAAGGAGAATGAGGGGAAGGTAAAAACAACCAGATATAATTTGATCGTTATGAACAAATCCATAGACCAGGTTGACTGATTTGTTATATATTTAAAGTATTTCTATAGGGTCTCTTCCTGTTCCATCTATGCTGTTTTCTCGATAATTCCTTACATAAAACCTTCTCGTATTAGCAACGACAAATCTTCAACACTATGCAGGAATTAGCTTGAATAATCAAACAAACTTTTCAACATTTTCTTCCACTACTAAGAATATATCTCAAATGACATGCTTAATTCCCCTTCTAAGCTGAAGGTCTATCGAAAACAGAAAATCTAGTAGGGGTAAGGTGTGGTATATCTTTCACACCCAAGACTCCACTTGTAGGATTACACAGGATGTAAATAACATGTTACATGCCCCTTCTAAGCCGAGGGTCTATCAGAAACAGTAAATCTACCCCAGAAAGGTATGCGTAAGATGTGGTATATCACTATATCTTACCCTCTCAAACCTCACTAGTGGGATTACACCGAGGGTAAACAACAAGTTAAAGTGAAAAGAAAGAGTACATACAGATAGTCATCATCATCATCAGGTTGATCATTTCCACCATTATTAACAAGACCTCTCTTTTCTTGACGATTCTTCCATTTCTCAACTCTTTCCTTCCATTCTGCATCACCATAACTTTCTTTCTGCTCATCCTCCAATTCCTTCCCTGCAACTGTAAGTGATTTTACATTTTTGAAATTAAACAAAATCATGAATTTGAGTGACACATATAAAGTGATACAATTACTCATTTCGAAATTAAATAATAGAGATCGATATAGCTTTACCGCTTCCAATAACTGATTGATTAAAAGCAGCAGCACCATTGGTGTTATGATTATACTCTCCATTCTCCTGTCAAACATATAACAACACTTCAAATGAGAGAGCTCGATTGGTCTATTACATAAATTTCACTAGTTTAGGGCGTTATCAAAATCGATCACCACATGTATTGAGATTTATTTATCTTGTATACATAAGTCAAAATAACGTGTAATTTATTACAAATATACGGTACACTCTCTCATCTCTCCCTATTTGGGGTGCACCGACTTACTCTCTGCTTGCTTCCCTCGCTCGCCACTTTCTTTGTATTTTTAGAGTACAAATTATAAAAATTACATACTTTTAAGGCAAAATCACAATCTATCAGTTAAAAGTTTATAATTACAAAAATCTCTCAAACATATACAATAACATAAGCATTGATATATTAAATAGAGGGTCGAATACATGCGCTGATACATTAAAAAAGAGGGTTGGATGCATTAATTGGAGGGTTCGAATATATTAATAACCAAAAAAACCAAAGCGATGAGACATTAAAAGGAGGGTGAGATACATGGCCTAATACATTAAAAAGAGGGTCAGATACATTACTTAGAGAAAATGAGGGATTTTGGAGATGAGTTAATACCTCATATGGTCACTCAACTATGCACTCTTCTCTCAGAAAGTCACTCAACTTTCAATTTTCACTCAGAAAGTCACTCAACTTTGAATTTTAACTCAAAAGTCACTCAACTATCCACTTTTTAATTAAAATTTATTGATATTAATTATTTATATAACAAACCAAAAATTTTAAAAAATAAATTAAATCATTTAGTGATCCACCCACCTAACCCGACCCATTAAAAAATATCATATGACCCATTTTATTTTATCTTTAATCCTAAATTAATCCCTCTCTTTAAACCTTGAATTAGAATTAAAGACAAAATAAAATGGGTCATATCATGTTTTTTAATGGGTCGGATTATATGGGTGGATCACTAAATGGTTTAAATGGTATTTTTATTTTTAAATTTTTTTGATTTGTTAAAATAATTAATATCAACAAATTTTAGCTAAAAAAACAATTTGATAGATTGAGTGACTTTCTGAGGAAAGAGTGGATAGTTGAGTGACTTTTGAGTTAAAATTCAAAGTTGAGTAACTTTCTGAGAAAGAAGTGCATAGTTGAGTGACTTTTGAGTGAAAATTGAAAGTTGAGTGACTTTCTGAGAGAAGAGTGCATAGTTGAGTGACCATATGAGGTATTAACTCTTTTGGAGATTTGTAAAACTTATAAGGAATAATAATAATAAGTAACTAAAAGATACGATTCTTGTAATTATCTGGTAGTAGAAATACATATATATAGATACATCTGACTTGATTTATAATTAGTAAGGTAATATGTTATTTATTTAAACCATAGAAAGAATTAGTAAATATGATATAAATGTTTGTATAATTAGATAATTTTTCTAAATATTCACATTAACAAACAGTATTAAAGCTTTCATCGATATTAGTTAATTATCACTAGATTCAATATTGCTATGAGTTTTAAGAATATTTAGAAAAAAACGTTAATTCCCGATTCAATTAAGCTATTAACGTTAATTAATTCCGATCACTTTTGATGCTTCTAGTACTTAAGAATATTTAGAAACGAAGTACTAACCGATTGGTGTTGGTTGGGAGAAGTGTGATGATTCTTGATCTGAAATTCTTGTTCAAAATCATCATGAATATCATCTTCATCATCACCTACAACTCTAGGACACCCTGCCAATATTCAACAATTAACAAAATTTGTTGTTAAGATCGAATCCACACACACTTATGAATGAAGAATAGAAGAACTTTCTAGAAAGAGAAATGAGAGACGTAGAGAGAGAAAGAGAGAAACCAATATTTCGTGGTAACATCCCGTGAGTAAACTTCCACGGCGATGAGTATATATATATATATTAATAATTCAGAGTATTTTCGGTTATAGTAATCAGGCTCCACAACCTAACACTTGTGTAAGATAAAAAAGAAATTCAAGAATAATTTTTTAGCCCTTCTTTCACATTATGACTTTAATTTTTTACGAAAGCGGTTCATTTTTACCGTTTGAAAAGGTCATTATCTTCTATTCAAATCGAAAGAGGACAAAAGATCTTATTTAATCGTATTATCTATCTATCTTACTAACATATCTCGAAATACATAAGCTGACATGTGTTCAAAGGAGAAATGATTGTACATACACACAACATATATAAACAATTTATCGTACAATTTTAACTTGTTATTATATTCCTATATAAGTGAGAGGGAGCAATGTACCTTTATGACGTTTATATCGAGTATGACAGTGAGGACAAGCTTGATTGCCTTCACTTCTTTCATATTCATAACATGGCCTGCAAACTGGAAATCCACACTCCCCACAAGCAACAAATACCTCTCCATTTTCCTTAACTTCAATCTCATCTCTACAAATCTTGCATATCTTCTTCAACGAAACGACAAACTCTTTCGACGTTTCTGTTGGAGGTCGTTGCTATATATACACACACAAAATATATATATTCGTTAGCAAACAAAGCAAAAATTATATACACACAGTCTGTGTTTGACTGAACACAAAATTTAGTGTCATGTAAAATGAGACAAAGACAGAGAGACGTACGTCGTCTCCCGTATGAAAAACATGAAGTTCACTCCTAGAATGTGAACGAGCAAGAGCCATGGTGTTAGATGGATAATGGCAGTAAGGCAAAATGAGGTGTATTAATATTAAGAAGAGAATATGTAGTTTTATTTGGTGGGAGTTTGAGATTTTTCACCTAATTGATAGTTGAAATGTCATTGGTTTGATTAGAAGACACGTTACTTGGATAGGTAGGAACACATTGCTTCTTCCACAACCTATTTAATTCTCTTTTTTTTGTAAAAAAAAATAAAATCTTATATTGTTCTCTAATATTATTTTTTATAATAAGATGATATATATATATATTGTGTATGATCATTTATCATGTGTGATTAGGTAGTATATAGATAGCTTTGATACAAAGGTATCCAAACTCAGAAACTTATGGGTTGGCCAATGATAACTCATTATAAATTATTCATTCTAATTAAAAATTATATTCTTCTACCGTGAAAAGAAGTTTGTGAATCACATAATTAGACATACTTTACTATTATATATATTATTTTTATATGTACTTTTAAAATATTACGTATCTTATCACTAGTTAAGAATTTTTAATCCTATATATTGAGAAAGATACGCTTAGATTCATGTATTTTTGCTAACCAGATACTAACATAGGTAGAGAGGAGAGTCAGATGGAAAGGGGAAGCCAGCGAGATTTGTTATGTAAACCAGATACATTCAAATCACACTAGATACATGTATTTAGAACAAATTACACCTATTTTTGACCTCATGTATCTTGAAAAACATATACTCGAACATATCTAGAAGCACCAAAATGTGAAGATGGTTTTATTTTTCTCCAAATCTCACTTGTGGGATTAACGTCGAATACTGATCTTCTTTCCCTTTCTTCTATGTTTTTTTTTTCTTTTTCCACTTACATTATGAAGATTGAAGGGAGACTAATTACTACTCTGGAATTCCTAAGCCTACTTTAACATGATTATAAAAAGGCCCAAAAAAAACAGCATCTTTAGCCAAAGACTATATTTACATAATGTAACTGATGAGAATTCAAGCAATAAGAACTATTTTCCTTCCTGATACATACGACTATAACAGAACAATTCATGTTCAGACAAGCTACATTTTCAGTTGATGGAATTTGACACGACGAGGACGACCAATAGTTCCTCGTTTTCCATCCAAGATGACTCTGAAATGCCACAAAATCTAACATCAAAGGTTTGATATTTAATTATGATCTATGTCAAATGAGAGGACACGCCATGGCCCCTCGAGATATTGTCTATGAAAAGAATACCATGGTACTTTTAGCTCTTTCACGAGCCAACTCCGTTCTACTCAAGGATTTCATGTTCCAAGCGTCAATATATTACTACTCCATAGTCTACCGATGGTGTTTTGAACCTACAAAGGCTTATTCATCCAATTTAGAGCGCTTCAAAGGAGGTGAATCAGATGTGCTGGTTATATTTGTCTCGGGATCTCCAAGAACTTCTCTTTCCTGGTCTTTCTGTTTCTCGTGATCAACTTCTTTAGCAGTGTCAACCTGTGACAACTGTGCAAAGGCATCATCTGCTGTGGAAGATGATGAGCCTTTAGCCAAGTCTGCGCCAGGCATTGACTTGCACTGCTTCTCAAACATCATCTGGAGGTATCGCCCTTGTTCTTCTATACGAAGCTGCAGGTTTCTTTGAATCTGGAAATGTATATTGACAATATAAGTGCTGCAAGTTAGACTACCACGAGATAATCAAATAAGAGATTGGATGAGCTGGCTATTCGTTATATCAACAAGCATAAGAAAACTATTCTATTACCCATGATAGAGAAGATTTTTAGCGCCAAGACTGAACTATGATTAACTCGAAATTGACTCATCAAAAAGATTGACAAGGAAGAGAAAATTACAGAAATTGCTTACATTATAAATTAAACTGAAAATGTACAAAGAAAAATCTAGAGTGCACTTTTCATTTTCTTCAGAATTATCTAGTACGAATTGAAGACTCTAAAAGGCCATAACAGCAGCCAAAAGCTATCCTTAAGAAAAATAAAACATGACAAGCAGATATTCTCATATAACAGGCAGTTCTTTGTTGAACACGCAAGTAATGATCACCTGTCAAAGTGTGAGTATTTTTAGCTCAACAGAAAGAAGCCATACCTCAAGCTGTTCATGGAGACGCTTCTGAACTTCCATCTGCAATCGTAATGCCTCAGTGATCTCAATTCCCCTGTGTCAGCCCAACACACCAGATTTGAATGATACAAGTGTGTAAGTATACACGACAGTAAGATATAACAGGAAACTCAAAATTACATAAATAGAGCCCCTAAAGCTACCACCCAGTTACTGTATCGGAGCACCAGTAGTGACCTGTGTTAGATAATACATGCACATAATTCCCAATTAATGTAGAATTAGGAATTCCTCTCGTTAGATTATGTGCAAAAGAATTTTAAATCTTCATAGATTAGCTCAGTATTACCCTCCAGAAAAATTGTCGATTTTGGCTTTAACAGTCAATATTACTATTGTATTTCTGTCGTAATTATTTGAATATTTTCAAATGAAGAGTTTTCAGACTTGTAGAATTTTCAGTTTACTAATCTCTAAATTTAGCATTATAGATAGTGATTTTATTTAGTTTTTGAAACAGGCTTTAATTATAGTTAGTGATTAAGTCAAGTCCCTTTACTTAAAAAATTGATAACTTCATCTACAGAAGGTGAAACGAAAAAAAGACTAAATTGGGACTGAACATGTATTTGATATCAATAGGTTACCTGCAAAATCACATTCCTACATGAAAGCTAAACCAGAAAGTTTATTAAACAGAACCTAAGCATCATGTAATGCAAAACGAGAAGGGGACAGACCACATGCTATGGTTATGTAAATGCATTTCCAGGACACTGCTTTGTGGTATCAAATCACGAACAGGAAGGGCCTCATTGAGGACAAAGCAGGATTGGGGGGTGCGGGGTGGACAAACGTTCCACATTATTGTTCTAAATACTTCAGCAGAAACTGTTTCCAAAAATTTATGTTGTAATTGCAAATGATAAAGATAAAGCTGGTAATAGTCGGTTAATTCTCTTGTAAATTTGAGGACAAACAAGTAAATCAAGTATGTGCATGATAATTATGTGAGTGTTTTGTTGGCCCGGGAATTGTTTAATAACAAAGTACAATACCACAGGAAAAAGAAAAGGACAACTCCCATCCCTCTAAAAACATCAAAACCTACAATGCCTACACCCAAAATCTAACAGGTTAAGCCGCTCCCACAATCTAAAAACATTAATAAAGACAGGTCAAACACAGAAGAGAAAAGAAAATCTCCAAATCCTTATCTGAACCAATGCCCCAAACCACAAAACCAAAAATTGAAACTTCTATCACCAAAACTAGACCATATCCCAAGACCAAGAAACAGATATCTCCAAGACTCAAATTACATAACCAATAGCCAAATCCCAAGCCCAACAGAAAACAGAGATCACTTCATCAAAAAAAAAAAAAAGCGACATCACTAAAGCTGCCATGGATGCCAACCTCTGTTCTTCAGAGCTTGTGGATAACATATTCAAAGATGAATTTTGAGAAGGAAGAATCCAGTAGAGCCAGAAAAAAAAAAAGACATTGAAGAGGAGATTCTGGAATGGCGATGGACCAACCCCTGATTACTGGAAATTCAAGTTGGCCCTTGCACCAAATTTGATAATCTATTATTTTAGGTGAGGAAGAGAAAACTGGTAATTTTTCAATAGTAGCTAGAGGATAGAGAGGAAGTGCTGCCTGTGGAAGAAAATTTTATGCTGGAAAACAAAGAAGCAGTCAAGGTTCAGTGCCAAGGTGGCAAGGTCTTCCGTGAAGATAGAATTCTGGCGAGAGGAAAGAAGAAGTCACTCTTCCTATATACTGTGCCAACCAGAGATATTCTTTTGATCCATTTGGGGTGGGGTGGGGCGGGGCGGGGGTAGAGTCAGAGTAGAAGGTGAAACAGAGGAGAGAAGGGGAAGGCTTATGTTATAACCTACAAAAGATATATTGCAGAAGTTCTCTTATGCATAGAATAATATATTGACTTGTAATAATTATATAAATAGAAGTGCGGACATGGAACAGCAACTTACGTCTTTAAGTCCAGAGATGCCAAATCATCTAGTGAAGATTGTTTTTTCTCTGAAGACCCAGCTATGAGATAAAAGAAAAGAATGTCAGCAACCAAAATCATCAGAAGATAAGAATGGATGGAGAAATTAATTAGTCACAACCTGGAAACACAGGATATTTAGCAATCAATATTTTATGCTGATTAACCATTTAGTTGAAGAGTATCTGATTTAGGTCAGAGAAAGACAGACTCGAATTTTTTTTACAAGACAATATGAAGTTCATAATACTCTTCTATCCAATAATATTTGTCACTATTTCCTGTCAGGGATGTTCAACATACTGATGCCCTTCCAGATAAGATTTTCTCATCCCCAAATTAGCCTTAGACAAAACATGTACAGATTTTCAATTGAAGTGGGTATAACTGAGGGGGGAGGGGCCTTGGGAACTATTTTAGTTCTTACACTGAGTGAAAAAGCAAGAGATGCAGGAAAAGAAGAGATGGAGGAGCAGTCTCTGGTAGGAGAAATTATTTTGAAATAGAAATGTAAGAACCTAACATAGATGTATCTGGAATTTAAATTTTCAGTGTAATGCTTCTTTTACTAATGACATTGATGTAATGTTGGAGTTTTTGGAATTACTGCAGTTTTAAGAGATTCACACCCAGCAAACTGTCTTTTACTAGTGCAGTACCATCTTGGGTTCATATTAATAAAATTATGCCTTATCGAAGAAAAATAGGAGTTAAGAAGAAAATACTGCATGCAGTGTAAGATAATAAAACACATTCAGCTAAGAAGGGAGAGGGAGGGAGAGGGAGAGAGAGAGACGGGAGGTTTAAATAAGAGAAACATACAAAAGAAGTACCTTAAGGTAGTGAGCTAGGCTATGAGAAGTGATGATACAAAACAAAGTACAAGATGTTGGAAATTGTGTACAAAGTTTACAGTTTCCTTAAGTAGTCCCAAACTTTTTAAGTTTCCTATGCAATAACTTCCGCACAGTATTATCTCATTCATTTATGTCCCTAACATGGAAAAAAACTATGTAGCTCGGACTCTTCAAAAAAATCTATGAGCGCGTGTCAGATTCTCCAAAAGTAGTGTATTTTTGGAGAATCTGACATGGGTGCGGCATCGAAAGTGAAGAGTTTGCTCAACTTAGGAAAAAAATACCATATCACGTGAAGTTTTCAAACAGAGCACAAGTTCATGTTCCTGAGACAGACAGTACCAACTAAAGATCTGATCCGAGACTCATTGCTTCAAAACCTAGTTGATAACTCACAGGTCCATATCTTTCAGATCCAACATATATTCTTTTCTTGGGCATTAGAGAAAGCTCATCTATTATGCAGTAAAAAGCTACCATATGAATAGCTGTCGAAGAATAATTTCATCATCTGCTACCATGCATATAAGGATTGAGGAATCCACATGAGATCAAATACAAAAACAATAAGTTGACATGTGAATAAATAATTAAAACATGCAAACACACATACATGCGCACGCACTCGGTTTCCAAGAAGAACCTTTCAGATCTCAAGTACTTAACAAAAATTAGACATCTACTGTCTCAAAAGAATTTCACAGCTTTACAACAATCAAAGTTAATTCAAGAATAAGAACAAAACACTTCTTTAAAATTGCTTGAGAAAAGAGAAAAAAAACAAAATGAATGAAAAGATAGACACGTAAACAAACACAAAAGAGTGAGAAACTACATACCTTCTGATGCTTCTGGTTTATATCTAGCTGTTCGATATTTCTGCATTTCAGAAAAATGGTTCAAAACCATCAACAAAGAAATACAACAGGTCCATCTCTAAAAAGAATCAAATTGAGGACATGAGATAGCACAAACCTGCAAATGGCTTTTAACATGATAGATGGTCAAACTCTCAACTTTCATCATTTTTAGCACCCCTTTGGGAGTAGCTCCTGCAGCTCATGTAAAATCACTGAGTCAGACAACAGTCTAATACTAAAACTCGGTTTATGATGCACAACTAGGAGAGCTTTATAAGAACTGATGCACAGTAAGGAGAGTAATCACTTTCACTTCCACCAAGCTTGTTGACTGCTTCAACAAAGGCTTCATGAAGTTCTGGAGTCCAACGCATGCGCTGCTTTGTTGCAGCACTACTTGCAGGGGATGATACAGGAGCAATAGCTGAAGTTTCTACAGGCACAGGTGGGATTTGCTGTGATGCTTGGACTTGCTGCATTGGGAAATTCAAAGGTTGTTTTTCCTCCTGAAATTGCATCTTTGAACACACGACAAGATAAGAATGGGTCTCCTTTTGTTATTTTAACACTAATAAGATCGCATAAGAAGTAAATGAATGAGGATTAGAAATTCAGCAGTCAGTGCAGAATAAACTGACCTTCAGCTCCGAGTCGCCAATACTTGTATCAGCAATAATATCGTTCCAATCAGAAGGTAGAGCATCTTCATCATTGAGTACAAGGTCGGCCCACTCCTGCCAATCGCTTTGCTTATTGCTAGAAGCTACCTGACTATTCTGGACAGGGTTATCCATCGAATAATCAAGGAAATTAGGCAGTGGATCTATACACCAGGGTTCATGGTTTTCATTCAAATATTGGCTTGATGCTGTGGACTGAAGAACTCCCGAATGAGGTAATTGGATCGATGTCTCACTATATGTTGACTGGGAAATGAAAGGTGCAGTTCCTGAATGCTTTTCCTGGGGTGAAACAGATGAGAACTGAAGATCGGCGGAAAATCCTGATGATGATGAGAACATAAGACCAACAGCCCCACTGTTGGAAGGCAAAGAAGAGACAACAGTTCCAGGATGTTGCTTGAGCTCCTTTCCCATCGAAGCCTGCTGCAAGTCAGGAAACTTAGGGTACTTTTCTCCAAGGGCTGTTGGAAATATAGACAGGGAAGAAGAAAGTGCCCCTGATGCACCACAATTACTGAGTTGACTTGCAACCACACTTTGAACAGACACAGCAGGACGTGCTTCCATTTGAACTTTGTGGATGAGTACAATACACTACTATATTCTCCTCAATTAGTATCTTCTAATTTCTTAGTAACCAGTGTCCAAGATTGATTCCTGCATCATCAGCATGACATCAAAATCAAAACACCAAGAACCTCAAAGATAAAACATACCAGTAACATACCTTGCATTTAGGATTATTAAACACACATGGTACTCATGACTGGACACAATTCCAAGGAAAAATATCAAAGAAAAAATAACCATTTTAAAAATTAAGTGCTTAGCAACATGGATTATTATGAACAGAAACAACAAGCGCCCTACAACTAAAAAGGAGTATACGAGATATTTCTTGCCTTGTTATAGGAAAATTTAGATGGTTAAGCATAGTTCTGTCTATGTTGAAATTCCGCAAACACAGAAACTGCATGATGGATACATGCAAAACCCCACAAATGAAAGTTATATGTCATTGTGACAGCTAAATTACAACCAAGCAATGAAATCAAGCATGACTTGCCAGTAAGATGATGCAAGACCCCGGCACTGCCAAGTAGAACATATTGTACAACTGGAATCTTTTTTTGTAACCAGAGTAATTATATGTAAATTATCACTAATATTGCAACTTTGCCAACCAAAGATACACATCATATTCACAATTTTAAGTTGAAGAAATGTTGAATAAAATAAAAATGAATCGCATCATTGTAGTACACATGGAAATACTATGCATTTTTCAGATACATCCACATTAGAATTCCCCACAGAATTAGCCATTTATGTGCATGTCAGGGTGGCTGCATACATCACATCCCCTTGTGGTGCGGCTCTTTCCAAGACCCCACAAGAATGGGGATGATTCATGCACCAAGCTTCCATTTTTTTAGCTTTTTCTAGAAATCGCAACAGAATTATTTCTTTGAGAAGTCAAACCAGAAGATTTATGATTTCTTGAGTCAGGTTCACATCCTAGTGAAGGCAAAAACACTAGGTGATTTCTTTCTAAGTACCTGGTACCTGTGTCTGTCGAGGTAGCAGGTGACCCATTGAATTAGTGGAGGGGCAAGCAAGTTGTCTAGACACCAAGGCTATATGAAAAAACAAGAAAGATTAATGATTTCTTCTGTGAATACAGAAGGAAAGGTATTAGGTTGACATCAGGGCTTACATTGTCTTGCATGAACAGCAAGGATTCAACCATACAAGAGCAAAGTTATTAGAATGGAGATTACATGCAAAAACGGAGCAATTTTTGCACAAAGATTGAGCATAGCTTGTGTTAGCCAAAAAAAGTTTGAATAACATCTTTGGTAATGACAAAAGAGAATAGGACTTGAATGACACTACCAAGCTAATGTAGCTCTGAGATGGATAGGCTAAAAGTTGAGTAATACTATCGAACCGGGATAAGAGATCAATAAATTTCAGAATGCAAGAAGAACCCACCTGCTGTTGAACCATGTTTATACAAGGCTAACCTCCTGTATTCATCTTTTCCTTTTGATCGGAATAGAATTGATCATGTCAAGTTAATTTAGCACTGACATCAGCTATTGCCTAAAGCTTCCGCTTTTATCTCAGTACCCCAACCAGATTAACTGAATCTAAAGTTGCAAGAAGTCCACACACAGAGTCAATGTTGAAATTTTCAATCTCAACCAACTTAATCTAAATAAAACCAGGCAAAAGTAATCAATTAACTATGTCTCAAGCCCAAATTAATCTGAATGGGCTCTCTGATTCTCTAATATTCATTTTGCTCGTCTCGAACTTATCTCAACCTAACATTGGTGAATAATTTGTCTTTTTAAGACAAATTAGGGGTTCTCTAAATTCTAGAAGTAGAGGATCTCGACAATCTCACACTTAGTCCTAATCAATAACTAGATTAGCAATGCTCCGAGCAAACTCCTACCCTTGGGCAAGTTTTATATCAACTAAGGATTCATTTGGTAATGCAGGTATCAGTTACTCCATCTTTTACCCAACATAAGATAATTCAACAATTCCCTCATAACTTATAAACACACTACTCATTCAGGTTTTAAATTGCAAACCGAACATCTTATTAATATACATGAATAGCTTACTTCCTAACCAGCTACCAAAAGTTGTAAAACTTAATCAAAATTAACACATAAATAAGTTACCTCATTACTAGCTCTACCAAAGGAACCCCTAAGTTGATACCAAGTAGTTGGTATGCCTATAAGAAATCTTTGCTTTTTGTCTGTTTACCCTTGTCTAAAACTCCAAGAACAGGTTTAATAAGAGAAAGTATAGGTCTTCTAAGATAACTTACCCCACTCCACCCCACCTCATCCCACACAAGAGATATCCCATTAGAGCTACAATCAAACTCAGCAAAAAGAAAAAGATAAACATTAAAAATCACTTCTTCTGGCAAGAGATTATCCATTCCATCCAAAAACATCAAAATTATTGAAAGAAACGAAAAGGGTATACGAAACTTTTACCTAAAAACAAACCCAGATAAGAAAAAGTTTGAGTAGAGAATCAAAACAGCTCCATTAAAACCCGAAAAAACAGGCCAATCATAGAGCACATAAACTTCAATATATAAAATCACCTGTATGCACAAACAGCTAAATCGTTTTTGCCGATTTCGGGAGATTTCATTTCATCGCCGGCGAAATCGAAAGAATTTGAACGGTGAACGTTGATTTTTTTTGGTTGGCTGAGAATTTTGTATTCAAGTAGTACAGTGCCTACTTGCAGAGATGGAGGTTGACTACACGCGCTTTGTGCTTATGGAGAGCGCGTGCGGAGATATGAAGGAATATGAGGAGAAGTTGGTGACTACCATGTGGTGGGTCCCAATTGACCAAAAAAGCAATATTATTGGTTTTGTGAGGTGAGTATCTCGTGCGCTGCACGTGTGATTTTAAAAAAATATTTTTTTTTTAATTTTGGATTTTAATAATTTAATTTTTTATGATTATTTTGTGGGGAAATGATTTTAATATTCTAAGTGAAAAGGGAAAAAAAGTTAATAATTGTGAGTTGAAAACTTGATTTCATTAGTGTGGTTTCAGTGGATTAAAGGCCAAATTGGGAGGTCCTTTTTCTGGGATAAATTATGTAAAGTAATCATTTAGCCAGAAAAATTATACAACAAGGTAAATATATAATAATAATAGTATAATATGTATTTATGATAAATACATAATTGTCAAAAAAAAAATATTCCACATTAATATGACAATTGTGTTTTATCATATATCAAATGTATTTGTACTCCATATCAACTATGTTTTTGTATCATGTATCAATTGTATACATATTTTCTATCAGTTGTATTACGTCATTGTATTTGTTGACACAAATTGTGTTTGTTAATGTAATTATATTTGATATATGATACAATTTAATTATATTTGTATCTAATTAAGCTCAAAATATAATCATTTTTCCAACTCGGTCAAAATTAACCATTTATTAAAAATTGATCCAACTCAATCAAAACTAAAGTCCGGAGCCTAAAGGGTATAAAATATTAACAAAAATTCCAAAACGATATATACAATTTTATATTAACCAAAACGGCAAAATCACTGGAACAAGAACGATTTACTCCATCGGGAAAAACAAAATCGCTGCTACAAATTGAAATCGCTGCATAGGCAGCGATTTTCTATAAAAAAAAATAAACAAAATTGAAAATCACTGCCTAGGTAGCGATTTGAATTTTTTTAAAAAAAAATTACATTTTTGCGCAGCGATTTTACTTTTTCCAGTAGAGTAAAACGCTGTTGTTCCAACGATTTTGCCGTTTTGATTAATACAAAATTTTATATACCATTTTAAACATTATATTAATATTTTATACCTTTAAGCTCCGGACTCATCAAAATTAACCATTTGGTATTCTTTATTGCAAATAAAGTGGACACAAGTCCTTTAATGTGAATTAAGTTTTTTCTTCTTCAATCATTCATTATTCACTCTAATGCACAATTGTTTGAAGCCTTGAATTTTTCCACTTCCATATAACGGTTGCTCATATTCTTCCATTGATAAAGTTTGGCTCTTTTTTCTTTTTTTTTTATGGGTCCTAGATTTTCAAATTAGTCTTCAAATAGTTTTCATTTTGTTTGTTGTATTTTTCTTCTTCGTTGCTTCTTTTTTTAGTTTTCAAATTTGACGTACCATAAATAAAAATAAATTTAATACAAAAAAAAATATTGAGAGAATTTTAGATTTAGAAATTTTTAACTATCTTTCAATTTCTATACGATTTTATATTTAAAAGACTCGAGAACACCTCTAATGTAGATATGGGATGTATCTATCTAATATCTGATACAATGATTGTGATACATACTTCACATATATAATACATATTTCATGAAGTTGTTTACATGTATTTAATTTGATATCATATATAATAAGCGTGCAACATGTACGTGTTATAGTTTAGATGAATCAGATACAATGTCAACTTTGTATATGTATACTAATTTCTATTTATTATATAAGTCTAATTCAGATAGACTTTTTTTATTGATAAGTAAACATACAATAACTTGCAAATGCATTATATTAGTTCTAAATACATGGTAAAAATATAATTCATGTACATTTTTATAAAATATAGTTCCGATATAGTAATAAAAAAAATTATGATCATATACACTACTAAAAAAAACTTATCTTTCAATAAAAAAAGTTATAACTCAAAAGATGGGGATTTACTTGAAAATGATAAGTTGTTAGTTTCGTAATTTACTCCTAAAGTAGCATTTTAAGTACACATAATTATGTGTATATTACTTGGAATGTATACATAATACATGTATTTGGATGTGTCAAATACAGCAAACTATATATGCTAAAAACTATAATTTAAAAAAAAAAAAAAAAGGACACACAAAAAATTTTAAACTAGTAAAATTTGTATTGTAAACTGAATATTTGAATTCACAAGTGTGGTCTTTCAATGAATTTAAAGGCCCAACTGGGAGGCCCTTCCTTTTCTTTTACTTGGGCCTCATTTATTTACATTAGGATTAGAGAATGTTTATATCAAATAATTATAAGAATGTAATATGTTTAAATTTATAGTTTTTTAGTTCATTAAATCACGTAATAATAAAAATTACATTGATTTAATATACACACCCATTGCGCATAAGTTTTTTCGGTTATTCGATCTTACTTATATTGGTTATTGGTCGTTTTTTGCTTATTAATTGTTTTGCCTGTCAATCAAGATGGGTTGATGTCCATTTGAATTGAGGTTTTTAGTTGTATATATACTTTTTTTAAAAAAGTTAATATTCATAAATAACGGTTCGAGTCAGATCATATATGAACGGATTGAATAATAAACGGGTTGACAAAAAAATCCTTAATTCAAATAATTTCTTACAATTACAACTTATCTTAAGAAACAAATTTAAAGTACATATCTATAAAGTAATTTCTACAAGTTCTTCAATTCCTTTATAATTGTCTTCAGCTTTTGAAAGTGAAATTAGATACAAAGTTAAGATTAGAAAGATTAACAATAAACACAAATTAAATAAAAAATACTCTTTTTTCACAAAAATTCTTTTTTGACACACTGCACATATAAAATTCTGAAATTTGTTTTAAAAAAATACAAGAACTTACAGAGATTGTCATTAATGGTCGAATCATGGATGAAGAAGATAATGAAATGATCCACTGAGGTCGGATCATTTCATAATAAATAAATGTGTTTAGTATAAAAGCCCTTCAACTTTGAATAATGTATTGCACAAGTATAAATTTTAACATGTATAAACTTGAATAAGTAAGTACATGTGTCCTACTTAGCATCATATATGGTGTCTTACGTGTATTATGTTACGTAGGACGTGAGTGTTTACTTGTTCAACTTTATATATATTAAGTATCTACTTGCGTGTGATGTTCTACATTAATTATACAATGTCGGACGTGCATGTCTACTTGTTCAACTTAATTTATATATATTTAAGTGTTTATTTCATGCGTGCAAGCAAAGTTTACGAATATGGATATCAATTGAGATCAAATCAAATGATATGTTTATGTATTATGTCTTTTAAGCTCAAAGAAAACGTTACTTATATTGTTGGTTTGAGAGTAGTGGTGAACTAAATTCAATAGGTTAGGCAACTAAACCTACTAGTAAGCTTGTAGCTTGGCTCACTTAATTGAGAATAAATTATCTTGTAATTAATTATCTCAAGTTTCGCTATCTTCCAATTGTTACTTTTCTCTCAATGTAGGATAAAAATACAATAGTACAATTCTCAAATAATTAATTTCAAAAACCTTGTCTTGTAATTTCATTCCAATCAAATATGAAATATACTTATTTTAAAATTAATCTCAAAATCAATTATATCCTATCCTTCTCATTAATCGAGTACAACACTCAATGAATAAATAATTTAACTTGTCCATTAACTCTTGGAAGAATATTTAAGGCTCTTTTTACCTTCTTTTTTTTTAAAGCTACTCATAGGGTCAGGTTAACTAACAAAAGGCTACAATTGCGTTTATTATCTTTTGATGATTACTAGGACTTGTTTGAATGATGTTTAAATATAATATTTATTTTAGATATTAATTATATTTTATTTTATTATATGTAAATTCATTGTATCTCAATTACATACTGATTTTATCCTCCTACCTTCTCTCATATAAAAAAAAAGGCATTATACATAAATTTAACTATTAATTTAGTGTCAGTTGACAACTATGACCCTTAACTTTAGATATGTACAAGAAGACACTTAAACTTGTACAAAATTAAACAATTGACACATTCTTCTTACATGGAACCTTTTATGGAAAATTTGTGTTCTACGTGTATCATGTCATGTGTGTCTATTTGTTCGATTTTATATAAGTTTAAGTGTCTACATGTGTACGTCCAAAGTTAAGGATCATAATTGTTAATTGACGCCAAGTTAAGAGTCATATTTATGTATTATGCCCAAAAAAATAAACTCCATATTGTTTAAAAAAATATTTTTCTTTATACCGAATACCCCTTATCTGGGTTGAAAAGCCATGCGGACTTCTCACGAGTTTTCTTGTCAGGTATAATGGGTTGAATTGAATATGGGTCAGATCAATTATTAGAGTAGTTTATTCATATAGATTTGGGCAATTCTCTTTGATCTTATAAATTAGTTTTTCGAATTGAATTAGATCTACTTGTCATATCACATCATGGTATCAGAGTCGGGTTATAAACAGGTAGTTTGCTTATATAAACTATGTTTCATCATTAGCTAACTTTTAGAATTGAGTTACAATCCACCCAAATTGATTCAATCTTCAAATTTTTTTATGCCTTTGGAACAAAAATATGAAAACTAATACTTCCTCTATCACAATTTTACGTAGTATAGTTAGAATTTCGAGAGTCAGACAGTTTAAGTTTAAGTTTGAATGTAAATTTTATGCATTTTGATCAATCATGTTACCTGTTTCGACTTGTTTTGATGCAATAATTTTGTTTTACTGAAAAATGTATTTGATTTTTGTCACTTCAGGTGATAGTGCAGGAGCCAATAACATGATGATGCGAGAAAGTGTAGATGAATATAAACTCAGAGATAGTATAAACCTTGTTGGAAATGGTGTTAGTTCATCCTTATTTTGGGAGCAACGAGCCAGATCCAATTTGGGCCTATTGTTGCCCGGAAAATCCTGAAACTGATGTGTAGACATTGAAATTTTGTAGGACTCTACAAGATGCGTTCAATTCGAGTTGGACTCTACAAATTGTGTTCAACTCAGATAAGAATTCTTGAAGGCTACTAACCCTAAATCCTAGTTTATGCCTATATAAAGGGTACTAAATTTCCTTAAAAGGCATCTCGAAATATCCACAAAGAGATCAAGATCTCGAATACTCCACAAATTGATAGATTATTCATATAGAGAGGTCAAATCTAAATCATCTCAGTTCGAGAAATACGCCACTAACGACCCTCGAATCATGGATAAATCATCTTAGAGAGTAGAATCAAGGGAGGAATCGATTTGTACTCATAATCTTGATGAATAAAATCATGTTTCTTCATATTTTATTTGTATGGTTTGTTTATTTTCCATATGTTTAAAATTTTATTGTCTACATGATGATCCGCGATTTAATCCAGCAGTACATCCAAGTTTACTATCGAAGCTTGTTTGCTCGAAGATTTTGATATGTACTGGAGGAAAAAGACAGAGGTTGGACATACTATGAAGCCTTGAAGAAATGTGGATGGAAGTTGAAATTAAGGAAACAGAAGGGGAAGAACATGTTTTTCATTTGGTTAAGCCAACTTCTGAGAAAGCTAAGGCATTGATGAAATGGTTGTCTGATTTCTTTCAATAAATCAAGTCGAATTTGACGAGAGTTAGTTGCTTGGATGGTAAGCGAGTTAGATTGTGAGTTCAAAAGTTTAAGACCAAAACTACTAATTTGTAGTAATATAAATTAAGGTAGAATTAATTAATAATTATAACTCCCAACATATATTTGATATGTTCCAAAAAGAGAAATCCTAAAATGAGCACCACAAATATACTAAACCTAGAGCATATAGTAAATAATTAAATTGCCTAAATGTATATATAAATTGACTTAATAGATGAATTGTCACATCAAACAGCAACTATTAACTCCTTGACTCTTTACTGTCTCTACTTTCCCTTTCTCAGAATCAAGTTGCACTTTTGTCCTTTGAGTTGTAGCATTGATACACCCTGCAGCATGCTCTAATTTCCTGTCCTTGTCGTTGTGATTATCATGTCCGTGAACGTGATTGTGGTTGTGGTTATGATCATGTCCGTGGACGTGGTTATGGTTGTGTTTGTGGTAATGGTCGTGGTCGTGGTCGTGGTCGTCAGACTTTTCACTTTTTGACTTTTTTGATTGTGAAGGTTTATCACCGTAATGCAAAAATCTACCATCTCTTCCACCGTAATAACCTGTCTGATTATCTTCCATTTGTCCAACAAAACTAGAAAGCAACATGTTATTTGGTACTCCAAATTTATTATTACCAATGCTATAATCAATTGGCCTTGAAGGTAAAAACAAGTTAGTTGAACACTGTCCAAATTGCAAATGACATAACTCTGCTTTATTCCTTGCTTTTTTTAGTATTTTCAAGAATTTATCTGGATACACACTTCCCGATAACTCCATTGTCCCATCTGTGTTCATTCTAAAATTTGTCACTGTTCAGAGAATAATCTCAATTTAGACGAATTTAACTTATATATATCGATGATTAAAAAGATACTTAAAAAGTATTGAGGAAATACCGTCTACGTTTTTCAACACCTTGGCAATAGTCCTTTGCCATCTATCAGCGTTAATATTAATCCTCAGAATACATGTCTGCGTAAAAGATAGAATCAAATCAATCATATGTGAATTTCATATAATACGATATTTATGAGAAAATTAAGGTACAAAGTTTACCATGAATGAAGGGTACTCTTCCATATTCAATTGTTGAATTAGCTGCGAAGTTTGAAGTATGTTTTTCAATCTTCATTCGATAAAACAGTACAATACAATACAGTATGGTATAAATTATAGATAGCAAACATTCAAAAAAAATGAAATCGAAAAGGTAAATTTTTCAATTTTGTAGAAATAAAATTTTAGTATTTAAATAAAGTTACATAAGAAGCTACCTATAATAACTACTATTCCTTCATTTTAAAATAAGTGATTGTATTTAAGTTACCGTACACCCCTCAAAGAAACGATTCATTCCTACAAAGTAATATAAGTTTTTAAGAGATATGCCCAAGCTAAAAACACCATAATATTTTATTGAATATCATCAAACAAAGAATTTATCAATTAGAAACAATAACAATAAAGAATAACATAGATCGACGAAAATAGCATATTTTTGCACTATAATATATAGAACAATAATAACATACTCAATGAAGTCTCATAGGAGATTTGAAAAACAATAAAATATACGTAGATCATATATTTTTATCTTTGCGATAGATAATCTGCTTATAGTAGACCCTTAACTCAGAAGAAATATTTTTGTAGATCACTAACCTGTAGAAATGTAAAGATGTAAGCAAATTAACATTAACTGAAACGAGATCATAGATTTAGAGAATCATTACCTTCTAACTGAGATTAATTATTTTGTTTGAGCAAAGTATTATAAGAGCATAATAAGGTGGCTCTAATTAATAGAAGATCTTAATTATATTATTTTTGTCTACTAAGTAATGTTTTCCATATATTGTTGGCTTTAGAATAAGAAAAAATATATATTTGTTTCCTTTTTGTTCCTCTTCCATATCTTTGGCTCGATTTTCATGGTAATTATATTATAGGTAAATCTTTATACTTAACATTACCATATGATTGAGATGGTAACGAAAATATTATAAAAGGTTAAGTTATACTAATAATATAAAGAATATTATTTTGTTTTGTTTGGTTGGAAAAAGTATATCATTATAGTCAGAAGACGAAGTTAGGATTTCAATTTTATGATGTCTGACATTTGTAAGTAATGACAATCGAGCTCTAAATTTAATTTGTATACATATATACATATTATTTGAGCAAAATCTATTAAACTCGATCGAACCCGCAGATAGGTAGAATAATTTCAAAATCGACAATTTCTACTTGTAGAAAATGAAAAGAATTAACCTAATTGTAGATTGAACTAGTTATAGGGCAATAAAACAGGAAAATATGTGTTCCTTTTCTGCCCTATATCACCTAATATCTTTTTATTTATAGATCTTGCTTGTTCTTTTACTAATCTCTCATGAAAAATTATATAACAAATATTATAACATAAATAACGGATTATATAATAAATGTTTCTTGAATAAAAGAGTGGATATGAGAACCACCATAGACTAAATAGATACCTAACAATTTTGAAATTTTATTAGTGGTGTCGAGGGAAAGAAGGATGTTGTTTGATTGGAAATAAGTTGTGTTAGAGATATTATTAATGATATTTTACATTTTAATAATAGAAATTTAAATATTAATTAGTAGGCTTAAAGTGGAGAAAGTGATGGCATAATCTTTTGTAACTCCTCTAACCATAATTGTTATCTTCTACGAATCGTCTCAAAACGTATTTACTGGATGTTGGACGCTTGATGGAAACAAGTCAAGAGATATATTATCGCATCAATATAGATTATAATTTATACCACAGCAAAATTAAATCTCCTCGTAGAAAATGAAATTTTGACATTTTAACTCGATAATTTATTATAATTGTGATACATATAACAATAATTGTTCTTAAATTGTTATCCCATTTTCTATATGAAATGAAAATAACATAACAATATCAAAATAAACTATTTCGATTCTATTCCAATTACTATAAAAATAAATTTATCCTAAATTTAATTTCAAAATTAATTATCCGTTACCATATTAGCAAAAGTGCGAGAGCATTATTGATGCATCACAAGTGCCGTGGGTAGATTTTTCTCTGTTTTTTCTTCTTTTTTTTTCCCAAAATAGCAGCTTCATGTGACACGTACACTACTTTTTCACTTTAATCATTCAGTATCCATTATAATCATAGATTATTTGAGTGACTCATTTTTTGCCATATCATTATTTACTGGAATAGTTCTAATTTATTTATTCTTTCCCCCAATAGCTTTTATAAAATCAATTTAATTAGTTGCATCAATATCAACATAGCATAGAATTAAAATTATTCAAACATTTAAGAGTAACATATCAAACTTATCTCATTTTCTGAAGTTACTGGTACCCAAAATCAATCTTAAGGGTGTTCAACTGTTTATTATTCCATCAATAATCCCATTAATTGTAGCCTTGAAAAGAAGTTATACTAGATAGACTTGAGTGCTATCCATACACCTGTTATTTTCTTTTGCTTAAGTTCATCAAACCAAAACATTATAATATACTATGCTAAAAATGGAGATATTGTACTCATTAGTATTATCAAATTTTTGACAGAATTTTCTTTGATTGAAGTTCATCCACTTACATATACTTAATAACCTGGGAATGTGAATAATTCAGAAAAATATGGTAAAACTATATTGTAATGGAAACATGACCAAATTCTCTACTCAACTTGCTAATTGTTGTACTGATGAACTCCTGAGAAATGAAAATTTACCGAGGAGCTAAAGGTGAACGATGTTCCTGGGAGCATCCATCATCGAAATTCTGAGAGTAACTGTAAGCATCATAGCTAAATCGAACAGAACTTCTGTGCCACGAAAGAAGTTGCCTCCACTGTGACTTTAACCTCCAATATAACTTCCTAGCAATGTGAAGTCCTTTGAAACAATTCACAGGTGTTCTTCTTTCAAGACTAACATCAGAGCTGCTGTGTGCAACTCTACGTCCGTGCCACTTCAACATCTGGATCATCTTTGAACTTCTCATCATCAAGATTTTTGACCTACACCCTACCCTGCTTACCAAACATAACAAAGTACTTAGATATCTGTTGGTTTTAGGGGACTTCGAAAAATTACAAGTTTAATGGAATGTGTAAAGAGGAATATAAAATGTATGTGCTTTTCAAGTGTATATATTCCATCTGTAGGCATCAGCTTCGTTTATATTGGATGTCCTTTTCATATATGCAGTGAGTGGAGGTGGTTCTCTCTCATACCAAACGCGACAGCTGTGTGTTGTTTCTTGTAGGGCCTGACCGTCCAAACTTCAAAGAGAACAAAAAGCTCTTCCTATTGATGTAGTTAAGGCACTAATTAAGGATTAGACAGAATCTTACCAACACAATCCCATTTTCTTTATCTAAAATCATTATGACAGGAGCTTGTTATGATGTCAAAGGAAGGCTCCCTTCAGCTCCTATGCAAAAAAGATAAAAAAAGTTCTCTCCGCCAACTCTTTCACTATAGATCGTTGGATTGGAAGGACTAATATTTAAACAAGTAAGAGAAAAAAAAGGATCAAAAGGGGATACGTGTGTCATAGAATGCCTCAGCATCTCTCTTTGTTATCCACTTATATCGCTATTTTAGCTTTCCTTTATTGCTTTATTGACCTTTTTCTTATTCTTTTCTTTGTTCTTTAACTGGAATAAGATAAAGATATAATATATTAGAAAAAGTGAGACCTATGAATGAAGAAGAGAGCCAACTTGAACCTTTTACTTTCTAATATAATAAAGATGATCCTACTTCAAGGAGTCAACAGTCAACATGAAGTGAGTGGTCACCCTATTGGACAAGGGACGGTTTTCTCTTGTCGCTTTTGCATTCCATCTTAAGCAAGCACAGCAAGAAACAATAGAATTACTTTCTAGTTAAGTTTTATCATGACTAAGGTCTACATGCCATCCAAGTTCTTTCACAGCTCTGATCACCGCCTTACCAATAGTTGAAACTCTATGGCGAGAATGTTTTGGCTATTTTCCAAACAATGCAAAAAAACTTATAGTCACAATAAATACATTTAAGAAAGCAAGGCTTACCAGTTATGCCTTCAAGAAAAATATTGTCAAGTTCAACTAGATTCTACATCAGAACCACCAACATGACAAACATGAAGGCACCAAATTCTCTCAGCAACATCACCTGCAAGTGTTGAACATAAATCAGGCTCTGGGAGTACGTAGTATACTCCAAACAGAAGAGATGTTCAGGCTAACATGAATAACCTAATGAGAAGACAAATAGCAGAAACAACCAAATTTCATTACATGGTCTCTGAAAACCCATATATCCATAGAGAAATTATAGTGCCCGGAAAGGTATCATCGAGTAGTCCACCAGAAAGATTCTTTCACTTAGTGACCTCATATTAAATGATGTCACAGACAAATAAGCCTTAATATAGAGCTGCTGATAGGTCCAGCTTTTAATCAGTATTTGATAAGGGTATTAATTTTATCCTAATGGCAGAAAACAACTGAGATTTCTCAGACCTAGAAGGTAAGTTATGTTACCTACATCTAGGTGTAACTGAAACAGGAAAGGTTATTTATGCCTGAAGACTTTTATCTACTTAAGTAAACTACAACAACAAAAAATTGATTTCCAATCCTTCCAGAGTTCGTTTCAGAAATAATAGAAATTGTTCCCTCAGGTCTACTAATAAAATTTGAACTTAGTAAAAATTCCTGGCTTCATGGAAGACATTAACTAAATGCTATGCAGAAAGGCCTTCGAGAAGTAGATAAAATAGTCTGTGAAACATTTCAGTTCATAGTTTTCAAGGATATGGTCATAGTCAATCAATGTATACATAACATTAGTACAGAATGAGAGAGAGAAATCATAGCAAACCCACAGTCACTATACTTCCTCCTTTCCTTAGTACTACTATCGGATCTGCATAAAAGAAAAGAGGCAAGGTAGAATAATCAGCAGAATAAAGCTCTTCGCCAAGATAAGAAGCTGAAGTATAAGAAATTCAATATTGGAAAGGCTGATCATTATAACCAACAGAAGCATGTGACATGAAAGTGTACCTAGTAAATGAAAAGTCTCCTGTAACTTGACTGTCAAGCTCTGTCAGATATTTTCTGAACAAATTTGACCTACATTAATTAAACCAGCTATTCATTGATAAACTCCAAAAAATATAAAGTCAGTAAGCTGACTGGTGTAAAAGGATTGATCACTTCTCTGTGAGAAATCTCAACAGACAACAGGATATGAATCTCATACCAGGAAGGAATTGCAAATGCTGCTAGGACTGGAGATAGTTCCCACAAGAGATATAGCCGATTGTGTAAGAAAACTTCAAGGTACTCAATAATTCCTTTTTCCTATTACAACAAAAAGAGAAAAAAAAAGGAATATAAACCATCCACAAGGAGAACAAAAATATAAGAATGTTCATAACGTGGAAATTGACAATGAATGCAAACTGGACGAAATGCTTACTTTCCTTAGAGTTTAACACAAGAGTGAAATTTAGATATGGTGCATGTTAGAGCAACAAGTTGAACATCTTGAGGTGAATGCTCACATACTGGCCTGGTTTTGGAATTTTGCAGATGCTACTTGTACAGGTTATAGTATCCGCAGGATATATATAAGAAAACTTAAAATATAAAGGATATAAAAACTTTGCTGAAAAAGTGACTTAAAGAGGTACAATGTTCATCTATCAGGTAATGTGTCACTTGAAGACGAGCACGACAAACAAGTAAACCTCAACTTGGTGTGTACACAATGATTGTTCAAGTATAGTTGGATACATCATAGATTTGCTTTTTTGCACAGTATAAATTAGACTTTACAATTTCATTCTCAAATGAATTTTATGTCTTCTAAATTAACACAATCATGTCCGTACGATACACTTTGTTTTCCTGCCATAGTTATTTATGTACACTAAGAAGTAACAAGAAAACAGTTCAGGTTATAGACAATGTAAATAAAGGACATGGCACAGTTTTCATACTTACCAAGGACATGGCCTAGATAGGAGGGTGAAGAGGACACGGATTGGGTAGAAGGTTAGTAGGTCACAGTGTGTTGCCTTGCTATCCGTTCATATTAGAGTCGTAGCATTGCTCTTTTAGTTTCTTGTCGTTCAACTTTTGTTACGATCACTTTTTTCTTGTAGTTTATCTTGTTGTTACTATCTGTCGATTTTCTATTATTTGTTGCTTCTTTTACTTTCACTATATTATTTTTTTTGTGACTGCTTTGGACTAATTTTCCTTGAGCCAAGGGTTTACCAGAAACAGTCACTATATCTCTGAGGTAGGGGTAAGGTCTATGTGCACTCTACCCTCTACGACCCAATTTTGTGGGACTACATTGGATATGTTGTTGTAGACAATGTAAAGAAAATGGACCTTCAACCTACCTCAACCTCAAAAGCTAGCTAACGAGGTGAGGATTACCCAAGACCATTTAGGAAACAACAACTCATTTCCTCAACCAATGTGTGAAAATTTAACACCCCCGACTAGGAATGAACATCTAGAGTGGGGAGAATATGACAAACAAACCCAACATTGGGTAAATCAAGAAATAGGAATGGGTATGGCATTAATACCATGTAAGGAAAATAGAGTTTGAGCCTAACTCAATCCTAAACCCTAGTTCATGAGGTGATGATTGGCTAAAACCATATAAGGAAACAACATATTTCCTAAAGCAATGTGGGATAATCTAAAAGGCAAGCCAAGTTTGAATCCGTGACTTATAGGTCACATTGAGACAATTTCACCATTGCTCCTAGGCTCCTGATCCAATGTGGGATAATCTAACAAACAAAATAAACTATTGTGAAAAAATATAAAACGATCTAACCTCTATCTAGATTATTAGATCCATACAGACATGTAATCCACGTATGACGAACAAATAATACTATCAATTTCAGTTATACCGATGCAATTTTATTTTCATAGGCTTGACGTGCAGCTCTTCATACTAGACAATGAAGGGATTTCATTTCACAAAAATAATTACCTTTGAGTTGATGGTTTCCTCTCTACAACCTCTCTGGACCAAGTTATGCACCTCATTGTATAGCCTCGAAGTGGTGACAAACTCATAAGAGGTCAACATCAAACGGTCAATCAGAAAAGTCCATCTATCCACTACACATGCTAGTAACCCGAGCTCCTGCAGAAGTTTGGTTTTAACAAGGAAAACTAGTCACATATTAGTACAATTACTTCTCTCAAAGAAGATCAAGCTGCATATCAAGAAAATCCCATACTCTGAATAGCCCAACCAATCAATTTAATTACCTTTAGATAAAATTTGCAACAGCAATTAGTGTTACAATTCAATTGGAATAGCTTATTTTTTAGATATCAAAGAAAACAATCACATGAACCACGTTAAGTTTTTTACAGAACAGAGCTTGAATAACAAATGTACGTGCATATTCTTGAAACGAACAGAAGTACAAAACGAACTGATGCAACTTCAGTCATCTGCATCAGGGTAATTGTGGTGTAGCCCTACAGTTTAAAATACCTTATCAATTAATTACGCTGCGATCCCAAATCAGTTCGGATTTTGTTTATCTACTCCCTTCTAGTTGGCCCCAGTTAACTCCACTCTTAGCTAATTTGTCTTTTGATGCAAATTGAGATTCTACAATCTCTCCATGATCCCTAAACCAGCATGCAAGTCTCTAACCAAATTACTAAAAAAACTTCCCAACAAACAGTACCAACTAGTTAGTACCACTTACATTAATACTTTTTTTCTATTATGTAAGAACTTGTAATCTTTGAAATAATTTCCCACCATGTATTTTAGGTATAGAATAACTTATGAACCGAGAAAAGAACAAACAGAAAAAGACCTAGAACAATTACTCCCTTCATCTCAATTTATTTAACACTCATTTCGTTTTGGAATGTCTCAAACAGTTTAATACCATTCCATTAATAATATTGTTCTATGTACCGTCACAACTTTCAACAATTTAAATTCATTTAACTCTGCAGATATAAAATCCTGATGTTAATGTTTTCTTTATTCAAATAACTTTTCAATCATCATTAATACATTTTCCAACTACCACTAGTACAATACACATGTTGAATTAGTATCTCAAATTCCATGTCCAATCGAACACCATCATACAAGTAGAAACAGAGTGAAAAATAATCACTCAGTTGTTCAAGTATTTGCAAATGTTAAAAGAAAGCCTAGAGCTTGATGATGGCAATTAGAACTTACCAATATTCTCTAATTTATGATAAAGAAACACACCTCCCATTTTTTGTCTCATGTCTAAGGCTTAAATGAATAAACAGGTTTTATCTTCAGTAGCTGCTAAGTCTCTCCTATATAATGATTATGACCCAAAAACCGAGTGAATTGCGAGTCAGACATAACAATTATTGATTTATTAAATGCGACCAATCCATTCTAACTAGAAAAATAAAAAAAATGCATTCCCGTTAGATTGTTTGAATATCCTCCTGTTAGTGGGAGGTAGCAGGTGCCGGATGAAATAGTCAAGGTGAGCAAGCTGCCCGGACACCGTCAAGGAAACAAAATAAAAACATTTTCAAAACAGAAGATTTGAAGGAGAGAATCTTTGAAAAGATAGATGAATTGACTTACAACTATTTCACACAAACTCTCTTCAAGTTGAGATGATATATCCATCCTCTGAAACACTTGAATCCATTGGCTCTTAGGGGCAGAAAACAGCAGGCTGGCACCTGAGACCAGTCTAATAGTTCTCTTGTCTAGAAAATATGAGAGGCTTCTTGATTTCCAAGAATTCCAGACAGCAGAATCAATTGGTCTTTCTTCAGTCCTTGGGGCATTAACAAGAATTGACTTTATTTTCTGTTGCACTACAAATGATGTGTGTATATACTTAACTATTCACGTAAGAACAAAGTAAAAAAACATGTATGCATGATCAATAGAAGATATCATATTCAGTCAAAACGACAGTAATCAAGCTTATTAGATACTTCTGCACTCTAATTACAGCTTAGGAGGTTTTAGCTTAAGCCTCTCCATCCAATTATAGAGAAGAAGCATTAGAATGAGATCATGTTAGAAGTCATGAAATATTGATGGAGAGCTTACTGAATTTAAATCACCATTTACGAGTTACTATTCCAAAGGTACTGCAGATAGTAGTGAATGCAGATGCCAGTGAATTAATCAATAAGTATCTTTTGGCCATGACGGTCAGAAGTGCTATGGTGATCTTCCTCTTATGGGATTCAAATTGTTTATACAATGCAAGCAACATACTCGTTTTCATTACAAGTGATAAGGTGCAGAATGATTTCTTATGTTACTTTATAGGCTTTGACGTTTGAAAATTGTTATATTTTAGAAAAGAAACCCCAAAAAAAAACAGAAAAACAAGATAAGAAACTACTTCAACCCTTGCCATGATGCAGAAGAAGCTCAAACATTCTGCTTTTAATTTCTTAGAAAAGACACATTATACAATTCATGAAGCTGACACACAAAATGCCAACCTGAAAACGGTCTTTATGTAAGTTTAATAGACAAATTGTCTGCATTGTTTACGTGAAATTTCCAAATAACACATGCTCAACAAAATTAGAAACTACTCCAGTGCATGTCATGATGAAGAAGAAGCTACAATGTTTGGCGATTAAGTTATTTTGGAAGACGCATATGCTAATGTAATTCATAAAGCTGCTAAACTTTTTTCTTTTCATATAAGTGAGTTCATAAAGCTGATACACTACATGCAGAAAATGGCCTTCGTGTTTGTTAAATTGACAGAGTGTCTACATCACTTACATGAAATTTGTTGTCTGCATCATTTTTACATCTAAAGCATTGCCATCCTCCCTCACATACAGATCTCTTAAGCCACTAGACAAAATGTTCAACCCTGTCTCTGCAGCAGATATCAATGAAACAGATAGTTGCCTCGTTTCAAGCGCTTGTGCAGTGAAGAGAGAAAACTCACATCTGATTGAATCATCAGCTTGTTCACTTGGAGAAGAATTTGGCAATGAGTTTAGAGATTCCTCCCTTGGAAACTTTTTCTCATTAGGAATAGCGTTTTTAGATGTACTACACATCAAGTTTTCGAAAATGTCATTGATAGATCTATTATCTGCCTTCTGGTGCATGTGATAATCCATCTCAACACTTGCATTCAGTAAAGCTTTCAAGTGTTCATCTCTCAGTGGAAAGACACTGATGAGATGTTCTAGCATAAATTCACTCGCTTTGCTAAGTTCCTTGGAAGAAATATGGGCTAGACCCTGTTTAAAATAATAACAGAAGGCAGCCTTCCCTCTTTTCAGAATTATTCAAATTGCAATAGGAAACAATAGAAACAGGTACAAGATAGAAATACAGAAAGCATAAAAAAAACAAGCTAATATATAATATATCAGGGCATGTAACAACAAATCCACTACCTGAGGGAGATATGGATTAGAGTTTATTTCACATAAAGCTGCATCAAGCTCCTCCAAAGAGTTTTTATAGTCATCTGAGCTACTTAAGTCCCTCATCACCTGTACACAAAGGCAAAATCAGCAAGTAAAGAAGCAAAATTAAGTAATCGTTTAGTATCAAAAAACACATTTATAATTTTCATATAAAAAAAACTGCAAGTGACGAACTGTCTCCCAGTTCTTTCCCAAACCCTAACTTCAATTGAACAGTTATATTAGAAAAGAACAAAACAGGGAAGAGGTACTGACATTCTGGAGAAAGAGAGCCCATTGAAGCGCATTTTTGATGTTATGTGAATCCCAGTGAGCAAGACGACCAGATGATTGATAGCCAGAAGAGAGAATGGCCATATCTATGAACCCTTTCACCATTTTCACCAAATCTTCCAGAGAAGCATCTGGGTATGACCAACCCGCCATCTTCCAACACACTATGATTTTCCCGCCTTGAGGAAATTAGTTTTTCTTTTGTCTAAAATAAAATCTAATATTAGTCCCTTTAAATAAAAAAAAATAGATTAAGATATAAAATGAACACAGTTTTATATTTTTACCCCTTATTAATTCTTGTCAAATTTATTGAAGTCATTACATATAAAAATCTAAATGAAGGGTAAAAATTGAAAGAGTACTCTAAAAGTAGTCTTGAAAACTGAATAATTAAGTTAATTTAAAAAAGAAAAATGTTTCAAAATTCAATTTTAATATGAATGGAGGGAGTATTGTGTTGAATTGTAATGTATTATTAGTTTAAATATAATGTTTTGTTTTAATTATTATTTAAATTTTATTATATCATATCGCTTAAATTCATCGATAGATAACAACGAAAAGGCTCATGAACCGTAATATTTCATAGTATCTCTACTCCGTACTCTAATTATGATATTATATTCATTAAAATCAATACGATACAATAATTTTGAAACAAACACACAACAACCATCCAAAAAAAGGGAAAGTAATGTCAATTGTTATTTCTATAATTCTATATATAAATTAATTTTTCTTTTATAGGAATGTCTTTTTTTAAAAAGAAATACTTACTATATTTGTGAAGACATTATAGCAAGATTGTTAGTTTCTTAGTGTACGTCATGTGTCTCAAATTTGCCGTACAAGTGATACTAGGGTGAATCAAATGTGTATATGATTTTAGAATATTTTAAGTTTGTCGATTATTATCAATTCATAATATTTTTACATATTTTCTCTATAGAGAAATTTCAAGCAAAATACATTTTATAAATATTTCTTCCCAAAAATATTTGAAAATCTATAGCTCGAATTCGTCTGTCCAAGTGACAACCCATATTAGGTTGACAGAAAGATTAGTTCACATTCAAGCATTCATAGAATCGAGTCAAGCATCAATAACATAAACAATTACAATCACTAAAGAGAAGAAGAACCATATCAAAACTTTTGCATACACTTGGATAAAAGCATATTCAAAACCATGGAAATGAGAACAACCATTTGATGATCACCCCAAAATTTTGAACAAATAATTCTTACCAAGACAAAACCGTTGCTCAGATATCCGAAAACTTAATGACAACCCAAAAAAAAAACAAGAATCATAAACTACTTAGGGGAGCTCCTACTTCTACACAATAGCATTGGCAGCAGATGCAATCCTAGGCCATAGATCAGCACATTCTTTACCAATTGGGCCAGTGATGGCAGACCCTACAAAGCATAACATCAAAAGACTACGGTTAAAGAAAAATGTAATACAGGTTCATATATTTGTATCTTGTCAAGGGGATAGTGACTTCAAATAGAATAGCAAAAAGTAGATTGAATTACCTTTCATTTCTCCCTTGGGGTTCACAATCACACCAGCATTATCTGCAGAACGAAAATACAACTATATAAGGACTAATGCCACAGAAGAAACTGACTTCGTGTAGGCTATTCAGTTATAATGATGTAAACACAACATATCTCATAAACAAGAGATAGAACTGCAACTGCATAAAATGATAAGATTAGTCCATAAGCTATTTATCAAACACAACAATGGGCAGCAGCAGCAGCAATATCAACACAGAAGGAACTATGACAGCAGACCCATGAAAAGATCCCTAAATACTAATTCAATTAGTACCTCGCGGACCTCTATATATCCATTCAACTAAATGATCTGATTCAAAATGGATCAAACGTTACTAGCAACTAATGTCCAATGTAGCAACGCAAACAGCAAATATTAAAATGCAATAATTGATTATAAAGAGAAATAAAACAAGGTCTACATATCCATCATGGTATAGCTACTTAAGTGTATATAATACTAGTGACTTCTAGCTTCAATCATCACATGATTTAATAGTTGTTTTGGCTACTTCTGTATTCCATGCTATTAGCTATATTCTGTCCATTGTCTCGTTGCACTTGAGCAACAGGATTTACGTACATTCTACCCTCCTCACAACTCACTTGGAGCCCTCGCTTGTGGGATTTCAAGTTGGTATGTTGTTGTACTAGCAACTTCAACAGTAACACATAAAAATCTCCCTTCGAATTCATCATTAGCTATAACAACAAACAAAACCAGCATATGATACAGCAAAATTCAGCTAAATACAACTAGAAAAAGCATTACAAATCCGCATTTTGATATCTACCACACCAATTCCAAACTAAGTTAGTATATACTACATTATCCAGTATACTCCAGCCTATTTTTTCACAAGCGAAAATAAGAACAATGATACTCTAAAACATACCTTCAAAGTACATGAAAACACCGTCCTTTCGGCGCCATGGCTTGCGTTGACGAACAATGACAGCAGGCATAACCTTCTTCCTGAGATCTGGCTTACCCTTCTTCACAGTAGCCATCACCATATCTCCAACACAAGCTGAAGGCAACCTGTTAAGCCTTCCCTTGATCCCTTTCACGGAAATGATGTACAGGTTCTTAGCACCAGTGTTATCGGCGCAGTTCACCGTCGCCGCCACCGGCAGACCCAGTGACATTCTGAACTTGTTCCCGGCGGAACCTCCTCGTCCTGAAAAGTTTCACACATCAAATCCAAATAAATAATTACATGTAATCGGAGAAAGAAATGGAATAAGATCAAGTTATACCTCGTTTCGACATCCCGGACGGTGTTGTTCTTCACGATCCCAAAAATCTGAAGAGAAAAGTTGAAGCTATTGAGGCGTTAGGGTTTTATATACAGCTAAATCTGTAAAATTGACTAGGGTTTTTTTACTTCGATAACCATGGCAGCCAGTCCAGTACTCTGATGCTCGTTTGGCCCACTGGGCCTGTCATGTGGCCCAATTCATTAGGCCTGCTATCAGGTTCTGAGCTTCGAGTTTTTTTTCGAAAAAATTACATACGTAAGATAAATATGTGTTATGTATTTCATATATTACATAACTAATAACTATGCTTTTGTAGAAAATATCTCCTCTCTCTCTCAAACTCTTGCTTTGACACTCTTTTACGCCCTCTCCTTTTCTGACGTCTCTCTTCTTTCGCTTGCTTCTCGACTTCATTTCTCCCCTTTGATCTCATATCACTTTTTGTTTTATCTTTCGAGATAAAATTGATACAAAACAAGAGAGAGATGGTGGAGACTTTTTTTTCTTATTTCTTATCTTCGATTTCTTACTCAGACTCTCAATATGTCTGAACGAAGAGAGATACATTATTATATCAATCAAGAGTATACAATGTATTTGATACAAAGTGAATGCACAAGGAAAGACATTGTTATGTTCGTTGATAGAACTTGATATAATTGTATTCGTTGATACAATTGTATTCATTTAATATAATTGTATTTGTTGATATAAAAACAATTGTATATATTGATACAACCTCTCTCCTATCTCTTTCAAATCTCGCTTGTATTCTTTCTTCCCTTTTAAAATGTAGCTATGAATTGTTATTAAGTAAACTATAGCTGCTATGAATTTCTAATAAGTCTAAACTAGACATTTTTAAAATTTCCCTTTAAATTTAATTAAATATTAAATAGATAATGCTAATTTATCAATCTATATTGTCCTTAAACATTAATAATTTGGCACAGCTAACTCGAACAATTCATAATTATTTATTCATACCAGTAATTATGATGCTACACATTTTGTCACTAAGTTGATCCAAAAGACAACAATGTCTTATTTGCTTGAACTTGTTATTTTTATTCAAAATGGATACAAACAATCTTAAATTAATTTTAACATCTATATTTGGCTCAACTTGTTTATGTTTAATAATAAGATAATGCACTCGTAAAATTCAGCCCCAGCAATTTTAAACGAATAGATTCATAAGAGTCAAATCATTTAAATGTTGAATCTGATATTCGATTGGACTAATAAATTCAGCATTACCTATTTTATTAAAGTTTCACATATAGGAGTATCACATAATAATTCTAATAATAGTTTTTAATAGTAAACAAAGCTTAAAGAGATTGATAAGGTTATTTCATGGTTCAAGACTCGTATATTATAAGTAGTGAGATAAGTGATTTTAAAACTAATTAATATTCCTAATTAAATACAAGATAAATCAATCTTTCATTTTATCTTAAAATAATTATCCCATATTTCTCGTATCAAACGACCCCCTTAATTATTTAGGAAAAATTGTATATAATAACAAACTATTAGTTCACATTAAATGCTAAAAATATAGTTTCATTTAATTATACCTCATATTTAACTGTTGCTATTTCGTCTTTCTCTTGATGAATCACGTTCGCCTCTCTCACTTTTATACATATACAAATGTAATAAAAGTACGTTTGTATTTGTATAAAGCGAAAGAAAAATGTATATATACATATATTTTCGTTTTCCTCTCTATCCTCTCCCAAATCTCGCTCGCCACTCTTACTCGTCTCTCTTACTTTATACAAATACAAATGTATACATTATGTTTGTGTTTGTATAAAGCGACAGAAAATTGTATATATAAATACAAATGCATGTATTTTCGTCCCATACACTTATGATTATACAAATACGATCTTCCTCTGCCCAGATTTCTTTTGTCTTTCTCCCTTTCTCGCTTCTTTTGTATATGTATACCGAAACAGAAACATATTATTCAACTGCTTTCTTTTGTATATGTATAACGAAATATACATATTTATGTTTGATATAAAGTGCAATTACACAAACTATAGCTATAACATACAAATATATTTTTATGTTTACTATTTGTGAAAGTTGTTCATTAGTTTAATAGTTAAAATGATGAATTGTTTTAAGAGAAACCTGCACTCTATGTCCACCGAGAAAAATATGTATATGTTTTAGTCCATATTTTGAGTTTGTTATCCAATTTAACTCATATTTACATATAAACATTTTTATATACATTTCCATAAGGGTTAAACACATTAAAAGTAATCTCTCATCCTTTTTATTTTCTTTTACTAAAAAGTTATTTAAATTATATTTTTTTTATTTTTAATTTAAAAATAATTTTTTTTTTCAATCTAATTGGACTTCTAAAGATAGTTGAAACTTTTTCAATTGCTTTATCCAATACTCCATCTACTATTCATTGTCATACTTTTCATTTTTAGAGTCAAACTTTAAAAAATTTAACTAACATTTTAGGATATATTTTTTTAACATATGAATATGTAAAAATTGCAATGTATAGTACTTTTTGTATATTTTTTAAATATCTAAATCTTTTATTTAAAAAATAATGTAATCTAATTTAACTTTAAAAATAAATTAAATTAACTTTCGAAAAGCTTAACATGACAAACAAAAATGAAAATGAAAAAAGTAATCATATATTACTAAAAGCATGAACAAAAAAAGTTGAAAATTGAATTACAGTTTATCCATCTATAAATTAAATTGTTATAAAATATTTAAATATTTGATTGTATAAATTTAATTAAAAGGTTAATGACTTTTAGACTTCTAAAGATTAACTTCTAATTAAATATCCAATTAATTAATATTTATCATCTATAATCTATATGTATATAATAATTATAATTTTTTTTTTAAAAAAAAATCTTTACCTAAATTGCTATATTTTTCCTTTTCTCATAAATTTTTCCTTAACTCCTCTCATGAATAATATAATTTATGTGGATAAAGTATTATCCTTTTATGATAAATAACGAAATTTAATAATATAAAGGGTGCAAATCTGCAAAATAGAGACACACGTCGATAATGTCCTCTCGATTATTATTAAAGAATGACTCTATCTTCACAAATTTAAATTCATTAACGCTTAATTACGTGATAAGAACTTTAATTGTTCTTTCTACATGGTTTGCTGATTTTAATTTCTTTTTTCATATTCTTCATTTATTTATTATTATTTGTTAATTACTTTTTCAACTTTATACTCTTAATATTCATAACTCTCATCATTTCATATTCATAACCTCCAAATATTTAAACTAAAACTTTAAAATATCTTTTGATATTCCTTCTATTCTATCTATATAAATTCAACTTTTTTAATCTCATAGAACCCCTACCAAGATTATTAGGCTATCATTTTCATTATATAGTTAAAGTAGATGAAGAAACCTCCTGAATTTTGGTAAGATATGAAAGGAGCCGTTAAGCACTCAGAGAGTTATGAACTAATTTTGTACTTATTTTTTCATCTATACATATATCAGTCTTGTAAGAATAATGTCTACATTGGATCTTTCTTAAATCTGTTTCTTTTTGTCTTTTTTAAATCTCCATCAGACTTCTTAATTTAATTTTATTATGAATGTTTTATTGCGTAAGTCTTTATTCTTATTTTGTAATTGTTATATTTTATTATTCATTATAATTTACATATATATTTTCATGAAATTTTTGTCATTATAACACATCTATAAAAATTCACATTGAACGCATGTGCGAAGCTCAGAAACTAGTAAGCAATAAACAACAACATAGAAGAATGTTGATCTAAAATAGATTTCATAGCCGTGGTTTAAAGATACTGTGGATAATTACGTACTCAAAGTTTGAATTAGTGGTTAATTAAGTTGAAATTTGTTACTAATACTCCAATAACTACAATTATGCAATCGGCAAAAGCAAAAGGGAAAACGCAAAATCTTATCCTCAGACCACATAGAAAAATCATCTAAGCTAAAGCAATTTTCAAGAAGATGATGATGAAACAACAATGGCTTCTTTCACAGAGTCAATTTCTATATGATCCTTCAAATCTGGTCATGTCAAATGTATTTTCTTGGAGTCTGGGCAGTTCAGTAGTAAATGGGGAAAAGCTCTACCACAGAAGCTTTTCTACAGACATACCAAGAAAGGTGCAAGATGCATCCATATTGATTTCAAGGTGACTGAATTTTGCTTTTTAGGATTTTGGGGTTGTTAATATCAAGGTTTTGGTTAATGGGTCTGTTGCAAAATTGGTTCTTTTTGTTTTGGTTTTTCGATTGGCGAGTAATGTGAAGGTTTTGATCCTTTTGGGGAAATTTGGTGGAGTTTTAGGAGAGTGGGGAGGATAGTGATTAGGGGAGAAGGTTAACTAGCTAGCTAACAGTGTGTGTTGTTTGCTGTCTGTGCATATTAGTAACCGTAGTATTGCTCATGTAGTTGGATTTTTGTTACTACGTGTTGATTACTTGTACCTCGAATATCATATTATTTTTGTTGCTTTGGGCTGTTTTATCTTGAACTGACAGTTTATCGAAACAACATCTCTACACTGAAGTAGGAGTAAGGTCTCTAGACACCACTTTGAGGGATTTCAGTGGGTATATAGTAGCTGTTGTTGTTGAATCTTATTAGAAAAGTGAAGAATAAGTTTCATTTTAAAGTATTTTAGAGAGGCTACTCAATTTCTGAGCTAATCCGTATATGAAATGTAAAAAGAAGAAGAAGAAAGGCCTTAATCTGTCTGTTGTTATTAGAAAAAAAGATGAGAGGATTTCATGGTGTTTGAAGCATATTTAAAAGTTCAATAATGCTACTCAACGATGCGAAAGAGCTTCAATATCACTGAGAGAATTAACAACAGATTGATTGTAGTTGTTGTCACATAGATTAATTTCCCAAGAAATATCACAACTACTAGGTGATAGATGTATGCAATGATTTTAAATATAGCTGGTGAATATGCATATAGCTGCAGTATTGGCCTCACTGGCCATCAAGCTAAACTGTCAAAAAGACTTTTGTAAGATACTCTCTACTAAAGCCATGTCTAAATTGCTCGCCACTACGTAATACGTGGGGAAGACATGTTATAGACTGAAAGTGATGTCATTTCACTACCATTTCTCTTGCTCTAAACCATTCATTATCTGTGTACACACTTGTTTGCTGGCTCTGTTCTGTTCTTACTACATGTTACAGTAGATAAATTCATGTTATTCTAGTGGAAAATGCAAGGTATTCAATCAGTAATTAGCAAAAAGGCACTAGCTGAATTAATTTCTTGGCTTCCTTTTCTTGTTCAATTTCAATTGTTATACACATGGCAGGATATTTTGCAGTTCAGACACCCTGCAGCAGCATTAATCGTGACTAATGCATTGATGATGACCACACCTTTAGACGCCTTGGCTCAAACATGTGAAGCCGATACTTCTGTTTCCAATATGCCATTATTACTTTTTGTAGCCCTTGTTGGGGCCACCGTGGGAGGTAAGGTACTTTTAAGTTTAGCACTGCCATTGCTTTATTGCATAGTTCGGAGTATTCAACTTTGAAATGACAGAAAGTCATTGTGGCTGGATGGAACTCTAGATCATAGACCCCAAGTTAAGTATAGAGCATGGACATAAACTTCACATCAAAATTGCATCTCATATGATGCAGAAACTACACTTTTTCTGTTGAGGCATTTAAAAGATTACATAAGGAAGTAACTTGGATGATAATAAGACAAGTTACGTTTGACTTGCATTGCCATACTTCTTCACAAAGCTAAGTCAAAAATAGTACATGCAGATATGAGACAGAATTTGGATTAAATGAAAAGAAGTTCAAGTATTTTTGATGCATTAATGTACATTGCAGTATAGATTCCCGGAGTTAATATGGCCATTTCATTTGGCAGTTCATCTGCCAGAACACTAGATAAAAATCTTAGTTATCCATGAGGTTTACAAATGAGCCTATGTATGTTTGTGGAAATGACCATTAAAGATGCCATTAGCTATAAAAATAAGCCAATTAAAGAACTTGTCAACAAGAACTGTGTAAATCCCAAACCTGTTAATGTTGACATATGGATCCTCAATATCCAATCTGATCCGTCTGTGCTCATTTCACTCTACATTTAATATGTTGTCTTTTGGGACAATTCAAAAACTGTTCAGAAAAGATCCTTATTGTCTAAAGATTTCCTCTCTTCTTCCTTTTTTCTTATATTTTTTGATTGGCAAAAAAGATGGGAATTTGAAATGTTTGTTTGTAAATAAAACATTTCAAGTTTGAGTCAACTCTGAGTACAACGGAATGACGTGTTTGTGCTAAAATGGGTGAATATGTGTAGGAGTGAATGAGATCTCGTTTTAAAAATGTCTTCACTACAATTGACAAGTCCCTCACTAGCTTGAGTTTTTTTTTTTTTTTTTTTTTTTTTTTGGGGGGGGGGGGGGTAATTCATAAATGTATATAGTGTCCCACATGAAAAAAAAATTAGCATGTATTTTCTAGAATATGACTACAAATAGGGGCTCGGTGCAATAATGTTTATACACATCTTAATTATATTTTCCCCGTGTTATTTCTCATAGTTTTCCTTGGTTTTACTCTTTTTTTTGCTCCACCTTTTGACACAAGTATGTGTGTGCGTTCATTTGATTGTACTTCAGGACTACTTGCACGTCAGAGAAAAGCGGAACTGCAGCGGTTAAATGAGCAACTCCGCCAGATTAATACAGCACTTAGAAGGCAAGCCAATATAGAGTCCTATGCACCTACCTTAAGTTATGCTCCTGTTGGTGGTAAGATTTCAGTAAGTGAAGTGATTATTGATCCAAAAAAGGAGGAATTAATTTCTCACTTGAAAAGTGGGAAGAATTTTCTGAGAAATCAAGCTCTAGAAAAGGCTTTTTTGGAGTTTAAAACAGCTCTTAAGCTTGCACAGGACCTAAAAGATCCTACAGAGGAAAAGAAGGCAGCGAGGGGCTTAGGTATGTCAGATCTCCTTGTTTAGTTTAGCCTAATATTTTCTTGATTGAACTTGGTTAGACAGTAAAGGACTTGTGAAGTTAGTCGAATAGAAATCTCCTCTGCATGTGACCCTGCATCGACTGGAATTACACATGCATGCATCTTTTGTCTTCTTTGATCTAGCAAGAATTTTCTGGAGATGATTTTTGTGGTTGCTTGTCTATGTATAAATAATGTAACGAGTATGTTCCCTGGGAATGAGATCCTGTCTTAACCATATTTCTTGTTGTCATTTATTCCTAATTTCTTGGTGTCACAGAGTCATGTTGCTTCTTTTTTCTTGGCTCATTTTCTTTTTAATCTATGGAAGAAAGTGCAAAATCCTGCTAGAAGTTGGATGTAGAGATTTTGTTAAATTTACTTATATTAAAAGAGACTTTGGTTCAACCTACTGTTGTTTCTCTTTCTAGTATATGTTTGTGTCACGATGTAATGACCCTCAAAGGTTCACCTCTTTCTCAGGGGCATCGTTACAAAGGCAGGGCAAGTACAAGGAAGCGATTGAATACCACTCTATGGTTCTTGATATCTCGGGAAGAAATGGGGAGGAGTCTGGCAGCACAGAAGCTTATGGAGCAATAGCTGATTGCTATACCGAGCTTGGAGACATAGAACGAGCTGCAAAATACTATGACAAATACATTGCAAGGCTACAGAGTGACTAAGCCATCTACAGAAAGACTCATGCATATCTTTCTGTTGCGGAAATTTCTTCATGTTCATGCATTTCAAGTAAAATGTTTAGAAGTTAGGTCCTTTCTCTTGGTGTATTTCTTTCTTGCATATATCATTCACTGGTTTCTTCTGTTTTTAGCTTTGTCTGTTACATTTTTGGCGTCTCGAGGGTGTACTCATCACCGATAGCTGGTATTCAGAATTCTCAGCTTAATTTACATGTGAAAGTTGGATTTGGGGAAACAAATGATGTTTAGAAAGTATGAGCGTGTAGTTGAGAATCCGGCTATAAGTTGGGGGGATTATGGCCATTTTCTCTACATAAAAAAAACATATTACGACTGAGATGCTTAGATATAATCTCACCCTTAAACACACAATTCCAAAACTTACGACCAGGATTTCTTGGAGTTCCCGATGTTCTCATTTTACAATACTCTTTCCATTTACAAACATCTGATTCAATTGAATATACAAACTTTCAGAATGGTTTGAGACATAACTATCAAATTTTAAAATCAAAATATAAAGTATAAAAAAGTAGAAGATTAATGAAAGATTGTCGAGTGAAAAAGATATAGTTCAGTGAGAAAGAAAGAGATATAAATTCATGTGAGAAAGAAAGAGATATAGTTCACGTGAGGAAGAAAGAGAGATAGTTCACGTGAGGAAGAAAGAAATATAGGTCACATGATAATGAAAGATATATAAAGGAAGAAATAAAAGGAATTGTAGTTCGCCCATTTGTGGCCGAACTACCTTTAAAGTTGGTGTAACATTATTTTAGATGAAATGAGAGTTAACGGGGATGACGGTGTTAAGGGATGTTAGTTATAGTTCACCCATATGAGCAAACTAATCCGTTTTATTATGTTTTTAGCGAGGGTCATTTTTGGTGTTTAGGTTTCAAAAAGTGTTTGTTTTGATGACATCAAGGAGGAAGAGACAGTGTATTAATGAAAGACTGTTCAATTACTGTTTGATACTACCAAAGTATATTGATACCATCAATAATGGTTGAGTGAATAGAACAAGGGGCAATAAGGTGAATAGTTTGGGTTGTTAATTCAATTTTAGATAATAACTTTGCCATCTATATATGTTGTGTATAATGCATTTATTTCTTTTATCAAGTCACGTCTTTATTTGCTATCAAAGAAAGGATAAATAAATGCTTCTCAATTTTGGTTAATTTCTTTCTCTCTTAATACTTTAGAGCTTGTAATGATATGAAAGTGATGTTTGTGCTTTAGGTTGCTCTAATCATAAAGAGTTAAGCACAATGAAATTCTCCTCATCTTTTTGTGCTGTGAGTGTTTGCCTGGTAGATACAAAAAGGTGTCTCCGTACCTTTCAGAATATATGCTTTGCTATTTGTTTATTATCTGCTTGATGCACTTCAAGTTTGGCTCTTGCAGGATTATGGTATTGATTTTGATGATTTTGAACATCCAGTAAAAGCATTTAGCTGCCATTGCAGTAGCAAGTTCTGCCGAAATATGAAACGTCCAAGCCGTAAGTAATGTTGGGAAGCATCTCCTAGTTTTTATGGTTGGAATTTGTGAACATTGTCGTAATAAGGTGTAAACTTGCCCAAATTCTCAAAAAGAAAACATGAATTGTGTCTATCTGCAACTATTGGATTCAAAGAAGACAATTTTTTTTAGTGTGTTTACAGTTTCTTAATGTAAGTTAATAATTCAGCCATCCAAACAGATATTACCAATGGAATTGGTGTTATGGCTTGTCACTGGATTCCTAAAAGAAAATGCAGAATCAATAACTTTATTGGTTCATTAATTTTCAGCAGATTCCTAAAAGGAAAATGCAGGGTCAGTAACTTTGTTTGTTCGCTAAGTTTCAGTAGATTCCTAGAAGGAATTGCAGAATAAGTAACTTCATTAATGTTCACCAGTCAACAACAATATACCTAGTATAATCACGGAGTCAGTTGAGGGTAGAGTGCACACACCTTATCTCTACTTCAGAGGTAGAGAGGCTGTTACCTATAGACCCTTGACCTAAGACAAAAATAGTCTAGAAAAAGCCGTAACGGAAGTATAAGGGACAACAAATAATAACAAAAACAACATATAGTAGTAGAATCTAATCTTCTACCCTAATTTGTCTCCTCCTAGTGTTGTCTGAGGCACGCTGAAACCTTGAAGCGAAGCTCAAAGCGCGTTGAGCGCTTTGCCACACTTAATGTGCTCATCAATGATGTAAGTCATATTTTCCTTACGAGTATGTCTTTTTAGGCAACACTAAACCATTGATATTTCACTATATTATAATTATTATTATTTTTCCGTAGAACACAAAGACAATAGATCAATTTTCTTGTTATGTTATTCCAAGAATAAGAGCTACTTGTAGGTGTACAATTGAATATACAAACTTTCAGAATAGTTGAGACATAACAATCAAATTTTAAAAAATCAAAATATGAAGTATAAAAAAGTAGAAAAATAATGAAAGATTGTGGAGTGAAAGAGATATAATTCACGTGAGAAAGAAAGAGATATAAATTCATGTGAGAAAGAAAGAGATATAGTTCACGTAAGAAAAAAAGAGAGATAGTTCACGTGAGGAAGAAAGATATAAAAAGGAAGAAATAAAAGAAATTGTAGTTCGCCCATTTGTAAACGAACTACCTTTAAAGTTGGTGTAGTATTATTGTGGATGAAATGAGAGTTAACGTGGATTACGGAGTTGATGGATGTTAGTTATAGTTCACCCCTATGAGCAAACTATTCGTTTTTGGTGTTTGGAGTACAAAAAATGTTCGTTTTGGTGCCGAACTCATCCAATGGCATCAAGGAGTAAGAGACAGTGTCTTAGTGAAAAATATTCAATTACTATTTGATACTACCAGAGTATACTCGTACCATCAACAATAATTCACCGAATAGAAAAAGGGCCAATCAGGTGAATAGTTTGGGTTGTGGGTCCTAGATAAATACTTTGCCTAATGGGTCCAATTTGTGTAGTTTAGGTTAATTTTGTCAATCGTTATGTTTTTTAAATAAAAAAAATATACTCATCGTTGAGTTTTTGGCTTAAATATGTCATCCAATTAGTAAATAGCTCAAATATACCTTCATACCGGCAATTAGATAAAACAAAATGATTCAATTTTTCCTTTAAACTATTGAAAATAAGATTAATTTGCCCAACTGTTTGAAATAAGATTGTTTTGCCCTCTTTTTGAAGTTCAAGAAAAATATTCTTACTTGTAAGACTTAATCCAAAACTTAAAAGATTATGAAATTAATTTGACTATTTCAAAAGATTATTTAATATAATATAAATTTTACATTTTACATGAAAATTGTACGTAACTTAATTTTCCAACTAAAACACTTTTTTATTGTTTTCTTTCAAAACCATTATACTTGCAACCCTTGACTAAAACTTGGGATTACTTAAAATTACAGTAAGTAATATAACATACCAATGTATAATTGACCCTGATTTCTTTTATAGCATTCTTAGAGTAAAAGTAAATAAACTCATTATTATCAATGTAGAAAAATAAATTTTAAATAGTTATGTAAGAACATATATGATATCACTTTAAGAAATAAAAAAAGAACCAAAAGAAAGAAAGTCATGTCATCACTTTTAATTGATGAATGAAAAATGTTTTTACTACCTTTATATGTTATTAATGGAAACACAAAATTGAAAGACAAAATTGACCCATTTTTTCTTATGTAGGAGCAAATTGTTTTTGAGCTATTTTGCTAGTTGAGCATTTTCTCTTTAGCCAAAAACACAACGATGAGCACATTTTTGAGCAAAAAACATAACGAAGAATAATATTTGACCTATTCAGGTAACAAAAATTTATAGACAGGCTACGTTTACGATTCATACCTGGGTAGGAGCAGGTCAGCAGCATCCATCTTCACCAGTAAACAATAGAACATATAGTGAAAACATTTTGAGTTCTTGCCCAGAAAATATAGTGAATTTCATTTCGACTTCAAATGAAACAAAATGGGCAGATAAAGAGCTTAATGAGAGAAGACATGAGAAAAAAAGTTGCAGAAAGGGCCTAGTCTTCAATATGCTAACATCAGGCCATAAAACAAAAGGCCAAGTATGGCATTAGTCCTATGGACCAAAACATCATTATATACAACCAAAATGCAGCTAATCCAGCTCTGAGTCACATCCTTGAAACTTCTATACAAAAATTGCTTTGATAGTGCCATTTAAACAACTATAAACACCGTTTAACACTGCATATGCACATCGGGCTATAACCCTTCAGAGATACAAAAAAATATCACCTTAACTTAGTTCAAATAAAACAGCTTCGTGAACCGCCCAAAATCAGGAACGTGGCAAAAAAATACTTGGAGAAGATCACCATCTCAGGCTCTACCTTCTTGATCTAGATCCTACAGGTAGCAGCATACAAAGTGACTAATGGAACCAAATCTTAGCACAACATTCATGACTTCTAAGTATGAGTTAAGGCACAAACTCATGAAAAGTGATTGAGAGGATTATCAACCAGACCTTCAGTCTTTTTCTCTTTTTTTTTTCCATTTTAACAATAAAGAAAATGAAACTTGAGCCTAACTCCACCCCAAAACTAGCTCAAGAAGTGAGGATTGTCCAAGCATATTAAAGATCCATCACATAAACAATCGATGTCCCAACAATGCATGAACATATCCACCCATCCCGTAACAAACTTGCAAATTAACAAAACCGGGTAACTTTCTATTGCGGAAAGCTGTGTCAAAAATCAAAGAAAATATTGCCTTGCTCATTTTTACATTTCAACACATCACTATGCATAATGGGAAAACCCCATTTTTAATTTTGGGGTGCATTTCTCTCAACATGATCACCAATTTTCTCTCTATAAAGAAATGAAAAGGTTTTATCTTTTGGTTTTGTGGGTAAAATTTATCACTCAATAACTTCACCTAGAGCTTTTAACTTGACTTTGGTGGATATACATCTCTCTCAACACTTCACTTCCTTTCTCTCTATAAGGAAAATAAATGTATTCATTGGTTTGGTTTGATGGGTATATCTGTCTCTAGATTTCACCTGATTTTCTCATTTAAAGAAAACATAAGTTGGATTTGTTTGGTTGTGGGATGTAATATACTTTCATACGCTTCCTCTTTTAGAAAAGCAAAATTATTTTTGGTGCACATAAAATTTCACTCACCTTCCCTTATTATTTAATAAGAAAAACGAAAGTTCACTCATTTCTATCTATGGATGGAAAGGAAGCTATTATTTTTATCTTTCTTTCTCAACCTTTCACTTGTAGAAAAGAACTTTTATTGGGTTGTCATGTATTTTCTTCTCAATAAGTTCACCAATGTTTTCACTATAAAGAACAAGAACCTTTTTAACGAAAAATATAATTAACTTATCGAAAGAGATACTAAAACACAAACTCTCTATAAAGAAAAGATTTTTGGTAAATTTAGATGTTTAAAGAACTACAAAAAGAACAACAAGGAAATAATTTTGAATTGGCCGAGGCCAGGGAGGAGGGTGGTGGTGGTGGTTATGACCAGTTGGTTGTCCATTTTGACCGAAACCGTATTATTTTAGTCAAGCAGTTTAGGTTAAAAGCTACTCCAGTCCGGAAAAAAGATGGATTTTTTTAGCAATTTTCAAGAACAAACACAACCTCTATTTTCTCTCTAGGATTAGACAGACTATCAACTTCAAATTATCATTCCTTTGGTGGAGTTACAATTGCTAATGAAATAGCAAAGACCAACCATATACATTAGAACAAATAATTAGAAACTAAATCATCAATCAAGTAGTTTTTTTTTTGCTTGGTCATGGATGTATTGACGTGACAAATTCAAGGTGAGGTGCCATGGTGTATATTATTTGCATTTTGCAGATGACGCAATTTTTATTGACAAGACTCGTGACAGAGTTGACACTAAGTTGGTTGAAGACAAACCTTGAAGTATAAAGGGATTCAAGTTGAGCTAGACGAACACAAGTATTTGAAGTGCATGTTCAGTGATATGACGCACGAGGCTGAGTGATATGACACACAAGGCTGACGAGGAAGCGAGGTTTGATACACACGCCATCTAGAAGAGAGGTAGTCTCAAGTATCATGAAAGATTGATGAGGATGTCACTCACCATATTGGTGCAAAGTGGATGAACTAGAGGCTTGCATCCGGAGTCTTATGTGATAAGAAGGTGCCACCAAAACTTAAAGACAAGCTCTACAAGTGGTGGTTAACCATTATGGTGTATGGGGTGGAGTGTTGGCCATTCAAAAACTCTCACATCCGACAATGGAAGTGGTGGAGATGAAGATACTTTGATGGATGTGTGGGTCTACTAGGAGAGGTAGGATTAAAAATGAGGATATTTGAGATAAGGTGGAAGTAACTTTGGTAAAAGACAAGATGCGCGAAGCGAGGTTGAATTGGTTCGAGTATGTGATGAGGAGATGCACGGATTCTCCAATGCAGAGGTGATTAGATAGGACATGACACAATGACAGCTTACGAGGACATGACCTTAGATAGGAAGGTGTGGAGGACACAATGTTATCAAAAGCGAAAAGCACAGGAAAACTTTAAGGTCCATTGGAGCTTTAAGCGTGAAGCGCATATAAAGAGTGGAATTTAATGAAAAAAGACGCAAATGGAGAAAAAATACGAATATATATATTTAGTCCAAGACTAGTTATTATAAAACATCATATCATCATATATTATTAAAAGTGGAAACCTTCAAAGTGCGAAGTTGAATTACTATTTTACCCCTATAATAAATCAAAATAACCATCATATTTAATTAAATAATAAATTATAAGTACACTAGGTTGGATTACATATTCAAGTGAGTAAATAAGAAGTTGCATGTTAAAACTAATTAGTTGTAATTCTTTTTTTCATCCGTTTTAGTTACTTACACTTAATCCCTATCTTATATGGTAAATGCTAATAATACCTTTTGCAACCTCTTGAAATTCCTAAAAAAAAAAATCCACAAGTTCTTGTCTTATTTAAATTTAAGCTAAAAGTTAATAATTTCACTTATAGCCTCTTCAAAATTTGTAGAGACACTCGCAATGTTTTTGGTTGCTTTAGTTAATGTTATGCCCAAACTTAATAATACCATTTACAACCTTCCAAAAATTTGTACATGTACAGAACTTATGGCATTGTAGTCGTTTTTGGCCCAATATTTTCCTTCATCAATCCAACACAATCAAGGATGATTTTATATTTCCTTTAGTCATTAAACATCTTATATGAATAGACATCAAGCATATGTCTGACCCTCACCATTGGATGAAACAAACTTAGCAGGTATGCCTCTTCCAGTTACATTTTGTTTTGTTACTTACAACTTAAAATTCTCACATATATCATACTCCCTCTATCTCATTTCATGTGACACCCTTTCCTTTTTAGCTTGTCCCAAAAAAAAAATGTCACCTTACTAGAAATAATCTAATTTTAAAATTCCCTTTTTACGCTCACGGAAATGATTCTCAGCCACACAAATATCTAAGACAGTGTTTTGGGAGGCGAGAAGCGGAAAAAAGCAACGAGGGCTTGCTCCACAGAAGCGAGAAGCGTGAAGCAAAGCGCGCGCTTTTTTAAAAAAAAGGCGACATTTAGTATAAAAATAAAAAAATATTAAATAACTAAATAGAGGTAATATAGTCTTATAGATTAAAAGAAAATAGATAGTCAATAATATTCATAAGTCATAACATATAAAGCAAAAAATCAAAAACATAATTAAATCACAAATACTCAAACTCCTATACTTCAAGATCCTCAAACTCTTCAAGTGCCATAACCAAGGGTTATAATTGGTCATCATCTTCTTCATCATCAGAAGTGTCAAAAAATTAAAAAAAGAGCTTCTAGCATACACATTGATCACAAAATAAAAACGAAAAAAAAGAAGCAAAAGAATTGAAAAAAAACGGAGGAGGCAATCAGTAATTGTGAACAGACACAGAGTAGATCACAGCAGAGATGAAGAGAAGAAGAGAAGAAGAAGAAGAAAAAACTACAGCAGTTGCATCGTGAAGAGAAAAGAAACTCACAGAGATGACGCAAAGGCGAAGATTGTATATTACAGGGGAAAAGGAACTCAGAGAGATGAACTAATAAGCATCGGTTAAAACTTACTTGCAATCGCGGTCGAGGTGTGAAGAGAGACACAGTCTCAGTCGCGGTTGTGAAGAGAGAAGAAGCGAAAGAAGAGTCGTGAAAGAAAAATTAAGTTATATTGTATATTTCAGATATTTTTTTAAAGAAAAAAACTATTTTTTTATAAAAAAAAACCCCTAATTGTCGCTTTTTTATAAAAAGCGCGCTTTATTGCACTTTTGTCTTAGTGTCGCTTCTCGCTTCTTTATCTGAAGCGAGCGCATTTTTCAGATCGCATCGCCTAAAGAGAAAGAAGCGCACGCTTTAAAGCGCGCTTTTCACAACACTGATCTAAGAATTGTTTAAAGCAACAAATTTCAAAAGTCTTACCTTTTATGTCAGGTCTAAGGGTGCCACATGAAATGGGATGGAAGAAGTATTCCTTGGGAAACTACTTCACAATGTCCAAAGGTTTCAGAGGAAAAGTTCAGCTCATATTTGCTTGTAGGGAATATTAAACTGAAGTATTAAGTGTATGTAGATTTTTTTATTTCAAAGTATAGGTAAGTGGCATATGTTTTGAATTGAATTCAAGGTACTTTCAGCTTGTACCGTTTTCATTTAATTATTTAATTACTCATTACACTACCGTTTTGATATGATTCATATTGTTTGTACTACTTCCATGGGACACACATGCAACACACGTGTCAAGTTACTAGTGAATGACAAATTTATCAACTAAGAATTTGAAAATGATACAATGTACATAATCAAATCTACTCATAATATTTATAGCATAATTATAGTATCTATAGAGATTTTCTGAATAAATTTCCTTAGTTACTTGTACACCAACAAATAGCTCTTATTCTTGAAATAATATAACAAGGAAAATGGTCTATTGTCTTTGTGTTTTACATGGTATCAAAGCATTACATGTTCTTTGTCAATTAGAAAGCTTGCCGAAATTCGATCAATGTACGTGAGCATCTATCGACCATTATGCCTTCACAACCTACTCAATCTGGACCAGCAAGACCACTAATTGTTCAAGTTTACTCAATGAGGCAATAGATTAATGATACATACCCTACATCAACTCCATCATCAGACCCTTCTCCATTTGATCCTTTAGAAAATTTGGACCTTCCTATTGCTCTTCGAAAAGGTACACGTCAGTGCAAATCCGCATATTCCATAGCTAACTTTGTTCTTATGATCACTCATCTCCTGCATAGTTGTTTGGTTGGCTCTCTAGACTATGTGACTATCCCTAAAACAGTAAAGAAACCTTGAATCATTCTGGATGGCATAATGCAATGCTTGAAGAGATGCATGCTCTACATAAAAATCATACTTGAGATTAGGTGGAGTTACCCAATGGAAAGAAAGCAGTAGGTTATAAATGGGTTTTTATCGTCAAAGTCAATCCTAATGGTTCTATTGCAAGACTAAGGTTAGACTTGTGGCTAAAGGCTATGCTCAGACTTATAGGGTAGATTATTTTGATACTTTCTCCCTTTTAGCTAAGCTCACCTCTATTCGTTGGTTTATTTCCTTGGTTGCTTCTCAACATTGGCCTTTACATCAACTAGATATCAAGAATGTTTTCCTTCATGGTGATCTCCATGAAGAGGTGTATATTGAGCAACCACTTGGGTTTGTTGCTCAGGGGGAGTATGGAAAAGTTTGTCAGCTAAGAAAATCCCTATATGGTCTAAAGCAGAGTCATCTTGCATTGTTTGGAAAATTTACGGATGTAGTTCAAGAATTTTGGTTAAAGAAGAGCAAGTGTGATCACTCAGCCTTTTACAGACAATCAATAGCTGATATTATTCTTCTAATTGTCTATGTTGATGATATTGTGATTAAAGGAGATGATTGTACTGCAATTTCTTCTCTCAAGCAGTTTGCATTTCTACATGCCAAGTTTACTTGAGACAACTGAAATACTTCTTAGGTGTAAAAGTAGTTAGAAGCAAGAAAGGGATTTTCTTATCTCGAAGAAAGTATGTGCTTGAGCTACTTGCAAAAACGGGTAAGTTGGGAGCAAACTGTGGGGCAACACAATGGCTCCTAATGCACATCTTACAAAGGATGATGCTGACCCTGTTGATAACCTAGAAAGATACAGAAGGTCGGTTGGGAAACTAAACTACTCATCCAGATATTGCCTATGCAGTCAGTATCGTTAGTCAATTCATGTTTTTACCAACAGTCAAACATTGGGCTATCTTAAAAACAAATTCTATATATTTTGAAATGATCCCTTGGCCTTGGCATATTGTAGAGGGACCACAGACATACTAGTGTTGAATGTTTTGCATGTGCAAATTGGGCAGGATCAAGAATTGGTACACTAGCTATTGCGTCTTTGTTGGTGGAAATCTAGTATCTTGGAGGAGTAATAAACAAAATGTTGTATCTCGATCTAGTGCAAAGTCCGAGTATAGAGCTATCGCTCAGTCCACATGTGAAATATTATGGATACAACACCTTTTAGCTGAGGTTGGTTTGAATCCTTCTTTTCCAGCAAAACTTTGATGTGATAATCAGGTTGCTCTACACATTGCCTTAAATCAAGTGTATCATGAACGGACAAAACATATTGAGGTTGATTGTCACTTTATCATGTGAAGATTGAAGAGAACGTGATTTCTACAAACTATGGGAAGACGGGAGAGCAATTGGGTGATGTATTCACGAAGGCTTTGAATGGAGCTCGGGTGGAATATCTTTGTAACAAGTTGGGCAATGATTAATATCTATGCTCCAACTTGAGGGGGAGTGTTACAAAATGTACATAATCATAATTATAGGTAGATATCTTTAGAGATCTTAGATATATTCAGGGATATTTTCTGATTTTATTTCCTTATATAGATTTACTTGTACACGTACATGTAGCTCTTATTCTTGGAATAATATAACAAGGAAATTGGTATATTGTCTTTGTGTTCTACGAAAAATAATAATAATAATAATAATAATAATAATAATAATAATAATATAGTAAAATATTAATGGTTTAGTTTTGCTTAAAAAGGCTTACTCGTAAGGAAAATATAACTTACTGCATTGATGAGCACATTAAATATGGCAAAGCGCTCAACGCGCTTCGAGCTTCGCTTCAAGGCTTAAGCGTGCCTCAGACAACACTAGGAGGACACAGATTAGGGTAGAAGATTAGTAGATAATAGTACATCCATACTATTCTACTACTATATGTTGTTTTTGTTATTATTTGTTGTCCCTTATACTTCCATGACGACTTTTTCTAGACTATTTTTGTCTTGAGCGAAGGGTCTATAGGAAACAACCTCTCTACCTCTAAGTAGAGGTAAGGTGTGTGCACTCTACCCTCAACTAACTTCACTTTATGTGATCACACTAGGTATATTGTTGTTGTTGACTGGTAAACATTAATGAAATTACTAATTCTGCAATTCCTTCTAGGAATCTACTAAAACTTAACGAACAAACAAAGTTACTAACCCTGCATTTTCCTTCTAGGAATCTGCTGAAACTTAATGAACCAACAAAGTTATTGATCCTACATTTTCTTTCAGGAATCCAGTGACAAGCCATAACACCAATTCCATTGGTAATATCTGTTCGGATGGCAGAATTACCAACTTACGTTAACAAACTGTAAACACACTAAAAAAAATTTGTCTTCTTTGGATCCAATAGTTGCAGATTGGCACAATTCATGTTTTCTTTTTGAGTATTTGGGCAAGTTTACAACTTATTACGACAATTTTCAAAAAGTCCAACCATAAAAACTAGGAGATCATTCCCAACATTACTTACGGCTTGGACGTTTCATATTTCGGCAGAACTTGCTACTGCAATGGCAGCTAAATGCTTTTACTGGATGTTCAAGATCATCAAAATCAATACCATAATCCTGCAAGAGCCAAATTTAAAGTTCATCAAGCAGATAATAAACAAATAGCAAAGCATATAATCTGAATGGTATGGATGCATCAGGCAAGCACCTTTTTGTATTTACCAGGCAAACACTCACGACACAAAAAGAGTACACGTTGAAATGGTGAACCACCATTAGTTACTAATATTCATGTCATAATGGAGTAGTCAGTCATCCCCACTCCTTGGAGCAACATTTTCTGTATTACTGACTTCAATTGGTAAGTTTGAGCATTTTCAAATTACTGCTTATGTTTTCTCTCAATGATATCAACAAAAATTTCATCTAATTATGCTGCTTCTTGGCATATTTAGGACATAGCTCAGTGTTATTGACAATTGCAATACTAAAAACACAGAAAGTTGACATTTTGAATTAACTCTCAAAATCAGGGGCCTAAATATGATTCACTCCATTAACGATCTACATAGGTAATCATAATTCCCGAGTAAAGAGGAGACTTTCATTGTGCTCAGCTCTTTATGATTAGAGCAACCTAAAACACAAACGTCACTTTCATATCTTCAAGATATATCACATCATTACAAGCTCTAAAGTATTAAGAGAGAAAGAAATTAACCAAAATTGAGAAGCATTTACCTATCCTTTCTTTGAAAAGCAAATAAAGACGTGACTTGATAAAAGAAAATATATGCGTTATACACAACATATATAGATGGGTTTTTCTAACCTGCTGCATAGCATCATTTCCTTTTTTTAATTCTAAAAGCAACCCTGCGAACACACTAACAACACCTTGATAAGAGGGTCTTTATTGTCTTTTTAACCAGAACTCTAAACCCAATTATCCTTTCCCTCTTTTTTTCTCACCCCCCTCAATTGTAACCCAACTCTGGTTGTATGACAAGGATATCGGGAGATGTCGTACTGCGGACTTGCCATCGATGATGGAATCAAGCCTGCCAATAGTGGTCCTTGTTGTACTAGTCCCTAAATAGTTTTTACCCAAAATCTAAACTCACCTCATCTCTTCTCTTCTTAATAAATTTTGCTTGAAACATGTCTCTCATGGATAATATCCCCAAATTTTCTTTCTAGAGTACTGCATCATCCATTTCTTTTTTCCTTCAATGAGTATACCCATGAAAATACATTTGAACTAAACAATCTTTTCTTGAATGAAAACAACTGGAGAAAAAAACTTAGGGGATGTATTCTTAAATGTGATCTTAAAGTTGATATAATATTAAAGTAACATTTGCCAACAAACCAGGAAACAAATTCTCAAACTCTGTTGATTGAGAAAAGGAGAAGAGAGAAAGAGAGGGGGGGGGGGGGGGGGGGTCAAGTTGATACCACAGAAACTTACATTTGCCAACAAACCAGGAAGCCAAATTCTCAAACTCTGCTGAATTGAAAGAAGGAAATTCTGAAATGACCAAGAAGCCTTCTCGATGAATATAACTAAAATGTGAGTACAATGCTGACCTACTATAGCATGTAGTAGGTTAGCAAGGCCATATAAACATACAAATTCCATTAATTTTGTTTTCCTATTTGTTTTACTGGGGTAGGACACAGGGTTTTGGGCATAATTTTTTCTTTGATTTGAAAACTCGTTCAGTCATTTCTGCCTAAAGCCTTATCAAGTCACTCTTTTAGTTTTTTATACCTTGTTAGGTGGACAAGCTACTTCAGCACAAATGGCTGCTATTTTTATGGACATTAGCTGTACAATACTAAAATAGGGCCTCCTCCCAATTCTCAAGTCTAGGGGCCAACCAAATATATATGTAACAAAAGTCTGTTGAGAAAAAATGTGGCTTTTTCCAATGAAATGAAAATTGGATTCATGTAACAGGAGAAAGATTTCCCATTTCTTAGCCAGGGAGATATGTGGCCATGAAAGAGTGATTAAGAGGAAGAGAATTGTCTGCGCGACATAGGCTCAATGTAAATGGAATTGTCAGCACACTGATCAGAAAACACATAAAAGTTGCTCCGAAGCAAACCAGACCAGTGTACTTATAGCAGTAAATCAAAGAGCAACAAAACAAGCGCACATTGATACAATGAACCTGAGCATGTGACAATGAAATAAAGCCTACTCACCCAAGTGAGCTCCTCCATTGCCTTAATCTTTCTTGTAGTGAAAAAAGCAAGCTGCAAGAAGCAATCATATGAAATTATCCAACAAAGCTATCAATGTGAAGGAATGGCTCTTGACGATGAAATGAAGTTAAAAGATCCAGGGAGCATACATGATAGTAGTGGTGATCAGGAGTCTCTATTTCAACTGGTATTTCAACCAAATTTGAATCGAAGCATCTGGACCAGAACAACAATTAAAAAAGTAAATGCATCAACATATGTTCCCAACATCAATGTATCATTAAACATCATCCAAATACAAAATGCATGGTTCTCTTTGCCCTCTTTCTATATTGTTTGTTTGTACATTTTTGTTTTTGAATATTCTTAAATGACAAGGATGCAAATTGCCAGGCACATAGTCTCTCCGGTCTGCCAAAGGCGAAGTAGTTAAAGGATCTAAACGTGGGAATGTAAGAAAAGAAGCATGAAATGAGCAGAATTTATTTATAAAACAGGATGTGGATGTTTAATGGGAAGGATATTGAACAGTTGACACTCAATAGTGGGCTTTACTTGACGTGCAATATGAATTATCAATTTTTGGTTTTTTGTTAATTGTGAAAAAGGAAGGTTGCGTGAATTTGAAAAGTAAGGGAAAAATACAGAAGTTTCAAAGATGCATTGAAATCTAGTTCAAAGTCAAGTAGGAGACTTACCTGAGGGCAAATGCACAGAAATTTAGACCCAAATTCAATCAGATTGCTGTTTTTGTTTTTAATGACTAAGCCCACCCAAGCTGGAGAGATACAGAAAAAGATAAAACTTGGGATCCATCTTCACGAACTTACCTGTGATTGATGAACCTGGCAACATTCCCATAAAATGTAGCATCCAAACAAAGAGCCTCTTCATCCTTTAGGACACCCTCTGAACCCCAGTCAGCATCCAGCAGGGCTGGATAAGAATGTTCCTCCCCATTGGGGCTCCGTGCAACACGATCAAAGAGTTCTGTGTTGGTCAGAACCTCTCCAACATATTCACAGACAAAAGCACCTCGGGGAAGGTCTTCAAGGGTTCGCAAGCCCCATCCTTTCCCTTCCGGAGTCATAAAGACCTGAAAGAAGAGGAACAAGTATAGAGCAAGTTAATAGTGGAAACCCAACTATGATTTTGGAAGGAGCTTGTGGAACTCAAAGGACGAGCATAGTAGCAGTTAAATTTAAGGCATTAACTATTATGAACGTGATAAAATCAAAAGCAACATACACATGTCGTACCTGTAACTTATGGCTTATTCCTCGCTGTACTACACGGTTGCCACATTGTTTACTACAGCCACATTTCCACCAACACTCTTTTATGAAGTTTCTCACCAGATGACCTTTACAAGCTTCTATAATGTCCTCATTTTTTGATCTTTCCAATGGGCACACTTTGCAAAATAACTGGCAGTGTTTCTTGGGGTCACGATTCATGGAAATACATTCTTTAAGAAACTCTTCTTTTATAAGTCCTTCCTTTGTGTAGGCAAAATCACCGCCGGTTATGTGTGCACAAGCACAAGGTGTGGACAATGATAAACAATCACCAGAGCAAGTTGAACAACTATTATCATCTCCAATACGAGCCAGAGAAAAGTTTACATATGCATTCTGGAAAACCACATTGGAAGCTATGTAGTGAAATGATGGTGGTTGATTGCTATTAACTTCATTCACCAAAGAAATTACAACATTTTCTTGCCCCTTGGTTACATCAATGACTTCAACAGACACAACATCACGTGCAGTCGCTTCACACGAAACCATCTCCTCAAGACGACTCTGACTTGTATCTGGAGCAATACCACAGTTGCTTGTTGATGCTGTATGATCAGCTTGAGTGCTGTCTCCACCAAAATAAGAATTGAGATGGGGTATCTCTGGTTGAGCTTCCCCAGCACCAAGATCAGAGTTCAGCAACTCATTTAAGGAATCAAAAGAACCTATTTCACCTAGAATTAATCCACATGGAGCGTCCATACTCCATGGATTAGTCTGCTCAATACCATTCTGATCAGTTCCTGTAGTACTACCACAGTTGCCCATTGATGCAATCTGACCAGCTTGAATGCAATCTTCACCAATGCGAGGAGGAGAGCGTGGGGGTATCTTTGGTTGAGCATCCCCAGCATCAATTTCAAAATTCATACCTTCATTTAAGGAATTAACGGTCATGCTTCTCGAGCCAAAATCATTTTCTGCAGCAACATCTTTGGTTGATTGCAGTTCAGGACTATGTTGCGTTCCCAGTTCCAAAACACACTCACACATGTCTTTCATCAGCTTCATCAGAGAAAAGTTAGGGTCCATAATTCTGTATGATTTAAGACATTTAAGCTCCACCATCCTCAGAACTGATTCTACACTCGGCATATGGAAATCTGATGATCTACAAAGAGCTGGGTCACAGCTAATAGAGATTTTTACCTCTCCAGATTGTGAGGAGGCAATATCTCCATCAACGTGACATCTATCCTGGACTTCTATCAGCTCACGACTGGTTGTCATTACATTCAATGAAGTCATAATGCCTGAATCCCTTACACTTCTTAGGTCTATCGCTGAAGGTTCAGACCTTGAGGTGTTACCACTTGAAGTATCTCCCTTGTTTGACGGCTCTGCAGAATCAAAACAAAGCCATTTAGAAGGGAAAACTTTGTAGATGTTCCCAGGAAACGAATATCACAGACCAAGGAAGGTACAATAGTTTATGAACTGTGTAGCTCAATTTATGCACAATGATCAAGATACCACGCAGAGATCCACCAAGATGTCAAAGTTTAAATTTGTAATCTCCATAGCTTCTATAAGACAAGAACTATCCAAATATATTGGTATACTTCCAGAATACGAAATGGGTAAACTATGTAAACCAATCTAGCTATATCTTGTATTCATTCCTAACTCCAGTATAGAAAAATAAAATTGTATATTGGCCAAGGAAGATTTTGTAACCAAGAAAAATAATTTGTGACACGGTAAATATCAACATTTGGCCATCAAAGATTAAATACCTGGGTGAATAACAGCAATAGGAACCTCAAACAGTGGCATATCATCAGTATATGGTTCATCCTTAGGCTTGATTAAAGCAAGGGATCCCGACATCTTCTGTTTAGAGGACAATTCTCCACCTGGTTCTGTCTTTGGCTCTTTGAGTTTTGATGCATGGGAAGATTTAGCAGAAACCGAACTCTGACCCCTGGACGTGATTGGAGATGTTTGAGTTTCGTTCAACCTTAGATTTTTCCTAACAGAACTAGGATTTGCTTCCCCTTGTAATTGGTTCTGATAACGAGGTCCAGATAATTCACCTTCCTCCTCCCGCCTAGGCCTTTTAAGAGAAGTCCCGGCACTAGAATTGTTAGAGGAAGGTGAAGCTTGACCTTCTTGAAATCTTAATCGCAATCTCTTTAATGGTCTTTCAGGCTCCTCGTACACTGCTTCTTCCTCCAAAACTTCCTCTCGCTGCACAAGCGGCTAAGGGACCAATAAAGTACAACGGAAGTGGGTAAGGAAAAAAAAACAGATCCTATAGAAATTACAGGGAGACTTAGATTGAACACATGAAAACATACCAAAGCACGTACTTCATTATTTTCAGGCTGCTTATGTTCTGCCACCTGCAATAGGATGTCAATCAAGAGAATTCAGACTCCATTGAGCACGTTTAATATTTTCTAAGGAAAGAAGAAAAACAAAGCTCTGACTTGACCAGAAAAATGAGAGAAAGAAAAGCGAAAAAAAAAGATGGACTGGTTGAACCTCTGCATCCTCGTTTTCAAATATAGCATCTGCAAGTGCTCTATAATTTTCCTCTTCAATAAGCTCCCAATTTTTGTCATATAGTTTTAGAAGGCTCTTCAAGATTGGCTTCACCTTTTCCTCAGAGATGCCAATACTTTTCATAGCACGAAATGCCTTTTTTACTCTTGGATTGACCGGCATTTTTTTAGTGGATTTAAATGGCCGACCTCCAAATTACTCGTGAGCCTACAAAAAACAGAGTATATATGAGAAAGAATCAGAGACAGAACTTGAACAAGGCTTTCAGTCATATGTAGATGAGGATGTTGCATGATATGACAAATAACCAATACCCTCTCTTCTGGCCATGGTGATCAGCCTGCCTTTTGAAACCCCCCACCCCCCGCCCCGCCCAACAAAAAAAAAATCCACCCACCCCTCTCCACAAGGACCGCAACCCAGAAAGGAAGGGAAAAGGGGGTTAAGGATACTAGGAAATATTATCTCAAGTGTGAGCTTAAAACATGGAGATTTATTGCTTTACCACCCACACAAGAGCATCTCTCTGTTGTGAGCATATTCTAAAGCTTTACCATAAATGAGTATATTGTACATCTAAGACTACTCAAAGGCCAAAACAAGTTGTTTATTTAACCTAGGGAAATCTCATCTATCCTAGCCTTGGTGGACAGAGCTACCTAGTACCTATTGTTGGTGGGAGGTACCACATATCTCGTGGTCTCAAGTTCAAATCCTAGCGGAGACTAAAACACTAGTTGATTCTTCCTATCTATCCTAACCTTGACGGACAAAGTTATCTGATACATGTCGCTACGAGAGCTAGGAGGTGTAATTAGTCGAGTTGCACAAAAGCAACCCAAACACATCGAAAAATCACCTAGTTTTGTTGGCGATGATTCAATTCTTCATCTTGTAATTCCCTTTCCCATATCCCCTTCCCCTACCCCCAATTTTATCTTTTTTACAAAAAAGGAAGGAACACCCAAAATGGACACATAATCATAAGCATTCCCAAATTATATTGAAATTCAGTCAGTTCAAGGCAAACCAGTACTGGAAACATTGACAGCATCCTTTTCTACTATAACAAGTTATAGAAAAAAAATTTAAAAATCACCAACAAACAGATGTCTCCGCAGATGAACCCTAACTCAGACAAACCACAGATGCAGAACTTCTAGCCAAAAAAAAATAATTAAACAACAGATAATTGAATTCAGCTTGAAAAAAGGGGGGAAAAGGATCAAATGTAGGGCAGAGAAAAGAGAACTTACAAGCATGAAACTGAGGGAGTCGGAGAGTCCGAAGAATGAGATTGAGACAGTCGATATACCTGAGAAAGAGACTGAAAACTATTATAGAGAAGAAAAAGGGCAGATGGGGGAGAGCGTGTAACCACGTGGCTGAATATTAGCGCGTATATAGGGAAACGCAAAGACCCATATAGATACTCAATTGATATGTACTAGGTAGCACTGCTAGTGCTACTACTGAGGAAATTACACTAGGCCCAGACGGTCAAGTGGCGCGTGGTGTCACGTTTGACATGCATTTGATGATGTTGATTATGGTGATCGGTGGAAAGAAATTGTTTGAGTGTCTAAGTACACAATTTATATTCGTCCTTGAATTTGTTTGTTCTAGCTCAAACTAGACTATTTTTGAGAAAATTATAGGTCCCGAATGGGAGAAGAATAATGCAGTTTGATCTTGTATAAACTTGAATAAATATACATATAATTATATGATATTATACATATAGGATATCACCTAAAATATCGTGTAGGATGTGAATTATTACATAAAATGTTAATAAGGACTTCTGTATATATTTGTTCAACTCTTTACAAATTTAAGTGTCTATTGTGTTGTCACGATTCAAACTAATCGGGTCGTATGGACACCTATTCTAACACCTGGATAGGAGAACCTTTATCACTCAATTTTGAACTAAAAAACCGCGGAAGTGGATAAAAAATTAACAAATCACTTATTTGATTCAAAAAAAATTCTAGTCTTAACATAATACAACTTGTCTTTGAAAACATTCGTAAATCATCCGTAAAAACTTGTCTAAACAAGTACAAGAGCTTCCAAGAGAATACAAATTATGAAAGGAAATAAAACACAATTTTTTCCAAGAAAAGATGAGTAGGGGTTGTTGCATATCATCATCGTCTTCACCTAAGAAACATCACACATCATTCAACCAAACTATGTCAAGTAGCACAACAAGAATAGTATCAGTACAAATAATATATATTGATAGACATTGTTAGTCGATTAGAATTCACAACATAATAGCATGTAAATAATCAAAAGAAAATATAAGACTTGAACAATCCACCCTCGATTATTTAGCCACTGATTCCCATCACCTTGGATTCATACACTATGTTCCTAAGTTCACTCAAGGATTAATATGTGATAAATACAACACAATATATAAACTTGATCAACTCATAGAACCAACATATAGAGAAAACATATGTACCAAGTGTGGTACCCGATCTAACAATCAATTAGAGGTGGGTGTTCGGTTCTTCGATTTAGTTTTATTAAACTTATTCGATTATTTGATTTTAGATTTTAGAAAAGTGTGCACCATATATTAAAAAATCTAATTTGATTCGATTCGATTCGATTTAGTTCGGTGATTTTAAATTAATTTTTGGGGAGAATAAAAAATAAAATGAGGACAAAATAAAAGTATAAGATACCTAAATTTAAACAACATGGAACATTTATTGTGCTAACTATATATATATATATATATATATATATATATATATATATATATATATATAACACTGACATTGAATCAAAAATTGAAATTAGAGAACCGAATTAGTTCAATTTGATTTGATTTTTTTATTTTTTTGATTTTTCAGTATTTGTGTCTATCCTTACTGTCAATAAACTTGTACCAGCATGGTGTCCGAGCTAATTAATAAGATATTTCCTATCAGCTGAGATAAGTGAAATATATGTCAAACATGATATCCGAGCCAACTAATTAGAGATATCATGTATCAGGTATAGTACATGTGTCAACCATTAGTATGTACCAGATGTGGTACCTAAGCTAATAACCAATAATCTCATAACCTAATCACTAAGCTAAGTGAATATATGCAATTGCATGATATTAACACAAAGTTAATAACATTTCAGTTTATACTCTTTTTACCTTCTTAACAATTGTTGACGCCCAATTTTGATCCTCCTCGATAAATTAATTTACGAGTTTCTTAAATTCCAGTAAAATAATTGCCTTTACAAATGTTCAAATATTTTTTGAGTCATTCTTTAAAGTAGCTTTGATCGATTTTTATAATTTTTAAGTGATATATTTTATGTCTTTATATGATTAGTTTATTGTATAACATATTTGAAAATCGCGTCAAAAAGATTTTTAGTCTTATTTATCGCTCTATTAAATTAATCTTAGTAACTTGTAATTCGAATCTTTAGTTTATAGTGAAATTTATTAGTTTATCTTGTTATAGTTTAAATAATATATTGTGTTATATAATCTCGTATGTAATTTGTTCATTTTTTTAGTATGCGAAAAGTCATCTAAAAGGATTTTGATCGTACTTAATTGGGACTCCTCTTTCTCAACTTTTCAGCTAACCATCCCAGGCCCAATTTTACTCGATTATATTTAACTAGTAAACTTAGCCGCGCTATGCGCGGTGTCTAAAAATTTTCATTTTTATTTAATTTTTAAATTCAAATAGATTAGTTAATAAATTTTATCATTTAGCTTTGTAATTTCAACTCAATACATGGATTAATTTTATCAAAAAATAAATACCTGTACGGTCAAATATCTATATTTTTTTTGGTTGAATAGTACCTATTATTTTATGTTAGTTATAATATATAATTAAGAATTTATGACTTCATTATCCATTTGAATGAGTTCTCAAAATTAAACATGGTTAACTTTGATGTTTTGTTAAAAATTTAAAGTGAGATTTTTAGTCTTTTAAATTTTTTAAAAAATATAAAAAGAATTAAAATAGTAATAAATTCAAAAACAGACTTAGAAATATGAAAAATTATTCGTAATAGATAAGCTACCAATAATTTGAAGACTTAAAAAATAATTCAATATTTATATATTAAGATATAAAGTTCTTTGTATATTGATTCTTTGAAAAAAAATGGGTGATACATGATTTTTGTTCGGTAAAATAATTTTTAGTGATATACAATTAACATAAAAATAATATATTATTATTAAAATGCATAATAAAATAAGTAATAAATGAACAATTATAGATGAATGATAAAAGGTTTTATGGTAAGATTAAAAAAAAACTTATATATCTACTAAAAACTTATAATTAGACTCTTGAATTTTTTCTGAATAAAGTAAACATAAAAAAACTGTTCACAAATAATATGAATATTTATAATTATTAACGATAACTAATATTTTCTTATAATTAAACTGTAGGATAAAAAATTAAGTAAATTTTTAGAATCATTATAATGGAGGATGAATGGTTAAGTAATAAGTATAAATGAAATGATTATCTGTATTAATTTTTTCCTTGATAAATTTTCTTCTATAATTCTATGTTTTTTTAAAAAAAAATTATTTCGACGCTATTTTTAGTCTCCCCCCTTTTTTTTAGTCTTTGCTTATTTAATTCTAATAAGAAAACATAAACAATTAGCATCGTAATTAAGAGAATGAAGTTTGCTCGTCTTTAGTATTTTTACTAATTTATATATATTTTTGTAAAACAGTAACAATTAGCATCAAATCTTAACATAATCAAGTTAGCTTGTCTTAAGCTTTTTATTAATTTAAGCAAAATGTTTAAATGAATTCTCTTAATTAATTTTTATTATATTTTTCATGATTCATATTTTATTTAAAATTTAAAAATAACTTCATAATAATTTTGATTATCTCCCGCCGCTAAGCGTATCTACAAATACATTTTAATGTTTTCAAGAATTGTTTTTGTCTTACTTTTTGTAATGATCTTGCTCTTATAATTTCATGCAAAAAAAAAAATCAATTATTCTCTTTTATATATCTTATTTTGTATCATTCTTATTAGAAGTAAAATAATTATACAAAGAAGTCTTTGTCGATAGATTTTGTATTACAAGAATAAAGTAGAGGACAATTAAACTAAACATAAATATATTGGTTAGAAATATTTTTTGATGTGATTTTAAGATGTCACAAATTTAAACATTAAGTAATTTGGGGTTATGAAGGTATTTTTTTAAAGTTGGAAGTTATAGGTATTACTAATAAGTAATAATTAAGTATAGAGGTTTTGAAAGATGAAGAGGTGTGAGTTTATGATAAAAATTAAATTAAAAATAAATAATATAAAAATAAGAGAAAAAGGTAAAAAAAAAATATGACATATTTTTTTAATAAACAAAAACATATTTAAGTAAAATCCTCCACCATTTTTATGATTTATTTTATTATATGACATATTTTCTTTTTACCTCATTTTAGAAATTTCAAATTATTAAAAATCTCCAAATATACTTCTAATAATAAACATTATTTTTAGTAATTACTATTATTTTGAACAATATATATTTTTTCTCTTATTTTATATTATAGGAGAGATATCTATTAAGAGAAAAATTAATTAAAAATAAATTTAAAAAGGGACACAGAATTAAAAAGTTAGTCAAAAGGAATAGAATTTTTTTTTTGAAATTATCAAAAAAAAATAATCGTACGAATGTTTTAAAATAAAATTTAAAAATATTTAATTTTTTGCTGATTAAATTTTCAAAACTGTGAAACATTTGGCCTATAAATAATAATTATATATGAATACTATAAAAAACAATGCAACATTAAAATTATGTATTTTCACCATATCATTGTTATGTGATTGTGAGATACGAAACTATAACAGGAATCGATTTATTTGATTCTTAGCTATATAATATTTGAATTTAATATTTAGTATTTTATTTACTTTACATTGAGATATGATATATTACTTTTTTTATTACTTATATTTATTATATATTTGTATAACATTTTTATAGCTAGTGAGGAGGATGATATTGTTAGACGAAATCAGAAATAAGATATATTGGCGTTTTTTCAATTAACTAATTAATCTGATAAGGAACCAATCAACTCTTGTTACATCAGTGGTTTAACCAGAGAAATTTAAACAATCCATACAATAATATCAACAAACATACATAAAATTAATTAACTAATCAAACAAAAATATTTAAAATATATGATTCTTCAAATTCACAAATTGAATAAAGACAATCAGTGTCGGTAGAAACTACAAGATTAAGAAAAAAAATCTCATAAAACTACAAACAGAAGCAAAAAAAAAAAATGAACAAATTATTTTTTCTATAAAAGAATCATGATTTGTAATTGTATCATCAACAACTCAACCTAATAATATCAAATATATATGTAATTACAACAGAACAAAGTGATAATGATAATTAGACATATTAAATCATTTTACCTCACAAAATCAAAATATGCAAAATATATAACATTTTTCATTATACATCCCTCTCCTGCAAAAATCAGATCAAATAAAACGAAAAAAAAATTAACAAATCAAAGGTATAAAAAATGAAGAATAAGGAAAATAAAAATAAAATGACCATCATGGAATATCTCAAAGTGGGTTTTTATAGGTGTAATATTTAGGAGTTATAATTTTTATATTAAATATTTTGAAGGTTATGAATATGAAAGGTTAGGAGTTAGAAGGTGTAATGCTCATTAACTAATTTATTAATAGCAATATATATATATATATACACACAATATTATTGTGTAAAAAGAAATAATTTAAAAAGCCCTTTTTTAAAAATAAAAATATATATTTTTCTCATCATTGAGGCATGCCACATAGGCTTATTGAAGATCCTCATTTATATATATATATTGATTGATTCTGAACCTTTCTTTGACAGAATAATTTTCCAGCCCACCTCCTTACATGAGATTGCACTCGTAAATCATAAGACTTACACTCGGTTCGAGATTTATCTTCACTTCATTCTATTTCGTTCGTTTCACAATGAATGACCTAGTTTGACTTGACAAAGTTTAAAAGTATAAAAACTATTTTAGAATCTTGTCATTCTAAATTAAAGTTATGTCAAATGTACAAAACTATCTTTTAATCTTGTGGCCTTAAACATGCCACGTGAAAAACTGAAATTAAAATATTACAAAAAAAAAGAGAAAAACTCATTTTTTTAAAACGGAAAAGTATATAAAACGTCTCATCTCAAGCCCCGCCTATTAAAACAAGAGGGAAATTGTGATTACTTTGTTAATTTTGGCAATGCTTGCAAATTCTCTTTAGGCATAATACATAAATGTGTCCTTTAACTTGACTTCAAATCACATTTATGCCTTCAACATTTGATGTGCACATTAGATGTTTAAACTTGTATAAAGTTGAACAAATAGATACACATGTTCTACATGTCATTTTTTATCTAAGGTGTATTGTGTCATGTATGACTCATATGTTTATTTATTTAAAAGTTGAACAGTTAAATTCATGTTTGTGCCTTATAAAAATTGGAGGCCAAAATTAAAATTTGAAACCAAATTTAAAATGTAATATATAGATGCATTATGCCATTCTCTTTATCAATATCTCAAATATTAATGAGTGATTGTAAAAGGCACTGTCTTTCTTACAGTATAGCAAAAAATGGCAGGGCCTCAGTGCTGCGAGAATCCACCAGCTTTGAGCTCAAGCAGTGGACATGGATCCGTTTTAGAACTTGGAGGACTCAAAACTTACGTGTCTGATTCTTCCAATTCTAAATACGCCATTCTTCTCATCTCCGATGTTTATGGTATAAACCCTTTAACCCTTTTGTCTTTTATGAATTAGTGCATCTGGGTTCTGTTCAATTTGCACTTTATTTCTCTTTCTTGCCCTTTATTCTACAGAAAAATTGAGGAATCTGTTGATCAATTTGGTACCATGGAAGATATTTTTTGAAAAATATTTGGTTGGGTTGTGGAAAAAACAAATCGGGTAGTGCTATGTGAATATTAAAGGTTGATAATAATGTGTAAATGTTCAATGGAACAGTGATATACTACTGTTTTTGTAGAAATATGATTATTTGTGCTCTTATTGTATGTTGGGAAAATGTATAACTATCTCAAATGTATGCCGAAATTCCAGAGATACATGTCCTATTATCCTTAAACTTATTTTATAAATAATTTTCTACCTATTTTCGGTCTATGTGACATTACCTTCTGGAAATAATTTTCTACCTCTTTTTGGTCTATGTGACACTACCTTCTGGAGCCTAGCACGTGTTGACTATTTTTCAAGGAGTGCCACGTAGACCGAAAAAGTATATAAAATTATTTATAAAATAAGTTCGATTTTAAGACCTTAGTATAATATATGTGTGTCTCTGAGATTTCGAGCTTAGATTGAAAGACTACTTAAGCATTTTTCCTTGTATGTTACTAGTAAAGCAACCTTTGGTGTTAGGCGCTTGCATTTGTCCAAAAGTGAGGAAGTCAACTCCCCATTTGATGGAAAATCTATTTTTTTACAAATATGTTCAGGCAATGTAGGATAAGGTCTGCGTATATACTATCCTCCCAGGCTTTACTTGTGGGATTCGAGTGGTATGTGATTGCTGACACTATGGAGTAACTTATTTTTGAAAAACATTGATGTAGTTTGGTTTGAGAATGTCAAAGTTGAAGAAAATTGTAGAGTACAACAAATTCCTGTATTAGATTAGCAAGTACAAATAGATGTATATGAGAGAAGGAAAAGAACTCAACACTTCCATTCTCAAAACTACTTCTTGTGTCCCATTATCGGTGTTGTTTGCTATTTTGGTAGCTAAGCGGATTTTTCTATAGGCGTAATACATAAATATGATCGTTAACTTGGCTTCAATAGACAACTATGCCCTTTAACTTTGAGTTTGCACAAGTAAACACTTAAACTTGTATAAAATTGAACAAGTAGACACATGTGTCCTACATGTCATAATACATGCAGGACGCCACGTAGGACACGAAATTGACATGTAGGGTGCCATGTAGGACGAATGTGTCTATTTGATTAATTTTATACTTGTTTAAGTGCCTACTTGTGCACAACCAAAGTTAAGGGTCAAAGTTGCCCGCTGACGTCAAGCTAAGAGTTATGTTTATTATTATGTCTTTTCTATAACTACAAATGTTTCAATTCTAAATGCTTTGAATTAGTGCATTCTTTGTGTAGTATCTAAACATGTAAATTTCATTTCAAATGTTTTTTTTTTTAGATTGGAAATTAGATGTTTTGACCCTTGATAATGTTGGATATCTCTCTTTTCAGCTGAAAGAAGCATATTGTGGTAGGATTATTGTTATTATTTATGTCGAAAACAATTGCTTAATGTTATGATACTTTACAGGTTATGAAGCACCAAATCTGAGGTATGTACCGATTCTCAAGTTCAGCTTGGAGTTGTCTAATAGTACCTTCTAAAATTACTTTTTCTTTCCACTTCACAATTTGTTATTTTTTTCATATATTTCTGTACTAATGTTTGCACCATACTTATACTCTTGGATGCTTCTCTGCTGGCAACAACTGCGTTTCTTGCTTTCATGGATATGACAGTATCATATACAACCACAACTTCAAGAACTAACAATAACGTTATGGCTTGTACGAGTCCACCTCAAGTCCCTTTACAAAACTAGTACAAAAGTATTAAGATGAATGCTCAAAGTAAATGACTCAAATGTTTACGTGGAAACCTCCTTGCTCGAGGGAAAGAAAACCTGTTACACAAGATTTCTCAAAGCTCCAAAATCTTTAAGCAACTTGTAAATACAAACTCGAGTTACCTCTCCTATGTGGTTTGTGAGCAATTGCATAGGAGTGGAGGTTTTTACCCTGTGCGCACCCAAAGGGTAGCGGCTGCGGGTTTCTCTTGTCATAAAAAAAGGGATCAAACTATTAATCCTACACACCTTGTAACTCCTCTATTACAAGACACAAAACAATAACTGTATTGCCCATTATATCAACTACCTCTAGGTAATATAGACTTGCACAAACACGTCTTGACTAACTCTAGCCGAAACTCAAATTACAATGATAAGAGATAAATAGATCTACACTCTTTTATATCATAGGAGTAGATCTACAACATGAAAGCATACAACATTAAACTCAACGAACAACTGAAGGTAATGCAACACTCTATCAGGTCCTTCGCTGCCTATGAGAGTTGAACTTCCTTGAGAATGACTTTTGCTTTTGAATATTCTTGATTGCAAAAACTAGTTTTAATCTTGTGATTATGTTCTCTGTACAAGAGAGACAAAAACCTAGGAGCAACGCCATTGGTTGAGGACTGCGGTCCTTTCCACCTGCTGCAGTACCCACCAACCACTGCAGCTTTACAGCTGCACACTATTGACCTGTCCTCTGCTTCCCACTGCGGACCAGGTCCCTTAGCACCATAGATTGTTAATTCATCAAAATCAAGAATACAACACTACATACCTAGTGTAGTTCCACAAAGTGGGTTCTGGGAGGATAGAGTGACTGTTTTTAATAGACTTTAGGCTCAAGGAAAAACAGTCCAGAAAAAGGAGTAAACGGAAGTTCTAGAAACATTAGATTATAACAAAAAACAAAAAATAGTAATAGAATAGAAACTGCAATTCTGCAATACAATGAGTTACAAGGAACAATTAATAGTGATAGAATTTGAAGGAAAAGAAACTATCAAAGCAATACTATGACTACTAATTTGAATGGACTGCTAGACAATGAACTGCTAACTACTAAACAGCCACAACTCTTTTTTTTTTAAAGAGTCGATGCTCTAGGGTGCTTCTGTCTGTTGATAACTTTAGGTTTTGCACCTTAGACACCAGAAATACAAAATACAACCACAACTCCATCAGAACCAGGGAAAAGAAAGAAAAAGGAGAATAAGAAGAGAGAGAGAGAGGGAGGAGTGTGCATTACAGATTTTACCTATGTGAAAAAAAGACTCTGAATTACAGATTTTAGGCGATCCACTGATCATATCTTTAATGGAAGAAGTTGGGATGATTGTTCTTCACATTTTTTTCAGTAATTAAACTGCATGAAATTCTATTTTATCTTGGGACTGATACCAAAACATAACTGCTGTTATATAGGAAGCTTGCCGACAAAGTTGCAGCTGGGGGTTACTATGTGGTCGTTCCTGATTTTCTTTATGGGGATCCTTACAATCCCGAAAACAAGGAGAAGCCTATACAAGTCTGGATACAATCACATGGAACAGTATGCCTTCTGATTGATTCTTCTTGTATATTGCCATAGATTTGCAATCAAGAATAGGAAACCACACCCTCATTATCAGAGTTTTCCATCCATTAACTTGATAATGCTTGGGAATTCCATTGTGCAACATTAATTTTATTGGGCTCACCGCCATGACATTCATTTTTTTCTTTGTTCTGTTAGGATAAAGGTTTTGAAGACGCAAAGCAGGTTATTGCAGCTTTAAAAGATAAAGGGATATCTCCAATTGGAGCGGCAGGGTTTTGCTGGGGTGGTATGTTGTTCAACTTTCTCTTTTAGAATTATTCATCCCTTGCATGCCTAGGATGTATGGGGTGAATTTCTTGTAGTTGTCTAAGATTCCGACCTTTTCTCTTAACAGGCAAGGTGGTTGTTGAACTAGCTAAGTCTGACAACATTCAAGCTGCAGTGCTATTGCACCCATCATTTGTCTCTGTGGATGATATTAAGGGTATGATTGTTTTTTACCAGAATCATTTGTGATTGGATTTAGCTATTACTCCTGGATTTTGTACAAGTGCGTTGCATATGGGACAAAGCATTTGATGTTTCAATGGCACTAGAATACTTGTGACTTGTTTGGTCAAGTTAGGCTCTCTGCGTGAGGCAGGGAGATTCAGTTTGATGTTTAGTACTCCGTCCAGATATTGTTGTTCTATCGTTCAAAGTTTAGTTTCATTCTTATATGAAAAATTACTAGTGCTTTCGATCTTCCTTCGTCCTAAGTAGTATTTGCTATAAAGTGTTTTTTTTGAATTATGGTGAGTAAATTGAAAGGCATCATTTTTTTAGATTCTTCCTGTTTCCTTTTTTATCTTTATTGTTTCCCTTTCCTGAATGGAGCTGATTATGTAACTTCTGGCAGAGGTGAAGGCACCAATAGCTATTTTAGGAGCTGAAATAGATCAGCTATCTCCTCCTGAGCTTGTTAAGCAGTTTGAGGAGATTTTATCATCAAAACCTGAGGTACGCGAACATTCCTATGTTTAAAGATTACTACTTCAGAAAGGCTTCATCTGTGAAATAGTACACACCTGTTTATTTGGTGGATGTATTGAGATAAGTGGATACCTAATTGAATGAATTTCTTAGAGAGTTTTAGATTTATCCTTTCCGTTTCTTTTATTGCTATCCATCAAAATAGGTGGACTGCTTTGTGAAAATTTATCCCGGAGTTTCCCATGGATGGACTGTTCGATACAATGTGGAAGACGAGAAGGCTGTGCAGAGTGCTGAAGAAGCTCATCAGGATATGTTGGACTGGTTTACCAAGCATGTGAAGTGAGTTTAAAGAACCCTATCAATTGAAAAATTAGCCATGATATTAGTTATGGAGCTCATTATGGATAAACCACGTATTGTATCTTTTATTTAAAGAAGATTTATCGTGCTATGTTTACGTGAAATGTACTGTTTATCTAAAGTTTTTTCTTATTCATTTTGCCTGAGAATGATAAGCAATACACATCTCTGTTACTCGATGTTCAGTATATTAATTAAATGCTTACAAGATTGGCTTTGCATGTACTTTCTCTAAGAAAAGGCATTATCTTAGTAGTAAGTTGGGAGACTGCATACCACCAAAGGACGTGGTGCAGTCTCAGGTTCGAGCTTATGGAACAATCGTTGATAGGGAGTGCTTTTTTCGAATGAAGTCGGTTCTATGCAGAGATAATATTATCAACACTTTTGTCATATCACAATTACAAGGAGGGGACACACTGCAAAAATTTACAATAGACTAAATTGTATCACCAATTTAATAAAAAAATAAAATTTCTCCATTTCATTAGGGACCCCTGTTAGCAGCTTCATGCTCCTGGGCTTCACAGGATGCATACTCCCATTCTTCCTGTCAAACTTGTAGGCTTTCAATTGACTAAGTTGAGGCTTGTTTCCATGATTCGAATTCTTCATATACAGTAATTGATTGATGAGATATATAATCGTTTTGAGTGATGATGATATGTTGAGTCTCCTAGGACGAAAACACCACAACAAAGCATCCACAAATGTTGGGAAAT